>CM047817.1:45138118-45717921 GCA_026214975.1 Gentiana macrophylla
TTTGGAATTGTATTACGTTTTGGTATGTTTTTGATATTTGTAGATACCCAATTAATGATGGAAAAGATGATCCTAAAAGGCTAAATTCGAGATGGAAGAGGATCAATTAAAGATATGGAAGAATAAAAGAGATAAGGAAAGAAATCAATCAAGATAAAGATGGAAATATCAAGAAATCCGTTCGCATCAATCCAGACGAAGCGTCCGTCATGGAGCGTTCATAGCGAACGGGCGGTCATTCAAGTGAACGAGCGTCGAGGAGTCGAAACTAATACTGAGAGAGTTCGAGACGCTAGGTGAATCAAGCGCCCATCCTCCGTCCAAGCATTATGGGCGGGCGTCCATGTATTCAAGCGAAGCGTCCGCGCCGCGCTTTGCCTAAACCGACTTAATCTTCTATTTAAATGCCGTCGCCCCAACCCTAAGGGCATCCATATTTTTCTTCACATCAAAAGAGAGCACAGCCGCACCTTGGAGAGTTGAAGGCGGTCACCCGAGCCTTGTGCTCGGGTGAACCGAGGTTAGATTAGAGTCTTTTCGCTTCGCTTTTCTTTTCAAGGATCAACCTTTGTACACAACCATGTGAGTTCTTTTAGATTTATTCAATCCCGCTTCTTCTTCATGATTTCAATTTATTTGTATCTTCTCTATGCGGTTTGTATGGCTATGTGAATAAATTGAGGAATTAGTTCACGATAGATGTTTATAATACGGAAGTTGCGTAAACGTTAGATCACCATAGAAAGATAGGATTTTTTAATCGTTAATGATGACAAGTTAATCGATTAATTATCTAGGTTGTTAGATTCTAAAATACGAGAGTTAACCTGAATCTACACCGAGTTTTGTATTGAAAATCGTTTCAACTTACGAGAGAGTAGAGATTGATGAATTGGATTTACTAAGGAATTAGAATCCGTAGCTTGAGAATAAATTCACTAAGGAATTAGGGGTTTATGTCTCGTGAAAAGGTGAAACTACAAATCGAATTAGAATCATGAGATTAACTAGGATTGAGATCACATAGGTTTGTATATTGGTTGTTTGATCCCATGTCTTTAGATTAGATTGTTTATTTTATTCCTTAGGTTAGATTATTTGAATTATTTTCTGTTTTTACGTTTTGTCTTCCGTTTCTTGAGTAGCAATTGAGAGAATTAGTGAGATTAGATCCTTCATCCCTTTTCCCTGTGGATCGACCCTGTACTTACCCTACTATGCTATCAACTACCCGATATTTGGTCGGTTAGGAGTTAGTTTGCATGTTAAGTATAGGTTTATAAATTTTCTTTTGTTTTTATGATGCAAAATCCTCCCAACAACGTACATGTGTTTGCCAATGTTAAAACACTGGGCTTGTAGTAAGTTACCAAGTTGCCTCGCGCTTGTGGTAATATTCGATGCTATTTTTTATCTAAGATAGAGGGATGCTCTAAAAAGTTTTCCTTCTTGAGGTTGATAGTATCTGAAAAATATGAAGATATGAAAAGAATATTCAACTCTTTAAGAGGCTTTGAGTAGTACTCGGTCTCCAAGTCCAAAAACCCTATAGATACGCTCTTGCTTATTATTCTAGTGCTTCAAAAATTAAAAGGCTTAAGAAGTGGGAATACTGAAGTAGGTAGGTTAAGACTACAAAGTTTGCATAAGCTCTAATCTTGCTACGAATGTTTAAAACTCAATGCATGTGCACACAACACATCGATTCATGATGAATAATGGATAATGGATATCTGACGGGCATAGAGGATATGAGTTGATTCGAGTTTCTTGTGTCAGTATACTGTGACCACTGGAAAGTAGTTTATGGGAATAACTTATTGATATTTTGATCGGGACGATCAAAGGCTAAGTGGGGGTAGTTGATAACGGTCATTTTGTGCCCGTTATTCTGACCCTTTATCCCCGATTCTTGTTTAAAGGAGCTATAATAGAGTAATAATAAGTCGTAATACGCTTAATTTGCATATGCCGAGAGTTACGATTCATTATTATGTATTAAGAGGTTTTATTATATTATTTGATGTTACAGACTGTATGTCATGCTATATTTGTAGTAACTCATTTGGGAGCACAAGGATAGACTTGAGAAGCTTTGATGGATCACAGGCGAGTTAAGGAAGCCCAAGACATAAAAGAGGAAGAAAGCCCAGGAGCATGTAGGGCTCGGTCGACCGAGCCTATGCATTCGATCGACCGAGTGGGCCTATAGTCCGGCAGAGTCCGGCACAATGTTTGAGGCGGTTAGGGTTCAATGAAGGTCGGCATTTAAGTCGGTTTTCTATGTCGGCTGAGGCTCTATATAAACACAAGTCATTTGTATTTTTTTTATGCATTCACCAACATCAATTCATATATACAAATAAGAAAATAAGGATTCATTAGGCTTGTGGAGGAGCCGAGGTGCAAACATGTAAGCCCTAGTTCTTCATCTTGTTTTCTTTTAGTAATCAATTCCCCAATTATGCCTTGATTGTTTGAGTAGTTATTCAGTATCTAGATGATGTAGATCTAGGATATGACGTTAGAAGCGATGGTGATACCTTGTCAATGAGGATCCCATACCCTACGCCCTTTACCTAATATCTACGGATGAATCTGTGTGTTTAATTTACGTGTATTTAGATTAATTTATATGATGTCCTGATGATTTAAGCTATATAATCCGATTCGTATGTGAAACGCCGAGAAATATATTCGGGATGGAATCGGGGAGTTAAGCACTCGGGTGACCGAGAGGTGTCACTCGATCGACCGAGAGTTTATCAAGCCTGCTTTCATCCGTTAATCAGTCACGTCTTTATGATTAGGTTAGCTTAATTGAATCTGTTTTCTCAGTAGGTATGGCTACGGCTCGCCACTCGCTTTAATTAAAGCGTGTAAAAGGAAATACCGATATAAAACTCTTAGGTAGGCTCATGAATTGATCTTCGGACTTTCAAATTATCTAGGTAGGTTTATATTAGGAATTGCGCGCACCTTGTTATAACGTAGATCGTAAACTAGCATGAGACTATAACTTGGTAATTGTTAGTTGGGCGAGAGTTTGAGTGATCGTTCGAAGTACGCCTAACCATAGGAATGTTGCCTGGACGAGGTGTACGGTTAATATCGGCATCCATGTAGTCGTAAGCGCGTGTGAGTTATATGAGATGGAGGCACCAAAGGCGAAGTCACGTAACAATACCACGGTGATCTAGTGACCTACCGGTGCTACGTCAAGTTTTAGAGGATGACTCCGTAGCCAATCTAAAATAGATATGAACGGATTAATAGTTGATGAGTCTTGTTGTTATATAAATTGTCTAGCTCCAGATGATTACGGTTATAATTGGGCAGTTGATTACGTTATTTGTTTACATGTTATTTGTTTATATGTTTGAGTGTGTCTTTCTTTTCTCGTATTCTATGTTGGTCGTAGACCGTCTCTGTCAAACGAAATAAATAGGTTGACTATTTAAGTTAGGATCCACAAATTGATTCTCTGTGGGATCGACCTCGACTCTATCTAGCTATACTGCGATTGAACCTAGTTCACTTGCTAGTGGTTATTTAGGAATCGGGTTAATAATTTAACTTGACCTCGATCATTAGGAAGTACGCCTAACCATAGGAATGTTGCCTAGACGAGGTGTACAATTAATATCGGCATCCTTAGTGTCATAAGCGTGCAAGTTATATGAGATGGATACCCAAAAGGTGAAGTCACGTAATGTAGCACAGTGATCTAGCAACCTAACCGGTTGAATTTATTACGCCACGTCTTTATGGTTAGGTTAACCTAGTTGAATTTATTATCTCAGTAGGTATGGCTATGGCTACGTTACTCGCTTAGTTTAATTAAAATCTGTAAAAAGGAAATACCAATATAAAACTCTTAGGTAGGCTTATGAATTGCTCTTCACGGACGTTCAGCGTAATCTGGGTAGGTTTATATTTAGGGATTGGTAGCACCTGATTATACATACGTCGTAGATTAGCATGAGACTATGACTTGGTAATTGCTAGTTGGACGAGAGCTTGAGTAATCGCTTAGGAAGTACGCCTAACCATAGGAATGTTGCCTAGACGAGGTGTACGATTAATATCAACATCCATAGTGTCGTAAACGTGCAAGTTATATGAGATGGATACCCAAAAGGTGAAGTCACGTAATGTAGCACGGTGATCTAGCAACCTAACCGTGCTAAGTCAAGTTAAAGAGGATGACTCCGTAGCCAATCTAAGATAGATACAAACGGATTGACAGCTTAATAAGTTCGATTTATTATATAAATTATCTAGGTCCAAACGATAAAGACTATAATTGGGGAGGTTAATTACGTTGTGTCGAGTCGTGTCTTTACCTTTCTTGTCTTATGTTGGTCGTAGACCACCTCTATGTCCTTGACATGTTTAATTAATTGTTTGTATATAAGATGATCCACAATTGGTTCCCTGTGGGATCGACCTTGATTCACTATAGCTATACTACGATAGGCCTAGTCCTCTTGCTAGTATTGGTTTATGGTGGTCAAGTATATTATAACCTGATTGACCCCGATCAAGTTTTTGGCGCCGTTGCCGGGGAACCAACGGTCAATTTTATATATAAATAATTTTTTATTCATGTCGAGTTTTCTATTTTAGAGTCTGTTTTTACGTTTTTGAGTCCCTCTGGTTTTCTGCTCTGTGTAAAAATTCCAGAATCTGGAACAACTGGTTATCTCCCAGTGAGACTGCCTCTCGTTGCCAGCGAGCCTGGTTCTATTTTCTGGGACTTCGTGTTTCTGTTTATCCCCGTATGTTTAATCCATAAGTCTGATAGCAGCATGGGAGACCATGTTAAAATCATCTCACGGTCTGTTTTGTTTTTCTTCCGCTTGCGAAACCAGGAAGCAATAATCTGAGTCGATTAATTTTTCAAGGGCGCCGAAAATAACCCAAAGAACATGCGGAATTACTACTCTACGATGGGAAAAGCGATGGAAGCAATACCATTAAAGCACCAAGATGGCTCCGAAAAAAAAAATATATTAAGGCTTAAATTCTTCGTGGTACAATGTTGAAGGCAAGGTACTACCCTTTTTTTGCTTATGTTTTACTACCTTTTGGTTTTTTGAGCATAAGTTAGCCTATACATGAACCTTAGTATGAATCTTAGCCCGGAGTTGGTTTGTAAGAATAATTTTATTAGTGTCGAAGGTTTTGCCCCAAATCTGTCTCATCTAGAGGGTGTAACGAAACATGTAGTCGTTGAAAGGAAGCAGTGAATAAAGAGTTCCTCGTAGTTCTGTTAAAATCTCTTTGTCCTATGCATGAGATTGCTTCTACTGGCCATGGGAGCAACAATTTGTGTAGTTCAAGCATTCGCAATCTAAAGAAGACGTTGAGTTTTGAGAGAGCATAATGAAGTAGCATTATAGAGGATGTGATCAAAATGGGTCCCTAGGACTAAATCTTCTTAGAATTCACTAGTTCCTAAAACGAGAGCCGAGGTAAGAGCTTTGTATAAATGGTATGGATAAATGTCGTTTCCTAGGTCTCACAACCAAGGGAAGGGTATTAATCCATAGCAAATGATGGGCCCACCTCTTATAGTGCTCAGAGGGGTCAATATCTAGTGATCCAAGAATAATGACTGACAAGGATACTTTTGGAAAGTCGAGCTGAGGACTCTAAACTCAGAACTACTTCTTTAAAACCCTTAGGATTCTTTTTAGGTTTTAGGTTTTTCTTTCTTTGAGTCCAATAAGAGTAACGTGACTTATGTTGAGGTTTTTTATTTTGCCGTGTTCCGATGGCCATTGGGCTAAAGGATGTGCAAAAATTTTTTACTCAATATAGGCCACGTGAAATAGAGTTCCGTAGGAGAGTCGAAAAATTGCTAAAGAAAAGGAAATTTAGCAAACAACCTTAAGATGGAAGCATTAAGAGAACTTGAGAATTACTGAAAATGTAACAGAGAATGATTGGTGTGAACAAGAACAATTTTGGTCAACTTCTAAAACCTTTTAGAAAGGTGATCCAAGTGAAAATCCAAAGTAGTGTGCAATTCATTCTACAATTATCCTTATCTTTCCCTTTACACCTTTTCACCTTCAAACTTTTCGATCCTCTCACCAATCTGCCCCAACAGTTCACATTTCTAGCCATTCTTTCATCGCCTCTCTTTCTTTCCATCCGTTTCATTCTCCCACCCATACCCAATCCCAAACACACAATTTCTTACCCACCCTTTATCTTTTCTTCCCATCCTTATGTGTATCTTTTTCTAAACCCAGCATACTCTCTATCTGCATCTTGTTTACAAAATACCTTTGTGTTGCGGAATTCGAAATATTGCTGAGCTTTAATGATTATCTTTTATCATTTTGATTTTCATGATCGTAGCTGGGGTAAGTGTAGCTCTAACCCTAGCTAGATTTTAAGAGTTTTTGGTTCAATCAAAGTACAACTTATCTTTCTACCGGAAGTTTTAAATTTCACATTTTTTCCGTCTATTCCGGCATTTCTAGATAATAAGTTTTGTTCTGAACTATCACACCGATCCGACCTTGTTGATGACGGTTATGACTTTTACGTGATACATTGGGTTATTAGTAATTTCGAGGAGTAGTTACATCTCCCTAAAGTTGTTGATATCCAATGCAAGCGAGAAGTTTTTGCGCTAATTATTCAATTTTATCTTTAGCCTATAGGTCGCATTGCATCTGTTATACCTTACCAAGTTTCTCTTTTATAATGGACTGATTACATAGTGAGCCAGTCCACCTCGTGTTTTCCCACATGGGGTTATGATTTTTGATCATTGTCTTATCCACCCGGTTTTTAGATGAAGACTACCATCTTTAGTTGCTTGTTTCTTTTTCTTTCTATTTAGTATTTTTCATGTCTTTGGTTGTATAAAATAAAGTGGCTTAAAATGTTTTTCGGTATTCATACCTAATTACTGCCACATTATTCTATAACTTCCATAGACATGGTGTTATTAACGGTTTCGTGGAGTTTGTCTGCTTATACAGGTTTTCACTTGCTTCTCCACAACGTGCTGACATTTACTCCGATATTGTTCCTTTACTTGAGAGCCGTTTCCAGAGCTACGTCTTTTTCTTAAATTCTCATTAATTTTTGTCATTGAGGACAATGCCATGTTTAAGTGGGGGGTAAGAGACTTAGCCATGTTATGTTATAATTGAAAATTGAATGAAACGGCACATGATTGAAAAAATTAAATAAATACCATATTATGTATCTCGTACCCTTAGAATTGTGAGTTCCTAGCTAAGAATTGATAGGAAAGGAACCAAGTTTCATGAGTACGTGATCATTTTATACTTATGTTAAGTAAATTTAAGGATATTCATGCCCGTTTTTGCAAGTAGTTATTTATTATTCGATTACTCAATCTGTGAATCGAGTATACCGCACAAATCATAATAACTGAATAAATTATGTGTACATTGCATAGATGATTGGTTATGTGAACTTAGTATCAATATCTATCTGCTGATGCATTCTTATCTTTTAGCCATTTAAAGCAGAGTAATAAGCTTGAGACGTACCTGTGTTTTAGCAAAATGTTAGACACTGGGCTTGTAGTGACATTACCAAAGTAGCCCCGCGCTTGTGGTAATATTCGATGCTATACATGATCTAAGATAGGGGGATACTCTAAAAAGTTTTCTTCCTTGAGATTGATAGTATTTGAAAAATATGAAGAATTGAAGAAATTCAACTTTTAAGAGGCTTTGAGTAGTACTCGGTCTCCAAGTCCAAAATCCCTATAGATACGCTCTTGCTTATTGCTCTAGTGCTCTAACCATTGCGAGGCATAAGAAGTATGAATGCTGAGGTTGGTAGGTTGAGATTGCGAAGTTAGCATAAACTCTAATCTTGCCACGAATATATAAAACTAAATGAACATGCACACATAACTTCGATTCATAGTAAGTATTGAATAATGGATATCTTATGAGCATGACTAGTATGAGTTGACTTGAGTTTCTTGTGTAAGTATGAGTTGACCATAGAAAATGTTGTCTTGGGGAATGACTTATTGATGCTTTGTTCGGGACGATCAAAGTCTAAGTGGGGGGTAGTTGATGATGGTCAAATTATACCCGTAAAAGTCATCAACGTTGACCTTAAATCGAGATTAATAATGTATATTTCATATTAAATCACTTGTTTATATTTATTATTTAATGTTAAGTGATTATTAATATGATTTTTGGTATTTAGCTATTTTTATTATTAAAGACCGATTTATTGTGCGATAATTGCTGATTTTGTAGATCGTGATAAATCGGGAAGATAAATATCGCGCAATCAAGAAATCTTAAGATAATAAAGAGGAAAATCGGAGCATTAATCAAAGGATAAATCAGATCAGTTCAAAAAGAATGCAGTGGGGAACACGTGTAAAAAAAGGCTCGGTCGACCGAGCCCTATCATTCGGTCGACCGAGAGAGTCAGCTCGGTCACTTGAAGTTTATCCGGCAGAAATCACGTGTATATCTTCTAGATCCTTCCTAGGTCAGCAAAAACCTCTATATAAGCAGCAGCTACAAAATTTGTAAAAACACACCAACAGACACCTTAGACATACATACAATACCTTATACCTTTTTATCAATTACATTCATAGCTTTGGTATGTTTACAATGTAGTCATCCAAATAGCTTTATTATGGTTTGCAAATATGTAAGCCTTTAATTTTCTCATTGTTTTTATTTTCGATAATTAATTCCCCAATTATGCTTTATCGTTTGAGTTAGTTAATCATAGCTAGATGATGTAGATCTAAGCTATGACGTTGGGAAGGTGGCGATACCTTGTCTATGAGGATCCCATAACCTACGTCATACACTTAGTATTTATTCATGAATCTACTTGATTTAATTAATGCGTATCTACGTTAGTTTATATGAATACTGTGCGAATTACTGTTTAATCTGTTCTGTATGATGAAACGCTGAGAGATATATTCTAAGATGTAATCTGGGGACGAAATCGATTCGGGTGACCGAATAAGTTCATTCGGTCGACCGAGCCTATTCACTCGGTCGACCGAGCCCTTGTCATCTGTTAATTACGCCACGTCTTTATGGTTAGGTTAACCTAGTTGAATTTATTATTTCAGTAGGTATGGCTATGGCTACGTTACTCTCTTAGTTTAATTAAAATGTGTAAAAAGGAAATACCAATATAAAACTCTTAGGTAGGCTTATGAATTGCTCTTCATGGACGTTCAGCGTAATCTGGGTAGGTTTATATTTGGGGATTGGTAGCACCTGATTATACATACGTCGTAGATTAGCATGAGACTATGACTTGGTAATTGCTAGTTGGACGAGAGCTTGAGTAATCTCTTAGGAAGTACGCCTAACCATAGGAATGTTGCCTAGACGAGGTGTACGATTAATATCGGCATCCTTAGTGTCATAAGCATGCAAGTTATATGAGATGGATACCCAAAAGGTGAAGTCACGTAATGTAGCACAGTGATCTAGCAACCTAACCGGTGCTAAGTCAAGTTAAAGAGGATGACTCCCGTAGCCAATCTAAGATAGATACAAACGGATTGACAGTTAATAAGTTCAGTTTATTATATAAATTATCTAGGTCCAAACGATAAAGACTATAATTGGGGAGGTTAATTACGTTGTGTCGAGTCGTGTCTTTACCTTTCTTGTCTTATGTTGGTCGTAGACCGCCTCTATGTCCTTGACATGTTTAATTAATTGTTTGTATATAAGATGATCCACAATTGGTTCCCTGTGGGATTGACCTTGATTCACTATAGCTATACTACGATAGGCCTAGTCCTCTTGCTAGTATTGGTTTATGGTGGTCAAGTATATTATAACCTGATTGACCCCGATCAATCTCCCCTATTTTCTGCTTTGTAACGAATCCGTTATTTGTTCTTAGCTGAATGTTAGGAAATCTACGCGGGAACGCAGCGGAATTTAAAATTTTATTTCCTTTTAACCAGGATCGACTTCGTTTAAGCAATAAACAAACGAGTTAGTAGACGGTGGTTACCTTGGTTGATCTAAAAGATCGACGCTTTGACCGTCTAAGGAGAGTAGTTCTGCATAGAGCCGCCCAAGTGTTCGGCCTCTACCGCTAGTCCACACGAACAGCCTGCCGGAATCCCATCATGGATTGCTATTGGAAAACTCCGGTTGCTAGACCGGCCCTTTTCCCCTCTCTCCAACTCTCTATAGGATGCTCTCCAATTTTACACAAGAACTATTAGTTCTTGGAATTGTGTTGTACAAAAGAGCTTGACACCCACCTTCTATTTATAATGAAAGTGGCGCCCCATATAGTGTGGAGGAGAAGAAAACATTTTCCCAATAAAATAAGGAAAATATAATTGATTGATTTATCTCATTTATTATAATATCTCATATCAAATAAATCTAGGATATTGTCAATATCTTATATTGAATGTTTCCAAGATATTGTCAATATCTAATATTGACTATATTTATTTTATTACCATAAATCAATTTACACATGTGTATATATCACATATATATTACACAAATAAATCTATATATATAAATATAACCAATGAAATTGTGCACATGTACATCCAATGTACAGCACACGCATGTTGGCTATATATATTAATATATTTATATCTTATATTAATATATGGTAATACCATTAATTAAATTGCACAATCCAAGTGTATCTTATACACAAATAAGTTGCGCCACCTTTAGCCATAAATTGCTTCCGGAATATTCTTTAATTAATATAATTAATATCTTGTATTTAATTTATTCATAATAAATAAATACCACCATATTAATTTACCACTATAACCTTTATAGCACGAGATAAACTTTCCTTATTTGGTTATCATCTATAACCACATTTTAATCCGGCTAGATGTTCTTATGTGTGTGACCCGATAGGCTTCCGAATATGTTGGCCGTAGACACCAAGTGCAAATTACGAAAATGCCCTTCATGCCTAACGATCACGGGATAGCGTCTAGCAACACACCGTGACCCCCAATCATCGGAAGAGTCAAATGCAATGACTACTACCTTTCATGTGAAACAGTTACCGTGTAACTTACAATCCTATCGCTGTAATAATATCCATACGGTCGTACGTCGAGTGTCAAACATTAACGACCGTATCTTATAATCTGGATATCATGCTCTCTCGAAGTAACTCGTTTACTCCCACTTTGCAAAGATTCACGAGAGTAAGACATTCCTTATAAGAAGGCCATTTCGGATATTCGATCCCAATCATAGGATATGCGATTCCCGGACGACCAATCATGTATACTCTGCATGCTTCAGTATCATACCCAATCACTACCGCATGATCGCCCCGTGGCTAGGGGAAACCTCTATAGTGTCAAAGCATGACAATCCACACCGTGATGCCATGAAGACTCCGGTCTTAAGGATAATTACACAACCGCCACATAGTGTGACACTTATCTGTGTAAGTGGGTCACCTAACGACGCATTCTCTAAAACACGCCCACGCATACCCAAGTGTCTATACACTTCGATAGACGAGATCTATCCCTGCCCTAAAGACAGAAGACATCTAATACGTGCTAGCATGTTCATACTATCAATGCCCTGTTTGATAGTACATCAGCCTAGAGACATTTAAGTATCAAACTTATTAAAGTGATTAGAGATCTCATCAACCATAATCTCCTATCATGGTTTCTCTATCACAGTTTAACACTAAGGACGTTATCATATAACAATTCATAATTGTTTCTTTAAAAGAATATATATATGACAACTGAAAAGCCATTTAATATATGTATAAACATAAAGAAATAGTAGAAATGATCCGACCCGGTCGGATCCGGTCCAACCCGATTGGGTTTAGGACACTATTTCAACAATCTCCCACTTGGCCTAAAACCAATCACTCGCACACACAAGACCAAGTTGAAACACAAGAATCTCATGCAATACTCGCAACTAGCCCTAGCCATAAACGGATCGCTATCCGTGGGGACTCATACTATCTTCATATCATGTTCCAAATGACCAAGTCAAAGGAACCGCCTCAACACACACATGAATCTCTGACGAGACCCTGGTCCTTGCTTCAAGCAATGAATCCACTTACTATATCAGCTATATAGAAAAGGTGGAAGAACCGCATAAGGTTCAGAATGAACCCTTCTGATCCATGTACTGCTCCCGCTGTGCCTCCAAGGCAATACTGTGTTTTGGCTAAGTTGTAGAGTTTACAGTGACCCATAGGCTAGAACATTTCCAGCTCACTGTATCACTTATTCAAAGTGATTGCAAACCCAGACAGTAGCTCCCACTCGCCTTCATAAGACTCAGGATATACGTCTGTACATCTACGTTTATTTAATTCCAAGTTTCGATAAACCAGGAATTCTTCCTTAACTTGTTTAAGGATATTCTCGACATTCACCAGATTTACTTTCATACTTGCTCATGACTATTCATGAACTATGAACATCCGGCATTCCTTTTATGATGGTTCCTATCGCAGTAGCGAAGGAAACCTTCCATAAGCATCATCTTTCACCTTATCTTTAGGACCAACGTCCTAACACAGATAGATCTTGCGATCTATGCTAAACTTCATTTAGCATCACATCTATATAGGTAAACAATAATCTAACAACAGTTAAATCTATCACTATAGATTCTTATTTCTAAAAATAAGAACTGCCAATCCAAGTGCTTTCGTAAAAACCTTGAACTACCAAACATTAATTGACTGTGACATGGGGTGATAATTCTCGAGAGAGATATATAATACCTTACTCAAAAATCGTAACACACTCCCACTATCCATATTGCACATGGGGCATATCCTTCTTTTGGCTAAATCAAACTCCTTTGATTATCTAACAAAGAAATCGTCTAGAGAAACTTGTTTGAGTCCATAAATGGATCTCGTGGGCTTACATATCATGTTATCGTCTATGAACATCGAGCTTTCTACCCAACGCCTTCAACACTATCATATAGCCATGATACGGTTTATAACAAGCATCATCTCGATTAGAATCGGCTCGGTTAGCGATAAAGGTAATTACAAGGTTTACACCCCGTACCCCTCAGCCGTCACTATAGCTTGATAGTAATCATATTACAATCCATGTCAGCCTTTCAGGGACATTCCCCTTAGGTAAGACAGACTAGGTTCACAACCTGGTTGTCACTAATAGAATCTAATTCAGAATTTATGGCTCCTGGCCATATCTCTCAATCTTGCCTTTTAAACATTCTTTCATAAGTCGTGAGATATTCATTCATCATGATGAACATACCAGCAGCCTTTTCAGGCTCTAAGGTTATCCACAGACTTACAGAACTTTTGTGTGCACTGAGCAGTGTTATACACCTCATCGCTATGCGGCGTCTGCTCACGTTCCATTGGTTGAATATATCTTTGGGGTTCTCAAACTCTTTTGAGATTTGATTCACTCCCACTGTTTCTTTTGGAAGAAACACTTTCTTTAGAAGACAGCATGTTTGGAGACAAACATTTTGCTCCACGGACAAGTAAAAAATATCAAGCGTACTTGCTAAGATATTCCACAAAGTTGCATATGTCGTACTAGGCTCCAAGCCTTTCTGATTTTGCCTATGACAACTTCAAATCATCTGTTAAGATAGATTTGACATTATCCTCTTCCATATCTAATATGGAATTTATTCAACCTTTATTCTTTGGAACTCGGTTAAGTATAAGGGTACTATCCCGAAACGGGTAAGGGATACTTCGCATGGCCTGCGTCACACCTTTATCATATAAAGTGTTGTTTCCATTTTGGGAACACAATCTAATTGCGTATCCCAAAGATGGTATCCTTCAAGGGAGAATCTTGTTCCCTTTTCAGACGACTTCTGAAACACCCTTCAGGTATTAATTACTTCAATCCAATTGAAGATTAATTCCTAAGTAGCTCATCAATCTCATATTCGTACTAGCTCGAACTTTTCGGGCTTTCCGAATTGTCGAACTTCAATAAGTACATGCAACTATTTCTAAAACAGTCACAGAGATTAATAAACAATTATTTGTGTCATAAGCCAACAAACATCGGTATGTTTAGGCTTCAGACAATTTTTCTAGAATTTATAACCTATTCATAAAAGGGTATTTTAGTCCTCTTTGGATAAGATACGTATAACCCACATGATTCATAATCATATGGTTCAACATTATCAGAATGACGTTTAATTACACGTTTCCCTTCCAGAGAGACTATGTCTAGAACAACCACAAATGTTAAGGATAACAGCCACACAAATATTTAGTTGAGATCTCATCACATATATCAACTATATAGTGACAACAATCTAGTATGTTAGATTCAGTGATCTTCCAACTTTATCAGAATAACATTTATTCTTTACGATTAAATATGTCTACTAAATCCTAACAAATAATTGAAAACATATACTTCATAAGAACCGGAACATAATAACTTTTATTTAGTTCCCTTATCAGTTTACTAGATCCGGAATATGGTAAGTGTTACAACGCTTTGCTTCACCTTCCATATCTCAGTATTTAATCTTTCTAATTTAATCACACTCATAAGATATCATATATCTAAGAGTTGACTTGAACTTAGATAAATTTATCTCAACTCACTTGCCTATAATAGAAACTTCAATAAGTTCTCTATTTAAGCACATGCTCTAAATTTCCTTTTTAACCCTTTAAGCACTTGAAAAATGTTTCTTATTGTAGTCTTCATAAGACTTAAGAAAGATCACAAGAGCCATGTCTTTAATTCCCTTTCATAAAGAAAATCTAAAGTTTATTAAATAGTTTATTTAACCTTTTAAATCGTATTTAAAACATTAACTATTTAACCTTTAAGCAATGTAGAATTAAGTCGATACTTAAATCTTATAATTTTGAAAACAACCTTTCCAAAATTAGAGTTGGTCATTCTTATCCAACGTTTGAATTAATTGTCATCATATGACTGAATGATCATCTTGGATCGTATCCAATATATGACTAATTCGTTGAAACTTATTTCAAATGATTTAATCATATCATGAGCTTCCGCTTTCATTAATAATTAAAGTCTCGGAGCACTGCATCGATTATGTAATCTCCTTGTCTCTAACTACTATAACAGGATTGCTCATGTCATTGCTTATTTTAAAAGGATTAAAATTACTTAACCATATTTGAGAATGTTTCTCAAAATTTACAGTCATAATTTGGTTTTACTAATCGAGAATAAAACTTAAATATAAAGTTTGCTAAAACTACAACATAAAAATGAAAATAAAAGAGTGTTGTTGTTTATACACGCAAAATCAAAAATGGTCTTTTGATTTATGATTTTGCTCCCACTAGTCAACTACTCCCAATTGACTTTCAAGAATCTTTCAAAATTCTTTAGTGGCCAAGATCCCATCTGGTTACCCCGATTCCCGACGAGGGCCGATCAACCGGAATAATTCGAAAGGTATGTAACTCTTACCAATCACATCTCTATGTGACTCTTGGTGGTTGACTAGTCAACTCTTTGACAATTCACATCTTTATGTAGTAGTCAACCCTTTGCCTCTAGAATAAGACGGTCCCGACGAGGCCAATCACCGCAATACTCTAGTCAAGTCATAACCCAATATTCGCGAGATCTCATACGATCATATCTCAATAACGACGATATACCCGTGGTAGGTCAACTCCCGACGAGGGCCGATCAATTGGATCCGAACAAAGGCTCTTCACCGTCGCTATAATATTGGGAGACAATTTTTGACTTGATTTTTGTTGTGGAAGTATTTACGTAAATTAATTCACTTAATTAATTTTAATTACGGTCTCATCAAATATATCTATCTCTATAAACATACATCCTACACATTTATCTAGATCGTGCCTAGTCATGCATCTATCGTATCATATAAAATAAATACAAGCACAAAATAAATAAATGCGTAAAGTAACCGGTATGATCATGGACTTTTCCTAGGTGCGGTTTCGAATACAAACTGACGAAACCGCGGGTCACAATCTAAGGGTAGCTGCAACCGCCAATAGGATCTTTAATGCTCCATTCTCCAATGGAATTTTTATTTTCGTCTTTCTTTGGTCTTCGTCTTCTGCTCCATTCTTGTTACATTTAATTCTATCTAAGAAAACAAATACACCCGCCGCACACAGCAGAGAGAGCTAACGGGAATGGGATGAATGCATAAAATAAACTAGGTCACATTCTTCATAACGGCCTAGGACAATTTTTAAAACCAACAGAAAATTAAATCATTCACATCTATCCTATCGGTCGAGTCCATGATCAATCGGGGTCCATATAATCATATTATATCTACTATATCTAATCCATACAATAAAATCTTATGAAAAAGATAAATTAAAATTTAACTACTTGCGTCTTAATTAATCAATTAACATTTAATCTATTAAATAATTTTATCCAATCAATTAACTAATTAACATTTAATTAATTAAATGGTTTTAATCAAAATAAAATTAACGATTAATTTTAAACCGATTTTAATTTTAATTTTAATTAATTAGAACTATTCCAAAATAAATCAAAATTAAAATTATTTCTCTTTTGTTTCTTTCCTTTTGATTCGTAATCAAAAGGGATGTCTTTTGTTTCCTAAACCAAATTTGGCTTAGGCCTGTCCACTTTCCAAAATCAAAATTTTGGAAGTGGCCTAGGCATAGGCCTTTTACAAATCAAATATTTGAAAAGGGCCTAGGCCTATTCCAAATCAAATATTTGGAAAGGCCAAATAATTTTGGTTTAGGCCTGGCCACTTTCCAAAATCAAAATTTTGGAAGTGGCCTAGGCCTAGGCCTTTTCCCAAATCAAATATTTGGAAAAGGGCCTAGGCCTATTCCAAACAAAGTTTGGAAAGGCCATTAATATTTTAATGCCATGTGGCATCCCAATGGCCAAACTATTTGAACCATTGGTTAGCCATATGACACAACTAAACAAAGAAAATTTTAATCACAACTATGAACAATATTGAAACACAAAATACACAAAACAAAATTTAGGGATCCACCAAAAAGATGCACCAGCCGACGTCGACCGCCTCAAAGGGGAGCCGCCGCCGCCGGCGCAATTCCCGGTGGGGGTGCCGCCGCCGATCGGCCGAGCACCCCAAAAGCCACCCATTTATTTTTATTTTTTTTTTCTTTTCGTGTATCGATTTGCGAATCAAAAATCTTTCATCTTTTAATTACGTGATTTAAACGATAAAATTAACTACGCAATTTAACATGCTTATTGCTTAAGCTCGAAACTCTCTCTGATACCACTGTTAGGAAATCTACGCGGGAACACATCGGAATTTAAAATTTTATTTCCTTTTAACCAGGATCGACTTCGTTTAAGCAATAAACAAACGAGTTAGTAGACGGTGGTTACCTTGGTTGATCTAAAAGATCGACGCTTTGACCGTCTAAGGAGAGTAGTTCTGCATAGAGCCGCCCAAGTGTTCGGCCTCTACCGCTAGTCCACACGAACAGCCCGCCGGAATCCCATCATGGATTGCTATTGGAAAACTCCGGTTGCTAGACCGGCCCTTTTCCCCTCTCTCCAACTCTCTATAGGATGCTCTCCAATTTTACACAAGAACTATTAGTTCTTGGAATTGTGTTGTACAAAAGAGCTTGACACCCACCTTCTATTTATAATGAAAGTGGCGCCCCATATAGTGTGGAGGAGAAGAAAACATTTTCCCAATAAAATAAGGAAAATATAATTGATTGATTTATCTCATTTATTATAATATCCCATATCAAATAAATGTAGGATATTGTCAATATCTTATATTGAATGTTTCCAAGATATTGTCAATATCTAATATTGACTATATTTATTTTATTACCATAAATCAATTTACACATGTGTATATATCACATATATATTACACAAATAAATCTATATATATAAATATAACCAATGAAATTGTGCACATGTACATCCAATGTACAGCACACGCATGTTGGCTATATATATTAATATATTAATATCTTATATTAATATATGGTAATACCATTAATTAAATTGCACAATCCAAGTGTATCTTATACACAAATAAGTTGCGCCACCTTTAGCCATAAATTGGCTTCCGGAATATTCTTTAATTAATATAATTAATATCTTGTATTTAATTTATTCATAATAAATAAATACCACCATATTACTTTACCACTATAACCTTTATAGCACGAGATAAACTTTCCTTATTTGGTTATCATCTATAACCACATTTTAATCCGGCTAGATGTTCTTATGTGTGTGACCCGATAGGCTTCCGAATATGTTAGCCGTAGACACAAAGTGCAAATTACGAAAATGCCCTTCATGCCTAACGATCACGGGATAGCGTCTAGCAACACACCGTGACCCCTAATCATCGGAAGAGTCAAATGCAATGACTACTACCTTTCATGTGAAACGATTACCGTGTAACTTACAATCCTATCATTTGTAATAATATCCATACGGTCGTACGTCGAGTGTCAAACATTAACGACCGTATCTTATAATCTGGATATCATGCTCTCTCGAAGTAACTCGTTTACTCCCACTTTGCAAAGATTCACGAGAGTAAGACATTCCTTATAAGAAGGCCATTTCGGATATTCGATCCCAATCATAGATACGCGATTCCCGGACGACCAATCATGTATACTCCGCGATGCTTCAAGATCATACCCAATCACTACCGCATGATCGCCCGTGGCTGTGGGAAACCTCAATAGTGTCAAAGCATGACAATCCACACCGTGATGCCATGAAGACTCGGTCTTAAGGATAATTACACAACCGCCACATAGTGTGACACTTATCGTGTGTAAGTGGGTCGAACTAACGTCGCATTCTCTAATACACGTCCACGTCACGGTCCCAAGTGTCTATACACTTCGATAGACGAGATCTATCCTCGCCTAAAGACAGAGAAGACATCTAATACGTGCTAGCTTTGCTCATACTATCAATGCCCCGCTTGATAGTACATCACCTAGAGACATTTAAGTATCAAACTTATTAAAGTGATTAGAGATCTCATCAACCATAATCTCCTATCATGGTTTCTCTATCACAGTTTAACACTAAGGACGTTATCATATAACAATTCATAATTGGTTCTTTAAAAGAACATATATATGACAACTGAAAAACCATTTAATATATGTATAAACATAAAGAAATAGTAGAAATGATCCGACCCGGTCGGATCCGGTCCAACCCGTTATTTTGCAACCAATATCTTAAATGAGTTCAGCAGCGTATCGTAGCACATCAATAACTATATAAGGCAAATTTATGGTGTATCCCTTTGTGAAAACATTTCACTGGGAGACAGGCTGAGCATCAGTCCCGAAGACTACGCAAAAACCTATTTTTGAGTATGGAATACTCTATCTCTGGTGAAATCAGAAGATTTCCTCCAAATATTTTTGAATAAACTTACCGGAGTTTCGAGTAGTTATCAGACAATATGTCACTACTCAGAAGCTCCCACTAGCTTGTATCTTTCATATGACCCCGAAGGTTGATATGAACAAGCTATGTAACTTCTTTAAATCTATTACCCTTTCCCGATTGAAAGGAAGCTTAGTCATTGTTCCATTGAGACAGTGTTCCTTTGACTGGGAGATATGAATCACCCTAAGCCAGTCTTCAGATCTTGTCTTTATGGATCATACACTAATTAATAGAGTAGAAAGAGGCGTTTATTGAAATATGAAAACCATTTGCGGTTATATATTTTAAGATGCGTTACTAATAACTTTTCAGCAATGCTTAGTGGTTCTGACTTTATCAAACAATAGTCCGAGTCTTAGGTTCATGCTACGAATGTTATATTTATCGTAAATAAGACAAACAAATTATCCTATTGAAAATGAATACGCTCGTTCCAACGAATCCAAAAACAGAAAATGAATTTTCTGTGATACTCAAGAATTGAATCCGAGATTCATCACTCCCACTAGTCTATCTGAAATAACTGCCCGTTGTCTATTTTGTTTATCGTTTAATGCAAAGCTACCTAGTTCTTCCAAAGAACTTTAGCTTTCAAGAAAATAGCTAAGGATTCATTGGTCAGTGATCCGAAATCACTTTCCTTATCCTCTAATTTCTAATTTATTAATTTTCCGGTTTAGCCTTAAAACTACTTAGTTTAGATGACTAACACGTATGAACATTCTTTCACATTCTCGACTTTCCTTAGATGGAAACAGTCTTGAACTAGCAGTTCGTTTGAGTAGACTCTGTTCTTGAACTGTGGGATGTTTAGTGTTACTTGCTTGGACTATCGATTTTTCTAATCGTCAAATCATAAGACCAAAGCTCCGACTAGTTTATCAGTTCCAAATACTGTCTAACAAGCAACACTTTGTAATTATGATTTTTCAAAGATCAGAAAATCCCCAGAACTAAGCTCCCACTAGTTTATCAGTTCCAAATACTGTCTAACTAGAAATGCTTTGTTCATGATGTTTCAAAATATTATCAAATCTCCAGAACTAAGCTCCCACTAGTTTATCAGATCCATATACTGTATAACTAGCAACGCTTTATTCTTGTTTTCCAATGAATGGAAAAACTCTTGTGTAGTCCATTACACATTTCTAATGATTCAGAAAAACAACAAATCATAAGACTAAGGCTCCCACCAGTTTATCGGTTCCAAATACCGTCTAACTAGCAACACCTTATGTATATGATTTTCCAATTTTTCAATTAGAAATTTGATGTGTAATTACACTTTTAAAATTCAGTAAATGAATTTATCTGATAGTCCTATATCATCTTTTGTAAATTAAGTATGGTCGTCTCTCGTTCAACACGAGTGACACCCGTGACATACCTATACTATGTCACTTAAGTTTTTAAAGGCTCAAGAGAAAAATCTCTTCTGAAAAGTTAACTGCATTTATTGATAATTACAACATACTTGTTACTCTCCACATTTTTAATGAAGTCCTATTACTAACAGTTTAGTAGCCTAGAGATTAAAGTTGTAAATAAACATGACAGAAAGTTAAATTCAAAAAATAAATATTCACTACTAGATTTTTATTTTAGGAATTATAAACTTGTTCCAAGTCTATCCTACCATTCCAAGGATTTAATCTCACACCTCAGTGCCGCCGCAGGGTCAGTCAAAGAGGCGACGATTAAACTGAGACAATCTCTCTCAATGATTAATCTTCGAGAATCAAACATCTCACGGGAATCAGACATCCCGGACCTTAATCACTGATTACCTTTCTTTTCTAGCCTAGATATTTCAAAAATATCCATAAAGAGTGTGACCTACTATATCGGATGTCAAAGTCGCCCGAGTATGCCGCCACAGGTCGGTCGATGACTCAATGAGTACCAAAATCCTATCCTTTCGAAACCAAGCCTTGAATTTTGATAGGGTGAACACCACCCGCAGGGGCCGGAATCAAAGCGGCTCGGCGTCACCCTTCTCTCACGTGCTTGCATCTATAGTAGAGGCCGTGGGGTTGGTCGTCGCCTTCCCGCTCCCACTCAATATTTTGAAAAAGTGGTGGGTTTACTAATTACGGTTTCGGTCTTGACAATAAGAAACAATAAATCAAAGTACTCGAATAGGGTCGGTTATGTAGGCAAGCTCACGCCGTCGTATTCGTTGGAACATATGTGACGATTCGAGGCCAATCCGGCGGGAGAAGCCCGCTTAGCCCGAAGGCTTATCGGCTATGCTAAATCCTGTCGAACTGCTGTAACGTACATCACACGTGGAGGGGAGTCAATTGAGCCGAAGCTCGGTTGAACTCGCCCAACCATGGTTAGACCATTTCTGAACCCATGTACTAAGATTCTCCGATTTCTAGGTTGTCACCCAAAGCGTAATCTCGCTTTTTGTTTAAGGTGGGTTCACTGAGAAGCCATCACCGAAAAGCTCAACGATTTATCCAAGTGGGATTCACCGAGAATCCATCACTAAAATCATAAACGATTGACAAAAACTCGGGTCCTCGGTTTTTATAATTAGCTACTTATTATTTAACTACCACATATTAAATTAATAAGCATTCATACTAATTATTCGAGTTATACATGCCTAATTTATTCGAAATAAACTAGCTACATGTATGCATTGGAGTGGAATCATGAAGATGCAAGTCATGGAAATTTTCCGGTTTTAAGCACATAATCTTGATCAAACACAAAATTATACCGAAAAGTAAACACCGAGATGGACCGTTGGTAACCCCGACTAACTATTTTCTAAGGAAAAGTAAAACTTATACTATGACTTCGAGTCTTGATTTTCGAATCTTGAACTCGAACCGCCGGATCACGAACCACGAACACCCGAGAGGAGAAAGACCTTTTTAATTAAATAAAACAAATTTATTATAATTAATCAAAAAAAAAAAATTATTTATTATTTTCTGCCATACAGCAGCCTTTTATAAATAAAAAAAATTAGGTTACAAAAAAAATTGTGACACAACCGCAAGCTTTATACCCTAGCCGCATGCAATTTTATAAACAGGACTTATAGCGACGCTTTTCAGCGTCGCAGAAAGTCCTGTAGCAGTTTTTAAAAAAAAATTAAACCGTTTCTCCTCGTTCATACCTTGGTTTCGCCTCGATCTACATCCTTTCAGCAAGATCTTCATCTTTTCGATCCCGGAATGACAAAATTACAATAAAAGATGCTACTTTTACAATGAATTTTCGAAAATTGACATAAAAAAAATACAATTCCTATGCTCAATTGTTACTAAACAAAGGAGCTACAAAATAGATCTACGGGTAAACAATACCAACCCAATCCATCTATTCAACCACAACATTCACAAGCATACAACATGATAAATTTCGAATTTACAAAAAAAACGAAATAAAAACACCTAAAACATGCTTTTCCACTCCTAGATCTAAAACTCATATTCTTTGATCGTTAGATCAAAGGCTCTGATACCACTTGTTAGATGTAATATCGTCGGATCAATAATAGATTGACCCGATTACGCAGCGGAAAGCATCAGATCTAGATCTAAACGAAACAAAGAACATAAATTAAAGATCTAAACCTACAAGGGGGTTTAGGAGCCTACCTTTTTGTGGTGCTTAACTCCAAGATCAAAAGTAGTATCCACGCAATTTGAGAAGCCACAGCCTTCCAACGTGTGTCTCCCAGCAACACCAGGTGGATGGTGTTTCCCGCCACCGGACCTCCTTGATATGCTACCGAAAAAAATTCCGAAGATTATTCTAACTCGAAACCCGAAGAAAGATGGCCGAAAATTCTAAGCCACTCTCTTCCAATATGGCGTGAATAAAAAAGTGTGTCAAAAGGCTTAGGAGAATTCTCTTTATGTAGGAGAGCAATCCTTGTTCTCCAAGGATTTAATAATTATGAGATAATTATTACATTAATCCTTTTTCCAAATAAAAGATAAATAAAATAATTATCCCAAACAAATTAGGATAAATCATATTATTATCTAATATTCCATGAATTATCAATTAACAAATAAAAGATAAATCACATATTAAATAATTATCCAAGAAAACTAATTCTTTAATAATTAAATAATCAAAACATGTGCCACTTGTAAACCCAACCTAAGTCTACACGCATGTTTCTTTATTTGACCAACTAGGTCAAAAAGGTCAACACACCAATTTGGGCCGAGTCCACGAAAAATGTATTTTCCGTATATTTAATTATTTAGTCCAACTAAACAATTAATCCACATATCAATTAAATAGCCCAATCCACTATTTAATTATAATTGAGGTGCAATGACGAGAAAACCTATATGCTATATTAGGAGCCACGTCGGGGACCGTGGACCCATATTCAGTAGCTACAATAAGTCGAATAAAATTATCCGTTAGACAGAATAATTATATCCAACCTATTAATTCCGGGATTACACCACCATAAACCCGAAACTGAACTTTATCGAATATAGATAACTTACACTCAATTTACGAGTCGAAAGCGTCCGCTGATATAATCATTACATACGGATAAATCCTCCATAGACTGTTCACTTCGATTCGGGATATTTCCGTAAACCCTTCTCGAAACATATTATCCTTATTTACTATTAACCCCCTAGTGATCAATTAGTTCATATCCAATATAATATGAACTCGGCCGATCGATCAGTTTCTAGGGTCAACAAATAAGGGAACTATCTGTCTACTCCCCGAGGGAAGGAATGGATTCCATATCTATGATAGCACGGACTACTCACTCATCCCAGAATAGAGCCAACGAGAAGTGTTGGACCATATACTTCGAAGTGATCCTTACTAACACATCAAACTCTACCCTAGTCTAAGCAGTCGACTGTGATCACCTCAGGATTAAGATTAATCCATATATGATCATCTTGTGATTCGATAAGACTTCTCGATCACAGAATTATATCGAGAACTCAAATCAAATCGGTCCAAATTTATATGATTATCATCATATATAAATGCCCCACTAGGTACCTATTACCGATAAATCCGGATAAGATCACACACCTAAGGTGTTCTGGGCGCATTAATAGAAAATTAATCATGAGACCCATACTCAGATTAATAAACGCTACGGACTAAGTTAATTTGAAGTACATCTCAGTAACTGAATCCTCTTGTGTATAGCCATACACTGAGTTATGTGATTACATAAACGAGGTACTTAGGGTCTTCAGTAGTGTCTTAATTATAAGCATACATGCATATAATAAGATGAATTATTAATTTTGTCCTTAAACAATTATATATTTGTCTTTCGGGCATTACACCTTACAGTTCATAAAGGAGAGCTAATCTTAAGAGTGAATGATGACAGTGTGGTCTTCAATTTGATAAAGACGATGGGGTACACCAAGGATGAAGAAGAAGAATGGTACGTATATGCTGGATGACAATGATAAGCTAGTTTTCAAGTTACAACAACAATTGGCAATAGATCCTGAAGTAGTAGAGACCTTTCTGTTGAAGGAAGAAAGAGACTGAGGAGAAACTTGGCCAGGATACAGTGAAGGTTATGCGCAGGAAATAGATCATGTATCCTCTGTGGATACAAGAGAACCCATTCATAGACCATCATGGCATAAGTTCCTTGATTTATAGTTGACTGGCGGGATACTTGAGTCATCATTGAAAGAGCCACCAAGAAACTTAATGCTTAAACCTTTGCCCTCTCACCTGAAGTACGTGTACTTACAAGATGATAAACTCCCCCTGATTATTTTGGCAGCCCTATCACCCTTAAATGAGCATAAGCTATTGAGAGTACTGAGGGAGCATAAGGGAGCATTCGGGTGGACCATTGCGGATATTCGAGGGATAAGCCCCTCCGTTTGTATGCACAAGATCTCTGTAGATCCGGATAAGAAGGCGGTTGACCAACCTCAGAGGAGGTTGACACCACAAAAAGGATGTTGTTAAGAAAGAAATTATAAAGATGTTGGAAATGAGAATCATTTTCCCGATTGCAGATAGTGAGTGGGTGAGCCCTATTCATATGGAGCCAGTGAAAGGAGGATTTACAGTTCAACCAAATGAGTTTGATGAGTTGACTTCAGTCCGACTAATTGCTGGACATCGAGTTTACATTGATTTCAGGAAACAGAACGAGGCAACTCATTTTTCCCTTACCTTTTATCAACCAAATGTTAGAGTGATTGAGCGGTCATGCATTTTACTGTTTTCTGGATGGGTACTCTGGATATTACTAGATACACATTGCCCCCGAAGACCATGAGAAAACAACATTCACATGTCCCTATGGAACATATTTCTATAATCGCATGACCTTCAGATTATGTAATGCGCTAGCCACTATTCAGATGTGCATAATGTTTTTATTTGCAGACATGGTGAAAGATTTTCTTTAAATATTTATGGAAGATTCTCAATTTTTAGAGATAGCTATGATGCATGCTTGGATAACTTGAGGGGAGTGCTAAAACGATGTGAAGAGACCAACCTTGTGCTTAACTGGGAAAAGTGCCATTTTATGGTTACTGAAGGAATAGTGTTAGGTCATAAGATTTAAAAGAAAGGTATGGAAGTGGACAAGGCGAAAATCAAAGTAATAGAGAAGTTACCACCTCGAACGAACTTAAAGACACTTTGGCCACGTAGGATTCTACATGAGGTTCATCAAGAACTTTTCCAACATTTCTCGACCATTGACTGAACTACTTGTGATGAATGTACCATTTGTGTTTGGAGAAGAATGAAATGAGGCATTCAACACACTTAAGAAGTTATTGATAACTGCACCTATTCTGGTAGCCCCAAATTGGAACTAACCTTTCGAGCTAATATGTGATGCAAGTGATACGGCAGTTGGATCACCCATGGGACAAAGAGAGGGCAAAATATTTAAACCAATTTATTACGCCAGGCGTACCCTCAATAGGTCCCAGAAGAACTATGCGACTATAGAGAAAGAACTCTTAGCTGTGATATTCACATTTGACAAGTTTAGGCCTTACCTTGTAGGATCTATAGGTACTCTTTTCACAGATCACACAGCTTTGAAGTATCTTCTGACCAAACAACACTCCAATCCGAGATTATTGAGATGGATTCTACTCTTACAGGAGTTTGATGAGAAAATGAAGGATAAGAAAGGGTCTGAGAATAGGTGGCTGATCACCTATCGAGATTAACACTGTTGGAAGAAGAGCAGACTACTGAGATTAAGTAGTATTTCCCTGATGAACAACTTTTCTCCGTCTTAGTAGTGGCTCTAGTTAAGTCTGAGCCCATACATAACACATCAAGAGTGGGGAAGGTATACCCTTGGTTTGCTAACATTGTGAACTATCTTGCAAAAAAATACCTACCACGGACCTAAATCATTACTATTGGGATGATCCCCACATTTCTAAAATGTGTCCCGATAATATTTTGAGGAGATGTGTTCATGATGATGAGATTCCAAGTATACCGAGCTATTTACATTCAAGAGATGCTGAAGGCCATTATGGGCCAGATAAGACGGCATTGATGGTACCGTAGTGCGGATTCTACTGGCGTACAATTTTCAAATCCACGTATGAATTTACTAGAGCCTGTCATTCCTACCAAATGACTGGTAACATTTCGAAGAAGAATGAAATGCCACTGCATAGTATCCTTGAGGTAGAGCTATTTGATGTTTGGGAATTGATTTTGTAGGACCTTTTACATCATCAAAATCTAATCGCTGCATCCTGACGGCAATTGATTATGTGTCCAAATGGGTGGAGGCGGTAGCCTCACCTATAAATAACACCAAGGTTGTCCTGAGGTTTCATAAGAAAAGCATTTTGACGAGTTTTGGGGTGACTATAGCCATAATTAGCTATGGAGGGAGTCATCTCTATAACAAGTTGTTTGAAAGGCTAATGTTGAAGTATGGAATATGGCATAAAATTACAGCACCATATCACCCCTAGACGAGTGGGGAGGTAGAAGTTACGAATACAGAGATCAAATGGATTTTGGAGGAAACTGTGAATCCCACAAGAAAGGATAGGTCTTTGAAATTAGACGACACTATTTGGGCGTGTTAGGAACATTTTATTATGTTTTGACGATGGCCATACTAGCTGTTATAGCAAGCCTGAAATAAGTTAGAAATCTATGTATAGGTCTCTACTTAGAGTATGACATGTTGTATAAGTTGAGTCAGACAAGTAATGTACTATTTGGTAGGATGGCGAAGTAAAACAGAAATCCGGTAGAGTGAAGCCAGCCAAGTACCAGCAGAGAAGCATGAAGACATATGGACAGACTTATAACTAGGGAAGTCTGTGATGACCTTGGATAAGTCTAAGACATATTTCAAGTGGTGAAATATATTCATTTAATATGGTGTACACTGATCTCACACAAATAAAGGATCAGTGAAGTACAAGCATACTTGGAAAATCAAAGAAAGAAAGGAAACAGCAAAATGGCAAAGTCAAAGCTCCACCGGCTGACTAATGAAAAACAGTGAAGGAGATATCAACAGTAAAGAAAAAAGATTCACTAAGACGGTCAAGCAAACATCAAAGTCAAGTACGTTGTCTGCAGTCTATTTAGAACGTGCAAAATAAGCAAAATAAGCAAAACAAGCAATTAATACAGAATCAATCAAGGACGGATTTTATGATTGACGTTTGAATAAAATCCGAATCACCCAATTCAAGGAGAATGAATCAATGAGGAATCAAAGAGTTAAATCAAGGATTATTCTCAGCAATTAATAGCCAACGGATGGAATTTCAAATCAAGGATTATCAAGGCAATAAATAGAAGGCTTTGACAGACAGGAAAATGAACAATCAGGAATATACAAGATCAAGAAGAAACTCTGTCACAATCCAAAAAGCCTATCTCTAAGCTTAAAAGACATATATAGAAGATCAACTCAGAATTCAGAGCTACAATTCTACATGAATGACTAAGATTGATCCACCTTTTGTGACTCTTATTCACACCAGTTTGCCACAATTGAATCGGATCATTTGAGAAGGAATTTCACCCATTGTAATAGCTGCTGAAGGATTTGTTCCTAAGGAGCAGTGTTGAAGACTGAGTCACTAAAGCTTTTGAAGCCAGGGAGTGATAGTCTTGGAGATTGTGAAGCTTGTGTAGCCAAGGACAATCTAACTATTGTATCTGTGAAAACAATAGTGAATTCCTCCAATGATCATAGGAGAAGAGTGGATTAAGGGATTACACCACCCGGAACCACTATAAACCTTTGTGTCTATTTACTTTCAGCAATTTACTTTACAACATTCTATTTCATTACATACTCTATATTTGTGATTGCATAATCTACTTTGAAACAACATTTTAAGAAGGGACTTATCCTTTGCCCAAAACCTTTAAATACAAGAAGAGTTTTTGAAACTCCACTATAGTCATTCACCCCCCTTCTGACTATAGTTTTACCCTTCTCTGAGACCAACAATTGGTATCGCAGTAGTGTTCCTAGTATCAGAACCTGTTTAGATCTGATTTCTGATAACAAGGAGATCACTCACTTTCAAAGTAGTTTACAAATCTGTAATTTGAGATTTTCTGCATTTAAAACTCTTTACATCATGGAATCATCAAATTTTATGCATAAGATACCTGTTTTTAATATAAATAATTTTGAAGAATACAAAATAAGAATGCTTTCTAATCTTGCAGCTGCTCATGAGGAGATGCTGGTGTTAGTAATACCATCCGCAACGGAAGCGATTTTAGGATCTAGATCTATAAATTACACGTAATAAAATAACTAGATCTACATCTACAAGGGGGTTGTAGATCTTACCTCTTGGATCTCAAAATCCAAGTCGAAGAACCACAAACAAAAGATGGTGTGAAAAGCACCACGATCTTCCTCACATGTGATCCGAGCAACTCCTGGTGGATGGAAATCCTCGTCTCGAATCCTCCCGATATGATACCCGGAAAACCTCCAGATTTTCCCTCTTACTCCCCTTGGCCGAAAATTTTCTTCTTCACTCTAAGAGATAGAAGTCGAAATTTTGTGTGTATTTTAGGCTTGGGAGAACTCTCTTTATATAGGAGAGTAATCCTTGTCCTCCAAAGATTTTATTTTGCAAATAAATAAATCCAATTAATAAAAGATAATCCCAAAATATTCTAGAACAAGTCTAGAATAATCTTTATCTTTATTTCTTACCATAAATATTTTGTGCACATGTCTTATTAATCCACAAGAAAACTAATTTCTTGTTCCATAAAACAACACCTTGGCCGAAAATTCCTTATTGTCCTAGTCAATAATATTTTCGGCCATAAGACACTAATTGGGCCAAAATTATGAAAAATGTCTTTTTCACATATTTAATTATTTAGCCCAACTAATTTAATAGTCCACTAAACAAGTAATTCACATATCTTTTTAATTAAATTCTAATAAGAACTAAATTAATATTATTAGGATTCGACGTCCGAGAATAGTTATGCTATATTGGAGGCACGTTGGGGACCATGGACTAATAATCAGCGGCACCGATAAATCAAATAAATAATTATCTTACGAACAAAATAATTATATTCGATAAATCAATCACAGGAATATGCCACCATAATCCCGTGACTGCACTCCTCCGATTATGAGATTATATTTATCTCCTCACGAGAATGATAATAAGCGTCCATTGATATAATCATTACATATGGATTAATCCTCCATAGATCGCTCATTCTAAATCGAAGTTACCGTTAACCCTTTTTAGAACCTCTTATCATTATTTACCATTAACCCCCTAGTGATCAATTAATTCATACAACTCACTGGTAGCTAATCAGTGTAATATGAACTCGTACGATCGATCAGTTTCTAGGATTAACAAATAAGGGAACTGTCTATCTACTTCCATAAATGGAAGGAATGGATTCCATATATGTGATAACACAGACTACTCACTAAATCCAGTACAATGCCAATATGGGGTAATTCATATCACAGACTTAGTGTAATCCTTAACTGTCAAGTCAAACCTCATACTGATTCCAACAGTTGACTGTGATCACCTCAGGATTAAGATATATCCATAAATATGATCATCGATTGATTCGATAAGACTTCTCGATTACGGAATTATATCGTGAACTCTAATCAAATCGGTCCAAATTTATATACGATATATCTATCATATATAAATGCCCCACTAGGTTCTCTTAACCGAAAGTCCGGATAAGACAATCACACCTATTGTGTTCTGGGCGCATTAATAGCATGTTAAGGGAGAGACCCGATACTCTCGATTAACTTCACTACGGGCTAATTGTATTTTAAGTACATCTTCACTAACTCAATCCTCCCGTGTATATCCCACACACTGAGTTAAGTGATTACATAAACGACATACTTTAGGGTTTTCTGTAGTGTAAATACAATTGTCACATCGGTGAATATGAGAATAATAAATATGAATAATAATATCATTTCATTTATTAAATAAAACAGTTACAAAATTGTCTTTCGAGCATTACACCTAGCAATCTCCCACTTGCACGAAAGCATGTGATTAATTATTTTAGAGTACACCCTATTCTTTAAACTACAGCAAACTACATCTCCCACTTGCTCTAAAGCAATGGAGACCCATCCCATATATATTCTAGTACCCATTAAGCATATCATAACCATTGAAGATGACAAAATACACTCCGAGTGTGCCGTCGTAGGATAGGTTTGTGACTCGGGGAGTACCTACATCTAAATATCATGGGTCTTAATGATTAGTCAGGTTTTCGGCTCGAGACGATCCGTAGAATTGAAACGTTACCGGTCCATCTAATCATATGGTACTTTCCCAATATGCTTTTGACCTCTAGTGAATTCGAAAAACCTTATAAGCTACCCCTTCATCGTTTGTACAATGATGTGGTATCGGCTTCCAAATCTAGAATCACTCCCAGATATGAAAAGGAAATCCTTAAGCTATATCGCCTCTCTAGCTACTACAAAAGCCGCTAATCACCCAACTAGTTAAAGTCGAGTTGGCGTTTCTGGATTCCTCCAGGCAATAGCTTCAACACAAGAGTAAACACTGAGCCTGAAATCGACTTAACGATCATCCTCAATCTGACTTAAAGTCAGAATCAGCGTATCATACATATCCAAGTTCACACCTGAATATACTCGCATATTATTCATCGTTCTCTCAAGATACTAAAAGACATGATAAACTTGCTTTGTTAACCGCCGAATCTAAGATTCGATCAAAATTGACGTTCAATAACCTGACCATCTCTTGTCACAAAGAGAATCCATCCCATTTCTCTTTATCCGAAGATTTAGAGAGTCATCCCTGAGGCATAGGGTAGAACTTCCTCGTTGAATGTTGCATACATGGATGCATCATCTTAACCAATAAGATGGATGGGAAGCCAGTGATTGATTCTAGTGAATTTGACTGAATCAAACTCTTTAGAATGTTGTCCAAACTCTGTTGCAGAGAATTGTGGCATTGTCAGATTCTGACTTCAGATAACACACCCATGTTGTTGCCAACTGGTGCAGTGTCATCCTTCACAAACACTAATATATATTTATATATTCACTACTATACTAAAATTGATATCCGGTCAACAAAAGACCTTTCAATATTCTGGTCAATGCCACATATTTTAGAAACATGTGACTTATAATGACCAAGAGGTTTCTTGTTATCCACAAAGGACATAAGCCTTGACAGTCATCATGTCATAAGTTCATAAGTCGCAGGGAATCACCCCTATTTTCTGCTTTCGAACGAAATCATGCAATACTAAGTGGTAAGAGAGTCCAAGGTCTGATTAACTCTCTACTTTTTAGGGAATCGACCACTAAGCTTTGCACTGAAAGATGAACTTCCCTAATCATTCTTCTCTTTTCCATGTAGATCCAATTACTCCCACTGGGCCTGAGACACTCAGGTGGTTCTACAAGAGTATGAACAGCTCTGGAGTACCAAACTCCATTCACAGGGTTATGGCTTGTAAACCAACCTCTATTATAAGAATCCTATACAGCTCACAAAAGAGCCATAGGTCATCAATCGATCCTGTAGACCATTAAGTCCTCAGAACCCGCAATGGGTAATGAAGAAACCATACTCCCACTACATTCTATGTGCATCGACTTTCTGATCTAGTTCAGTAGTACTTTAGTGTCAGCACCAACAACCAATGTTGGATGTGGTCTGATTTTAATCAGTTAGTAACTACCTTGAGTAAACGTACTTCAAGGTTTAAGGTTTTACTGTTCATAGACTCTATCGTAAAAGGACGCAACATGTGATGATGCGCTTTTTCCGATCTCAAGAATATTATAACAAACCTTTTTCTCAATGCTACAAGATATATAACGATTGGTCACTGACCGAACGTGTGCGCAAAATTCCCAGACCTACCTTCAAGCACTGTGTGATAAATGCTTATATTTATGGAAGTGGGGTGAACCGAATCCACACGTTATCCGTAAATTCCAAAGTATATTCTAGGTAGACTTCTCGGTCTGACACTTCAATGTAAACCGAAATTTCTCTTCTAATATCTTTATTGAGTTAAGCAGTGTATTGTAGCACATCTAGAACTATGTAAAGAAATTCAACGGTTTCTCCCTTAGTGAAAGCATTTCACTATGAGGCAGGCCGAGCATCAGTCCCTAGGACTATGTGATGGACCATTTCTGAGTATAGAATACTCCATCTCCGACAAAATCAGAGACACCTTAGAATATTTTGGATAAACTTACCGGAGTGTTTGAGTAGTTGTCAGACTAGAATTCACTGCTCATAAGCTCCCACTAGCTTGTATTTTTTTCATAAGACTCCGAAGGTCATCATGAACAAGCGGTGTTACTTCTTTATAACCATTTTCCTTTCCCGATTGAAAGGAAGCTTAGTCATTAAACCTTTGAGACAATATAACCAGACTGGGAGAAAGGAATCACCCTGAGCCAGTCTTCAGGTCTTGTCTTTTAGGGACTATGCACTAACTATGAAATGTAAAGAAGCGTTTATCTAAATATAGAAACCAGTTGCTTTTAATAGTTCTTAAGATGTGTTGTGTATACATATTTCAGCAGTTCTTAGTGGTTTTTGACTTTATCAAACAAAAGTCCGAGTCTTGGATTCGTACTACAAATGGTATATTCACTTTTTATAAGACAAACAAATTATCGAATAGAAGGTGAATCCATTCGTTCAAACGAATTTTGAAAACAGAAAAATAAATCTTCTGCGATATCCAAGGATTGAATCCAAGATTCATTTCCTCATATCACTCCCACTATTTTTGCTAAAATTATTGCCCATTGACTGCTCTATTAATCGTTAAATGCATTGCTACCTTGTTCTTCCAAAGAACTTAGCCAAGGATTAATAGGTTGGTGATCCGAAATCACTGTCCTTATCCTATGATTAATTTTTTGGTTTAGCCTTAAAATCAACTCAGTTTTAGATGACTAACACTTTTAGACATACTCTCCCATTCTTGACTTTCCGTAAATGGAAACAGTTTTGAACTAGCAGTTCGTGTGAGTAGACACTACTCTTGAACCGTGGGATGTCTATTTCGTGTGTTACGTGTTAGGACTTCTCGGATTTTCTAATATACCAGAAAAATAACAAATCATAACATTAAAGCTTCCACTGGTTTATCGGTTCCAAATTCCGTCTAACAAGCAATGCTTCATTTTATGATTTTCCAAATTTTCAATTTGAAAATATCTCGTGTAAACACTTACACAGTTCTAATGTTTCCAAAAAAAATACAAATCATAAAACTCCACTAGTTCCTCGATTTCAAATATCGTCTAACTAGTAACAGTTCATGACTTTCCGATTTTTTAATTAGAATGATTACGTATGTACTTAGTTACACTTTTCTAATGTTCTAGAAAAAACAACAAATCATAAAGCTCCCACTAGTTCATCGATTCCAAATATGGTTCAACTAGTAACACTTCATGATTTTCCGATTATTCAATTAGAAAATTACTTGTGTAATCACTACACACTCAAAATTCACTAGAAGAATTTTAAAGTCCGAAATTATATTTGATCAAACTAAGATTGTATCTCGTTTAACACGAGTGATGCTAGTGACATGCCGATATGTCACTCTAGTTTTAAAAGGCTTAAGAGGAAATATCTTTTCCGAAAATTAATTGCATTATCAATTAACTAGTTCAACATCCTAGTTACTTTCCACTTTTTAAAGAAGTCAATACTAGTCAATTATAAATTTTAAGCAATTTAGTAAGGGATATAATTCTGTAATTAAAATGACATATATTAATTCAAGTTTAACACTACTATATTATTTTATTTTAGGAATTGTAAACTATAAGTAAGTCTACACTACCATTCCAAGGTTTTAACCTCGCATCTCAGTGCCGCTGTAGGGTAGGTCAAAGAGATGACGGTTAAATCGAGACAATCTCATCAATGAATAACTTGTGAGAATCAAACAACCCACGAGAATCGAACATCCCTTTATTCGTTGACTACCTTCCTTTTTTAGCCTGGATATTATCAAGAATATCCTTGATGAGTGTGACCTACTATATCGGATCTCTTAGGTACGCCCCGAGTGTGCCGTCGTAGGATAGGTCAGTGACCCGACGAGTACCCGGAAATCCTATCCTTTCGGAGACCAAGCCATGAATGTTGATAGGGGTGAACACCATCCGTAGGGGGACAAAATCAAAGTGCCGTGAGGCGTCACCCTTCTCTCACTTACTTGTATCTATAGTAGAGGCCGTGCGGTTGGCTGTCGCCTCCCCCGCTCCCACTCAATATTTTAGAAGTGGTGGTGGGTTAACTAACCACGTCTTTTTGATGTTAACATAAAAGTACATCAAATCAAGGATTCCGAATGGTGTCGGTAACGTAGGCAAGCCTACCCGTCCTATTCGTTGGAACATATGTGACAGTCGGATGAAATCGGGTCAAGAGAGACCCATTGAGATAAGAAGGAATCACCCCTCCGCTCGCCGGTGTAGCTTAGTCTTTCCGGACCCCTGTGCATACATCACACTAGGAGGTTTAAGTCGGTCGAGCGAAGCTCAGTTGACCACCCAACCTATAGGCGAACCGTCTTTATCCAAGATTTATTGTTCTTTTCCCATCATTCAATCTCGTAGACACTACGAATTGTAAACGTGATCTCGTTTGGGCTTTTAAGGCGGTTCACCGAGAACACACACCGAAAAGGCTTAACGATTTCATAACCCGTCCTCGGATCTTTAATTAGTTACTAAATTAATTAATTACCACGTATTAATTAAATTTCAACTAATTATGCGAGTTTGTATACATGCCTATTTTAATTACCAAAATTAAAATTCTACATGTATGCATGGAGTGGATTTATGATATGATGCATGTCATGGCAATTCCAATTTTATATCTATTTTATGATCAAACACATAAAAAATAAATTGTGGAAAAATAAACATCGAGATGGATTGTTGGTACCCCGTATCTAATCTATCCTAGAAAAAAAAATTACAATCTTGTTGTCTTCAAGTCTTCGATCTTCGAACCTTGAACCACGAACCCGAAAGGAGAAGGGGCCTTTATTTTATAAACTAAAATAAAATAAAAAATTTTCTTCGAAATTTTTTTTTATATAAAAATCCTGCTGTCTTATTATTCCAGAATTTTTTTTTTTATTAAACAGCCGATATAAATATAAAAAAAATTGATTTTTAATAAAATCCAAAACCTAACCTAGTTAGGAAAATTATGAACAAAAAAAATTTTCAGCCCCGACTCCTATTCATACCTCGAGTTCTGTTTTCATCTCGTGTTCATCATCGTTCTTCGTCGTTTTCCGGAATTAAAAAAAAAAAAATTAATTAGCCGAAAAATAAAGAAATAAAAAACAACAATTTTTACATCAATTCTATGCTCAAACGATCTAAATCGAGAGAGCTTACAATAGATCTAACGAGTAAACAGTACCAACCCCAATCCATCTCTTCAAACCACAACAATCGCAACATAAAAAAAAATATGCATCGGCCCCAAATAAAAATTGGGACAAAAAAAACTACATGTTCTAGATCTATAAATTACACGTAATAAAATAACTAGATCTACATCTACAAGGGTGTTGTAGATCATACCTCTTGGATCTCAAAATCCAAGTAGAAGAACCGCAAACAAAAGATCGTGTGAAGAGCACAACGATCTTCCGCACGTGTGATCCGAGCAACTCCCGGTGGAAGGAAATCCTCGTCTCGAATCCTCCCGATATGCTACCCGGAAAACCTCCAAGATTTTCCCTCTTACTCCCCTTGGCCGAAAATTTTCTTCTTCACTCTAAGAGATAGAAGTCGAAATTTTGTGTGTATTTTAGGCTTGGGAGAACTCTCTTTATATAGGAGAGCAATCTTTGTCCTCCAAGGATTTTATTTTGCAAATAAATAAATTCAATTAATAAAAGATAATCCCAAAATATTCTAGAACAAATCTAGAATAATCTTTATCTTTATTTCTTACCATAAATATTTATCCAATAAATATTTTGTGCACATGTCTTATTAATCCACAAGAAAACAAATTTCTTGTTCCATAAAACAACACCTTGGCCGAAAATTCCTTATTGACCTAGTCAATAATATTTTCGGCCATAACACACTAATTGGGCCAAGATTATGAAAAATGTCTTTTTCACATATTTAATTATTTAGCCCAACTAATTTAATAGTCCACTAAACAATTAATTCACATATCGTTTTAATTAAATTCTAATAAGAACTAAATTAATATTATTAGGATTCGACGTCCGAGAATAGCTATGCTATATTGGAGGCACGTCGGGGACCATGGACTAATAATCAGCGGCTCCGATAAATCAAATAAATAATTATCTTACGAATAGAATAATTATATTCGATAAATCAATCACAGGAATATGCCACCATAATCCCGTGACTGCACTCCTCCGATTATGAGATTATATTTATCTCCTCACGAGAATGATAATAAGCGTCCATTGATATTATCATTACATATGGATTAATCCTCCATAGACTGTTCATTCTAAATCGGGAAGTTACCGTTAACCCTTTTTAGAACCTCTAATCCTTATTTACCATTAACCCCTTAGTGATCAATTAATTCATACAACTCACTGGTAGCTAATCAGTGTAATATGAACTCGCATGCGATCGATCGCTTTCTAGGATTAACAAATAAAGAGGAATCGTCTATCTACTTCCATAAATGGAAGGAATGGATTCTGTATTTGTGATAACACAGACTACTCACTCAATCCAGTACAATGCCAAGATGGGGTAATTCAGATCACAGACTCAGTGTAATCCTTAACCGTCAAGTCAAACCTCATACTGATTTAAGCAGTTGACTGTGATCACCTCAGGATTAAGATATATCCATAAATATGATCATCGATTGATTCGATAAGACATCTTGATTACGGAATTATATCGTGAACTCTAATCAAATCGGTCCAGCCCTATACGATATATCTATCATATATAAATTCCCTACTAGGTTCTCTTAACCGAAAGTCCGGATAAGAAAATCACACATATTGTGTTCTGGGCGCATTAATAGCATGTTAAAGGAGAGACCCGATACTCTCGATTAACTTCACTACGGGCTAATTGTATTTTAAGTACATCTTCACTAACTCAATCCTCCCGTGTATATCCCATACACTGAGTTAAGTGATTACATAAATGACATACTTTAGGGTTTTATGTAGTGTAAATACTATTGTCACATCGGTGAATATGAGAATAATAAATATGAATAATAATATCATTTCATTTATTAAATAAAAAAATTACAAAATTGTTTTTCGGGCATTACACCTAACAGCTGGATGTCAATGATGGACCAATCCATATCATGCCTACTGCAACAACAGGAGTAGATCAAGGAAAAGAAATAGTCAAAGAAAAAAAGAACTAGAAAAAGGATTATAGGAGAAGGGCAAATCTTGACTTTGTAGCAAAAGACATGATTATGAGGACTCTAGACAACAATATGTTCATAACGATCAAAGATTGCAAAACTGCAAAGAAGATTGGAAGAAGCCTGTAGGGGAGCCATTAAGCAATATAGAAGACCAGTAGCCACGGAGATTATTCATGATAAGGGTGACAAAAGCTGGGCTGAACCCAAAAGAACTTAGGAGGTGCGACAAGAAAGGCCAGGAGACTCTGTCAAAAGCTTTAACAATGTCAAGCTTGAAAGCCATATTATGCCCACGCACCTTTTTATGCAAGTATTGGATAATTTCCTGCACAAATAAAATGTTGTCCAAAATATCCTTCCCTTTAACGAAAGCATATTGTTCATCCGAGATAAGCTTAACAAGCAAAGTAATAAAAGTGGGTTAATATTTTAGTGAAAATTTTGTTAACAATCGAGCAGAGAGAGATAGGCCGAAAATCACCAAAATCCATGGGGACGTCCTTTTTAGGAAGCAGAGTAATAAAAGTGGCGCCCACAGAGCGAGGCAAGGGGCGGCCAGAGAAGAAGTCGTGAACCGCATTCTGAACATCAAACTGGACCACATCCCAAAAATATTGGAAAAAGACACTAGAAAATCCATCAGGACCGGGGCCACTGGTCGGATCAAGGTCAAACACAGCCCACTTTATTTCTTCTATAGTGACTTCCGCAACCCGACTCATGTTGTCATTTTCTGTGAGAACCGTGGGGATATAAGATAGGAGGTCCATCATAGCTGAATCATCCTGTGGCTCACCTTGTGAGAGAAGGGAGCTAAAGAAATGGGTAGCTTCTTGTTTAATGTCATCTATATCCGTTAACCAGTCCCCAGCCTCGTTTCTAATATGTTGAATATGTCCTCTAGCACCTTAGGCTTTAACGGTAGCGTGAAAAAATTTAGTGTTCTGATCACCATCACTAAACCACTTGTACTGAGATTTTTGCTTCCAAAAGTCTTCCTCCTCAAGCATGGGTTAATATATAGGGCATTGGCCTGAGACAAAGCGACCCGGTTGTCCACAGTAGGAGAGTTTTCGAACTCCAGTTCCTTGATGGCCAAGTCTTGCTCAGCTAACTTTACGTTAAGGTGGACGTCCCCAAAAGTTTCTTTATTCGAAGTTTTTAAAGCTGCTTTCAGCCGTTTCAATTTTCCCATTAGCACATCCATCCCCAGTCTGTAAAAAGGAAGAGCCCAATTATCCCGAACTAACCTCTGGAAATCTTCACGGCGAAGCCATATATTTTGGAACAGAAAGGGTTTGGGTCCTCCTACCAAACTAGTAGAGTCGAAGAGAAGAATTTTGTGGTCCGAACAGGCTTTTGGGAGAGCTTTGATAACGAAGTTGGGTTGTATATCCAGCCACTTAGAATTATGTAGGATGCGATCCAGTTTAACATGAACAATACCATTACCTCGAGAGCCAGACCAAGTATACTCCCCATTCTGAGCTGGCTGCTAAGAGAGCAAGCTGAAATGAAGTCATTAAAATCTTGCATAGATAACCGGTCTGTGGAACCATTCCCTTTATATTCATCGCTAAAACGTATTGTGTTAAAATCTCCCACTACAAGCCAAGGTAAGTCCAGAGAGTGTATGGACTGAAGTTCTTCCCAGAGAGACAGTATGTCCCTCCGATTACATTTAGCATACACAGCAGAGATGATAAAAGCTAAAGTAGCATTAAATTTAACATGTAGCGATTGATCCGTTGCAAGCAATAAATCACAAGAAATAGAGGAGTTCCAAAAAAGCCATAACTTACCATTCGGAGCAGCAGCAGAGTATTTAAAGTTGAGTCGGTGAGAGATAAAAGCTCTTTTATTGTCTTCATTTAACATCGGTTCAGAAATAGGCAAAAAATCAATGTGATGGATCTTAACAAGATTCTTTAAAAGAGCCATCGAGGAGGGATTTCCAATACCTCTCATATTCCAGAACATGATGTTATTCATTGGGAAACATTTCATTAAACAATTTCGTGGAGCGGGTTTGAACCCCTCAAATTTTAGAAACTGCTGCTTTCTTTTTCGACCTTTAGTAACCTGTATGAAAGGCCCTTCTGTATCCGTTGTTGGAGGAGGATCGTCTTGACTCTAGTCATCATCCGAGGCCGAGCTATCATGAGTTCGAGTGTCCGGGTGCCATTCAAGCTGATTGTCAGAATGTTGAAGGGTTGCTCGCTTTTTTTCCGAATCCGAGCCATAACCATGGGTTTGAAAATGTTTAACTAGCCTTTGACGTTCGAGCTTATCTTCAGTACTTTCAAATAAGCCATGCATTATTTCTGTATTGGGAATATTTTGCAGGGAGTGATCTTTTTCAATTGCATGGGTCATTGTCAATATAGGGGCAGTAGTGGACGAATTACTTTGCATGGCATCAGGAGTAGCTTGGGCTACTATAGTTTTGGCTACGTTTTCATTGTTCTCAGGGGGTTTTGGTTGTTCCGAAGTCGTTTTCGCCACATATATTTGAGTCGTCTTACTAGAATTAGGCCTATTCGAAGTAGCTAATTCCGGATGCTTGACAATGTAATGATCTTGATTGTGTCCCATATGCCAACAATGCGTACAATAGGCCGGGCGAGACCCTTCTGGAAGTATAGATTGCCAAAATCCATCCCCATTCTCTTTTTGGATCCAAATGCGATTCGGAATATTTTTCAGCACATCAACCTCAACTTGAACACGGGCTAAAGACGGTCTACGAAGCTCAGCTGTAGCAGCATAAATCCATAAGGGTTTTTCAACCGGTTGCATTAAGCTAAAAATAAAATCTTTGTTCATGAGATGAACTGGTAACTTTGGGAGAGAGATCCAAACTGGGATAATGGAGGGCTCACGATCAACGTGAAAATCCGTAGTCCATTTAAATATACGCATGTTCCTGTTTCCAACTTGCCATGAGGCTTTCGAAAATAATCCGATATAGTCTTCATCGTGTTGAAAGCGAATAAGGGCATGTTTATTGTCTAAAAGACCTAAAGCGTAGTTACCTTTGTAGTTTTGGACACTGAGAAATTTTTTGATGGTGTCGAGAGGGGGCCGGCCTTGGGAGAATTTTAATCCAAGCACTTAACCGTTTTCTTAAATTTGTTGAAGAGGGAGAATATATACTGATGTTGTTGCTTCTGGTTCTGGTGATAAGAGTTGGCAATTGAGGCTTCGGTGTAAACTTAATTCTTCTTCTCCCGATCGGCCAGAATTTCAGAGAGAAGTCGGAATTTGAGAATCGGAATTCGAGAGATAGTGAAGTAGAATTTGATTGGGGAGCATTCAACCATGGCTGGAGTTGAGCATTGAATCCGGTGATGATCCGCCATTACCCTTTCCATCTCTTAGGAGAAATTTGAGACTTCCGACTCATACGGGAACTACCTCGACGAGATGCATTCTATTTGGATGGAAATGAAATTGGGAAGTGGCATGGTCCACCGACGCGTGTGATAGTGTTATACGAATACACGTTGTCACCAAAACTCATCCAAAATATAAAATAAAATAAAAACTCATGCATTTAACAATAGACTTGACTTTTCGAAAAAAATAGACTTGTCACCAAAGGCTCATGACAAGACATGTTCTCATGTACCGGTAGCTAGGTCAGCATATCCGTGACAAAGCTGAAAATATTTTGTGACAAAATGGTCATGTTGTCACTAACAAATACACCTCTATGTGACAAATGACGTTGTTGTCACAAGAAGGTATCATTTTGTGATAAATTTAGTTCTTGTCACTAAAGGTTTGTCACAAAAGAAACTTTTTTTTGTAGTGAATACGCCTCCGCAATTCTAGGGTAATGGAATGGACATGGAGATTGGTCTTAAGGTGAATAAAGTGAACTGTACTAAGCGGCTTCTTAGGGATATCCGCCAACTGGTCTTTAAACAAGATAAATGCCATGAGGTGTTTACCCATAGAAACAAGTTCACTAACATGATGGTAATCTATCTCGATATGCTTCATTCGAGCATGAGAAACACGATTTGCAGTGAGATAAGTGGCGCCAATATTGTCACACGACAAATTCGCATATGAGAGAGAGAGAGAGAGAGAGATCAACAATTCCCGAAGCAGAGTGGTAATCCATTAGAGTTCAACAACATCATGAGAGAGAGCTTTAAACATGGCTTCCGTACTACACTTGGCCACAGTAACTTGTTGTTTGGAACGCCAATTAATATAGTTAGGTCCGAGAAAGATACAATAGGCACCAATAAAACGAAGGTCATCAGAATCAGAGGCTCGGTTAGCATCCAAAAAGTCCTGTAGACTGGAGGAGGAAATGGGACAAAATAAAATACGCTTAGGAATAGTGTGTTTCAGATACAGGAGAATCCGTTTAACAGCAACCCAATGATTATCCTGAGAAGCTGTCAATAACGTAAGATTGGTCCGTTCAAGATTCATAAGAAGATTAATGACAATGCTTACGTCTTTGATCGAACTTTTCTAGGTGTCCATTCTAACCGGATGTGTACCGGGTCAATTGTAGTCAAATAAGTGGTCAAGGTCGTATCCACGAGGATTGTGCGGTTGAACACCAAAAAGTTATGATTATCTTGATCTAAGTCGTAAAAAACAAGAAAGTAAATAGTATAAAGATCAATTACGCTAAAAACAGGTAATCAAATGATAAAAGGCCTAGCCAAGACAATGCAATGATCGAGCAAATCTCTACTAGCATCAGGGGAATGAACTACCTTCCAATAGTGTTCAAGTGTGCATTATCGGTGCACTCCTAAGCTAGAAATTCCCCCTCATACGAGTGTACGGAATTACACTATGCCTCATCATTGGTCTAAGAACCCTGGATCTAATGATTCAACATGATGAAGTTTTTGAGTGCAATGAATGAACAATAACCCCTGGATAAGAAATCGAGTTCCAATTAAGGTCGACTTTACCTTCTAGTTTTCTTATCCCTTCTCCCACACCAACCATTTCCTTTCGGTCTCAACTAAGTGTGTGTGTGCAAGTACTAACTGATCAATCTAACACAAACAAGCAATACAATGCAAATAGGAAAAGATAACAACAACATAGGAAGCTATGAAATATGAACAAATATGCCCAATCAACTAATAGGGATTAAACTATCACAAACACATTTTCTTGGCTAGCAAAGCTTAGCCTCCCATGGCTATGAAACAACAAATGTCACTTAGGGGTTTCATAACTATGTAATTAGCACTAAAATTAAATAAAAGAAGTACCCAACAAGATAGAAAACACCTCAAGGAAGAATAATTGCATAACCTCAAAAACTTCTTCAATGGAGAAAACAACACCAAGGAGATGAGATTCTTCCACAAAATTCACTCTAAATGGTCTAGATTGGATGTTTCAATGTTTACAGGTAGATTAATTGGCTAAACTAATGCTAATTTTTCAGCTAAAAGAGCCTTGAATGTAGGTGTCTTCAAGGTCTTGCAAGAGGGGTGGAAAAAGATGTGAAAAATATATCAAAAATGAGATTTGAAAGCTAAAAATCTACTTTTTGCGACGCTTGGCATGCGCCATTATAAGCTAGTGTGCGCCCAAAAGAAAGACTCTGTATATCTACAGTGACTTTTGGCGTGTTTATGTTCAACATGTGGTTATGTTCAACACGTGAAGTTACTCAGGGTCTTGGTCAACCTATAATCCTGCAGCAAATCACCACAATACCAAGCGTAAACCCGAAACGACGCTCCGGTTACCATAACCAGTACAAAACCTATCAAAAAATGATATTTTGTATAATAATTACTATCTACACATTTGGATTAAACTAAGCAAATATTGACTCGAATTTATGTAATAATGCTCAAATGTGTATAGGAAATACAGTTAAAATGTCATGACAATAAGTAACAATTTGTCTCTCATCAGTCTTATATTTGCCTGAGCACATGAGGATTTCCAAAACATTCATCGTTGTTGATCAATTTCCCTACTATTAAGCCTTTGTAGTTTGAGTTTGATTTTCTTCTTATAAATCCTTTCCGCTTATGAGATGAATGGCCAATGTTCATGCCCAAGGCTGTCTCTGTGATATCGAGGGCCCTATGCCAAAATAAATTTAAGACCATTTAATGTGTAAAAGAATATGATATAACAACTAGAATGATGAGCGGAATGAAACTAGGGGGCTGTAGGCCGTGGTCTTGTTGGCCTGCCCCCAGGGACGGGCTTGTTCATGCCATACCAAAGGGATATGTTACGTTGTTTGAATTGGGATTTCGGTGAGTCTAAAATGCTGACCCATTGGATCTTTATGACCCGTAATTGGGAGTATTTATTTTCTCTGATTAAACCGGTCAATAATGCAAACAATCAAGAATATCATATGTATCATAACAGTAGCTTTTAAAAAATTTGAGTATACTAAAAATACATTAGATGAGCCTAAACAGATATGTTATCAACAGAAAAACAGCATCACAAACTCTAATTAATTGTGTGATGGATGCATCTATGAAGAACTGAAGTAACTAAATGGTGCCTCCGTGTAATTAAGCTTAATTCAGCATAGAAATAAGTTCAATGAAGTATCTTTCGGAGCAGGGAATCGTGAGACGTCCCATTGGATGATCGAAACCAAACTCTTCTAAAGCACATTGCAGTAACTCCATAAACAAAGGGTGATTCCAATAAGAAATCGGTATCACAAAACAGCGACAAAGTTGTTCACCAACATAAACAGCGAGATGGCCTTTAGGGACAACGATGTACTCGTTTATTCTTGAAATGCTATGATTTTTGGGTGATAAAGTTCGTCGAGGCTTTTGTTTTGCTTGAGCAATCCCACCGAATTGGATTCCCATTTTCAGGATGATGAAATTCGATCCGACGGTTGACCAGGATTTTGTTACTAAAGATCCTTTTACACAAGTGAAAGTGAATGAAAATGTTGATTTGTCAGGAAATGTGACTTGACCTCATATTTAGAGCTGAGTACTAAACTGAGTTTAGTACTAAGCTGAGAAAAGTCAGCTGAGTAAAGTCAGCTGAGTAATGTCCGCTGAGCAAAAGTGAGCTTTGAGCAGAAGTCAGCTTTGGGCAGAAGTGAGCCTTGGGCAGAATTCAGTTTTGCCAGAAGATCAGCTTTACCAGAAGTCGGCTTTGGAAAGTTAGCTTTAGCAGAAGTCAGCATTGGGAAAGTCAGTTTTGGGCAAATCTCAATTTGGACAAATGTCAGCATGGTTACATTCTGGTGGATAACTGCTGGAGTTGGGGTCCACATCTGGGGTATTTTAGTCATTCTGCTAGTATGTCTTTATGGCGGCTAGGTCTAGGTCTTTTGTGGCTATAGATATACATCTGTTGTAACCTAGAACATTTGTAGAAACAACATTAAAGGCAGAGCAATTGCCTTAGGCAATTGCAGAGTCTGTAAAATCTCAAGTGATAATATATTCTCCTCTTTCTGCCCGTGGAGTAGTCGGCATTTGCCGGAAACCGCGTTAAATCATGTGTTATTGTTCATGTGTGATTTATGCTTTCTTGCTTGCATCTTGATTATTGCAACCCGTTTTGATTCCTGAGGGTCCTAAATTCTAACAAATTGATATCAGAGCGTGTCCAGGTTATCATCAGGGACTCTGAGATTCTATTGTGGAATCATCTATTTTAACAAAATTTTATCTTCACCAAGACCTTCACCGGTGCTCGGATTTTGTGATCAAAGTTCTGTTCTTTGGCAAGATCAAGATGTCTGGGTTAAATGTAGAGATTGATAAATTCACAGGAAGGAACAATTTCAATCTTTGGCAAATCAAGATGTGTGCTCTGTTGAAGAAACTGGGGCTCTAGGCTCCGTTGTCAAAGACGATGGCTGCCGGAAACGTTGTGATGGCCGATCTAAAGAAGAAAGCACATTCAATGATTTTGTCGTGCTTGTCTGATGATGTTATCACTGAAGTTGCTGAAGAGGATTCAGCAGCAGGGCTGTGGCTGAAGCTTTAGAGTCTGTTTATGAGAAAGTCGTTGACCAACAAGTTGCTTATGAAGCAACGTCTGTTCAGTTTAAAGATGCATGAAGGAATGCCTCTCAGATATCACCTTGAAAAGCTGAACACAATATTGCTTGATTTAAGGAGTGTTGGTGTTAAGATCGAAGATGAGGATGCAGCTCTAATTTTGTTGGTATCACTGCCAGCATCATATAAGAATTTTGTGCAGTCTTTTGTTGTTGGGAGAGACACAGTGTCATTGGAGGATGTTAGAGCATCTCTCCATAATCGAGAGCTGAGGCATAATTCAACTCTCACAGGTACAGACAATCGGGTTGCTGGTTTATTTACTAGTAGCAGTTGCAAAGGGAATGGAAGTCCTGGAAAGAAGACATTCAAGAAGGGTGATTCCAATGACCCGAATGCAAATCTGGTCTGAATCTGAATCTGGAGTGTTGACAAGCAGGTGGAGCTTCAGGACCACACTCACCTGAGTTTGCAAAACTCAGCTGAGAATAGTCGACACTAATCTGGCACGTAGTTGTGCATCTGAACCTGAAGAATCAAGAGCTGAATCTGAGTGGATCCAAAAATCTGGGATTGGCTGAGTGAGGCTCAGCTGATCTAGTACAAGCTGAGTGAAAGTCAGTTTTGTAGAGTGGAGTGTTCAAGTCTGGGAAGTAAGCTGAATAAAGAGTCAGCTGAGTCCATCTATCAGTGGAGTGAAGTCTATGTCTAGAAGCCTCTACTGAGTCTGTTGAACATGTCTGTGCTGGTTCTGCATCTGTGTCTAGAAGTCTCAACTGAGTGAAGTCAGTTGAGTAAGACAAATCTAATAAGTTTGGTTGAGTAATGTCAGTTGAGCATCTGGTGAACATGTCTGAGCTGGAGTTCTCATCTGGAGTTAAGTCTCGTCTTGAGAAGTCTAACTTGGAGTCAATTGTGTTCACATCTGGTCAGCTCAGAATCTGAAACTGAATCTGTAATCTGTTTGGTTGAAGTTGAATCTGAAGAACTCAGCTGAGTGTGCTCAACTGAGATGATTACATCTGAATATGGTAGTCACATCTTGTCTGGTGATCAAGTTGATCATATCTGTTCTCAACTCAATCAAGTCTGAAGAAGAGGAGTAATCTGGTACAGTACATCTGGCATTGAAGAATGCATCTGGTACAGTACATCTAGTTATACATCTGTTTGAATGAAAGTTCAAGTCAAGGTGGAGATTTGTTAGGAAATGTGACTTGACCTCTTATTTTGAGCTGAGTACTAAACTGAGTTTAGTACTAAGCTGAGAAAAGTCAGCTGAGTAATGTCAGCTGGGCAAAAGTGAGCTTTGAGCAGAAGTGAGCTTTGGGAAGAAGTCAGTTTTACCAGAAGATCATCTTTACCAGAAGTCAGCTTTGGAAAGTAGCTTTAGCAGAAGTCAGCATTGGGAAAGTCAGTTTTGGGCAAATCTCAATTTGGACAAATGTCAGCATGGTTACATTCTGGTGGATAACAGCTGGAGTTGGGGTCCACATCTGGGTATTTTAGTCATTCTGCTTGTATGTCTTTATGGCGGCTAGGTATAAGTATTTTGTGGCTATAAATACACATTTGTTGTAACCTAGAACATTTGTAGAAATAGCAGTAGAAGCACAGCAATTGCCTTAGGCAATTGCAGAGTCTGCACAATCTCCAGTGATAATATATTCTCATCTTTCTGCCCGTAGAGTAGTCGGCATTTGCCGGAAACCACGTTAAATCCTGTGTTATTGTTCTTGTGTGATTTATGCTTTCTTGTTTGCATCTTGATTATTATAGGAGCAATGGGCATCCAAATTATCTTGACTGTAGTAGGGAACAATAAACTATTTTCACAATAGAATGAGGATTTAATAAATCAACTAGATAATTGATTGATTATCTCATTAAGTACTTTCTTTAATCTCATTAAGTTTTTTTCCTTAAAATCATATATGCTATATATTTAATATCTTATATTAAATATTTTCCAAGATATATATTGTCAATATCTAATATTGAATATATCTTTATTATATTAATTTTATATAATATAAGATAAAATTAATCATTACATTATATTATTGTGTATTAATATATATATATATATATATATATATATATATATATATATATATATATATATATATATATATATATATATATATATATATAAAAATTGATTTATGGTATATCATATACACATCTATAATTTATATATATACATATATATAATTAATCAACATAATTAATATCTGTATTATATTTATTCATAATAAATAAATACCACAATATTAGTTTATCACTATAACACTTTATAGTAGGCATAAATAAATCATCCCACGGTTATCGCTATAACCACAAATTAATTCTGGCTAGTTATTCATATGCGTGTGACCCGATAGGTTCCGAATATGTTGGCCGTAAGTATAAAGTGCATTTACTAAAATTCCCTTCACACCTAACGATCATGGATAGCGTCTAGCAACACATCCACGACCCCCAATCATCGGAAAGAGTCAAGTGCTATGACTACAACCTTTCATGTGAAACGGTTACCGTGTAAATAGAATCCTATCTCTGTAATAATATCAATACGGTCGTATCTCGAGTGACAAACATTAACGACCGAATATTATAATCTGGATATCATGCTCTCTCGAAGTAACTCATTTACTCCCACTTTAAAAAGATTCACGAGATCTAGACATTCCTTATAAGAAGGCCCTTTCGGATATTTACTCATATTCATAGGATACGTGGTTTATGGACGAGCAACATGAATCCTATGCATGCTTCAATATCACACCCAATCACTACCACATGATCGCCTCATGTCTAGGGGAAACCTCAATAGTGTCAAAGTATGACAATCCATACCGTGATGTCATGAAGACCCCGGTCTCAGGAAAATTACACAACCGCCACATAGTGCGAAACTTAATAAAGTAAGTGGGTCAGTCTAATGTATGCATTCTCTAATAAACGTCCACGTATAATCCAAATGTCTCTACACTTCGATAGACGATATTTATCCCTATCTTCATAATATAGATTACATCTAATACGTGCTAGTCTGATCGTAATATTAATGTCTGATGAGAGTCAACTTTACTATGCTCCGGTGCATGTTTCAACACCCGTTTACAACACTTTTGGTTCAATATTCCGGGTAGTTTTAGATCATATATAGGGCAAAAACTGCATTGCACATCCACTATGAGGCAAGCCAACACATAGATGGAAACCCTCACCATTTTACAATGTCTTTAGCTCATTTCTAAGCTCTAGTTGTCTTGCGGAGTTACGCTCGGTATGTGTTTGGATGGTGTGAAGCAAGATACAGGTGACTCGAGAACCCGAAAGTTGAGGCATTGGGCTTAGAAACATGAAACCGAGGCTCGGGATGGAAGAATTGAAGAAAATGTGAAGATTTTGAGGTTTGGCATCCAGTGCGGGGGCACCAGATCCAGTGCGGGCACACCAGGGAGGCAGAATGTCCAATTTTGATACAGAGCTGCCTGTGCAAGCACACCAGACTCAGTGCAGGCATACCAGAGAAGCAAAGGGTCCAGTTTATGATACAGAGAGCTAGTGTAAGCACACTCAAAGCCAGTGCAAGCGCACTGGACGAGGCAGATCCAATTTTCCAGCCAACAAGAGCTAGTGCATGCGCACCAGACTACTTTTTTGCACATTTTGGAGCACATATAAATACGCTTTGCACAGATTTTTCACACACTTCTCCACACTCTGACACACATACTCTCAGATAGAAACACATACTCTAGGTCAAAATTTTCCTCTTTTCACTTTAGATTAATTTCTACACCTAATTTACTTATTAAGCTCAATCTAGCTTAGATTATAGCTGCTCATACTTTATTTTTGTATTTTTGGATCTTCTTCTTCACCAAGTGACTTGGGTTTATATGGAGACTGAAGAAACATCATCCTCTTCGAATTTTGGTAATTAATTTAGTTTCCTTTCTTGTTTTATGGCATTGATTCTCTTTTTGATTGCTATTTCATGTTCTACCATGAGAGTCAACTTTACTATACTCCGGTGCTTGTTTCAACCCCTGTTTATGACACTTTTGGTTCATTCCGGGTAGTTTTAGACCATATATAGGGCAAAAACCGCATTGCACATCCACTATGAGGCAAACCATCACAAAGATGGAAATCCTCACCATTTTATGATGTTTTAAGCTCTTTTTCGAGCTCTAGTTGTCTTGCGGAGTTACGCTCGGTATGTGTTTGAATGTTGTGATGCAAGATACAGGTGACTTGAGAACCTAAAAGTTGAGGCATTAGGCTTAGAAAGATGAAACTGAGGCTCGGGGATGGAAGTATTGAAGAAAAAAGTGAAGATTTGGAGGTTTGGCATCCAGTCATGGGTGCACTGCATCCAGCAAGGGCGCACTGATCCTCGCAAGGGCGCACTGCAGAGGCGAAATGTCCAGTTTTGATACAGAGCTGCCATTGAAAGCGCACCAGACTCAGTGCGGGCGCACCAAAGAAGCAGAATGTCCAGTTTTTTGTACAGTGAGCTAGTGCCAGTGCACTGGACGAGGCAGATCCAATTTTCCAGCCAACAAGAGCCAGAGCGTACGCACCATAGCCAGTGCGTGCGCACCCAACTACTTTTCTACACATTTTGGAGCACATATAAATACGCTTTGTAAAAATTTTTCACTCACTTCTCCACACTCTTACACACATACTCTCAGATAGAAACACATGCTCTAGGTTAAAATTTTCCCCTCTTCCCTTTAGAATAATTTCTACACCTAATTTACTTAGATTAAGCTCAATTTATTAGACTATAGCTCCTCTTACTTTATTTTTGCATTTTTGGATCTTCTTCTTCACCAAGGGACATGGGTTTGTTTGGAGATTGAAGAAACATCATCCTCTTCAAATTTTGGTAATTAATTTAGTTTCCTTTCTTGTTTTATGGCTTTGATTCTCTTTTTGATTGCTATTTCTTGTTTTACCATGAGTAGCTAAGCCTATCATAGCCAAGTCATGTGAAAATTGAAGAAATCCTCCTCTAATTGATGAAATTAGGAATGGGTAGTGCTTAATTGTTGTTGTATCAATGAATTCATGTCTTAAAACTTGTTCTTAATGCTTGAATTAGCTTGATCACCTAGTTCATGATCACACACATCACTTTTATAAATGTATGTTGCGAAGGGGTGTGGGAAAAGAGGTTTTAAGATCATTTCTTATAATCAACTGAGTTGTTTAGATTGATTAGGGAGTGAGGTTCATTCGGTTGTGAAATCGAGCAACTCTAGCTGGTTAATCTTGTTTCGGTCAGTTAAATCCTTAAAGGTGGACTATTGAACCGGGGCAAGGGGTGTTTGATTGTTGCATGGTGTCTTACACTAGCTTAGGAGTTTGCACCCGTGAATGAGTCGATATGATCATTAGGTTGATTGGTTGGTTAATCTCGTTCCCGAGATAGTCGATTAGAGGGGTGAAAGTATTCAATTGGATCATGTCTTGGCTATGCTTCTCTCTTATAAGTACCGTTCGTTTAATTGTCGGCGTAATATAACTGACAACGTGGACAACCTATTTTTGAATTAAACTAAGTTTGATAACGACTTTGGTACACGATTGATTGCTCATGAGATCGACCTTGCTTGCTACTATAGTTCATCCGACTCGGTACACTGCCGGTTAAAGTTGAACCGTCACTATTCTAGCCATCAATGTCCCATTTAATAGCACATACGATAAGAGACATTTAAGTATCAAACCTTTTAAAGTGAGTTGAGATCTCATCAACCACAATCACTATTATGATTTCTCTTTCACAGTTTGACAACAAGGACGTTATCATATATACAATATCATAATTGATCCGTTAAACGAACAAATATATAATAACAAAATGTCATTTATTATATGTATAAACATAAAGAAATAGTAGAAATAATCCGACCCGGTCGGATCCGGTCCAACCTGATTGGGTTTAGGACACTATTTCAACAATATCTCATTATCAACAAAAGCATCACCACCGTAATCAGCCCATTCTGAACGGTGTTCCCTCAGAAAACGAATAAGCAAAGCAGGAGATACATCCTACATATTAAAGATCATATACTCATCAAGTCACTGATATACTGAAATTACAAACAAATCGTTGAATAAAAAGATTCAAAAAATTCACCTGAAGAAGCATAGAGGCTTTAACACCGATGAATCCCCCAAGGATTGGTAATAAAGATAGAGTATCATATTGGGAACCGAAAAGTTTGCTTGGAGATGCATTTACAGCATCATTGAATCCCCTGTACAACAATACCACAAAACTCCGATCATGACAGATCTTGTTGGAGATTTGGGGTGAGGCCCGATCACGTTTAATAATAAACGGTCCACTTTCGTGTTAGTTTTGGATAACCAAGAGGTATCATTGGAATCTACGTAAAGCGTAGATAACGATGGACTTTTGAATCACTTGATTTGGACATCATGTGAAAGAGAAATTAACACTCGAAGTAGGAGGTTTACCCGCGATGATTTTCATCCCGTCGGACCATTTCCCATAAAATAATAGGCTTATCTCATCCGAGACATAATGAGATTGACTGGTTTAGCACAAGTCTTGCCTCGCGTTTCCGGACGTGGTAAAAACTGCGAACGAAGATAAATGACAACCATAGTGGGTTATTTTGATAGGAAGTGGCTAAGTGGGTTCTTGGACTCCAAGTTTGGCTTTTCTGTAAATTCTCCAAATGTTTGGAAATTTAATATACAGAATTAGCAAATATCACAAACAAATTAGCATTTCATTTAGCAGTTTTTTTCTGCATTGTTAAAGAGATAAAATCACCGTAAAGTTCACCATTGTTCGAAGTTTGAAGTGCCACTACATTGAACATGTAAACCGTTGTATCCTGGAGACAATTGCTATTACCGTGAGCATAAGACCGGAGCAAATTGTCTTAAAAAAAGAGTGGTTTCACTCGAATCGTTGAGACTTTCAATTTTCGTTTTAATTTTTGCATTATTGTAATTACAGAATGACATCAATTAATAAATTATTGTTTTGTTCTACTGTGTATATCATTTTAGGACATGCTGATTACGGGCCTAACACATTTTGCGTTACGTAGCATTTGTAATAATTAAAGTATAAGAAGTACATTGTTGTGCGTAAAAGGGAGATTTGGCTTATCCTTGTATAGTTCGTGGAACTGGAAGGACTGGCATTTTACACATTCCTTATAGTAATAAAAATGTTCCATAAAAAAATGTCAACGAGTTTCTAGGAAAAAAATTTAAATAAGATCATTGTTGTGTAGTGGCGATAAACGCTAGTGTAATGACAAATTAAGTAGGTTATTACACCGATACCCTTTAGGGGTATAAGGACCTTGATCAATCTGTTGGAATGGTATCTCACTTTCAATAATGGTGGCTGATACACCGTAGAAGTGGTGGTAGATACACTATAGAAATGGTGGCTCAGGCTATAAGTCTTGTATGCCTGCTATGTCACGGAATTTATCAACACAAAACAAACAAGTAATAATCCGGTTAACCTCAAGTATAAGGATCGTAGTAATAGTGGTTAATGCCGGGTCGATCTTACGGGGAACTAAACAATTGTGATTCCTAGTTTTTGTCTAACCAAAACTATGTCACGAAACTAATCTAAACAGCGAATAAAACAGAACAAAACTGAAAATAAAACTAGACAGAGGATATAGTCCAAAGCTAGGAAGAATACGGGTTGCGAACCTTTAACTAAACTAATCTAAGATGCAAATAAAAGTAAACTAACTAAACAAATTCAAGTTTTTAAGGATTTAAATTAAATGTATAACGAACAAACGAGGATTGATCCACCTATCCAACAAGCATTGATTCCCTATCTCGATTATATTGTGGTTTTTATCTAAGTTGTGATTTACCTTACCTAAATATGAACCCTAATTCCTTAGAAAGTTCATCTATTAATCCATTATCTTCCAATGCAAGATTAACGCGTTTTCTAACCAAAGGTGTAAACTTTATGTTTATAATCTAGCAATTAAACCTATTAACTTCCGTTAAGATAGATTCAAATACTATTCCTATTCATGGTGATCTAAGGTTTATAAAGATTTTCATCAACAATAAACAATCGACACATGCATATCTTCCGATATAAGAGCAATTAAACATAGTAAACATGAATAAAGATACAACCTTTAATAAAAACTCACAGTATAATCAATGAAAACGAAATCAACAGTTGTTGGATGGCTTCACAATACTCGTTTGATGATGCTTTTAGCTTCTGAACATCCTCAGCAACTCAAAATTGCGAAAACAATTGCATAAAAAGTAGCTAATTTAATCTAGATCTAAAGTGCATAAAGTCGAATAAAAGGAAGAAAACGCAGCCTAAAGCCGCCCCTAGGTTTAGGGTTTCGATTAATGAATATATGGTATATCATATGTGGAGAGAACAGCTGCTATATATAGAGTTTTGAGTCGGTTTCACTAAGTCGGCCGACGGACGCTCGTCCGCTCTATTGAACGCCCGTCCGTATAGATCTCGGTCGCTCGAGATGCCCGTTCGCATGGCGTCCAAACTCTCAGATCAAAATCGCACCACCGGACCCGTCTCGCTTATCAAACGCCCGCCCACTCTGGATCGACTCGACGCTGCGTTCACCGGATCGAATTTTGACTTCTTGATCTTTATCTCTTTTCCTCTATCTCATTCCGTCATTATCTCTTTTATCATCAATTAACTCGAACTTAATCAACTTTTGATCATCTCTTGAGCCTCAAACATGTATCTATAACACATAAAAACATCGCAAAATGTAATAATGTCCAAATAATCATAAAATCATAATTAAAGCACCAAAATCAACCAATATTGCGAATAACTTATTTAAAACCTCATTTACTCAATATTTCCGTTAAACACTCGTTTCTCATGCAAATTAATACAAATACGGGGGAAAATACCATAGAATATAGCGTTATAAATCGTATAAATTCACCCTTAACAACTCCCCCACACTTAAGCTTTTGCTCGTCCCGAGCAAAACAAAACGAAAATTAGGGCTCGAAACGAAAACAGACATCCCAGACAATATAGCATAGATCCAATAACTCAGAAGTTCACCACTGTGTGTGTGCAGAGCCATAGAAAACTTCCACTAAATCCAAACTTGAGTAACTCGAAGCAAAACTAGCTAATACCCCCCTCGTAGACTAGCGATAAATGACACTCATAAGGTGTACCCTACCAACGTGACATATCCCGAAAAGGATGATAGAATACATCTAGGGCCTTTCTGAAATACTCAGAGGATAATCCCTACAGCATATCTATCAGTTTCTACTGGGATAAGATAGACGATAACTTAGTCTTCTATTCATTACATACCACTTCTTCATATAAGTTGATTTAATTACTTCACTTTAAACACACATCAGAATGAGCTCTTACCCGTCATAGTAGAATAGGATGTTTCGGGATAACACCCTACCTTACTCAAATCATAGGGTAGCTTTTCCTGACTGTCGTGAGCTTTTAGTCATCATGGTGGTATAGGACATACGTGGTATACCCTATCGCACTCAAATCATCGACTAGCTTTCGACACACCCAATTACTTCATTATAAACTCAACTTTTTCATTTGACAATAAGTTACGTGGTACTTATCACATTCAAACCTAAGATATTCACAGTATAACATACTCCGGATCTAAATACAAACTATCATAAATCTCAAGATATATACGTAGCACTAAGCACATGACTTATAAGAAAATCAAAAATCACTCGTCCAAAAAGGGGTATAACTTTATAAATTAGCTCATCATTTACTATGGCTCGTGAAAAATAAATCTCAGGTGAAACAACTAACTTATCAAACATACGATATATAGCTTAGATGACTATAAAAATAACGAACATCGGGACAAAACAAAAACAAAGATGTCGAAGAATTTCGAAAATTCTAGCTCATTTTGCATAGAAACATAACGAATGTAAGCAAATGTATAGATACATATCAAATCATTCCCCTCCCCCACACTTAAATGACAACATGTCCTCATGTTGTGCAGAACAAAAGAAAAGGTAAAAGACTTAGCTGATTTAAACCGATACACGAATCGTCGGTCAGGCCGGAGCCTACATAGTGACACTGAGAACGCGTAATCTTACAATGTAGTTCGACAAAACCGCTAGAATTATACCTGCACGACTCGACAAACACGGAAACATCTCGGGGAAAACGGGGAATTATACCAGAATGAAAAGAGATAATAAAAACGAGTAATACCAAAAGATAAAGCATTAAACACATTCACCAGTTGAAATAAAGGATAAAAGAAAGTACTGACGCCTTATGGCTTACATGACCCATCGAAAGAATAAATAGTAGCTAAATGCGAAATACAATGAATCACGTAATCAAAAGTAGATAAAATATACAATCACAGTATCTAGGGCAAATCAAAATCGAAAAATAGACAAATAAAATCATGACTGCCCCGGAGCCGGAGAATCATCAGCCGGAGGTACATCACCCCGAGGAGCATCAGGCTGCTCCTCATCAGACGACTCTGACTCGCGAATAACATCTGCAATGGCCTGCTCAATCTCATCAGAATAATGGAAATCAGTGATGCTTGGACTGAAGATTCTGTCATCCCTTGGCTGCCGATCTTCACTGATACACTGCAGAATCATCAAAATGTTGTTCTGAGAAGTCCGAATATCCTCCATCCAGTTTCGAACACTGTTGGCCATACTCAACCTCATCCGGACTGAGGGAGATAAAGTGGGAAGGGAGGATGCTCGCGGCGGTGCTGATGACGAACCAGGCTCCTGCGGTGCCCCCGACTCAGACTGTCCCGAAGGCTTACCCTTCTCTCTCTGTATAGGCCTCGGGTTCTTCGGTCTATGATCCGCTCCATACTCAGGCACACCGGCATCCAGACATAGACTGTGAATCAAGTGAGGGATAATCAGGCAACGAGTATAGATCTTTTGATTAATAGCCACCTCATCGTATAATGCCTGTCCCACATTGACGTTTAGGCCAAAAGTCAACGCATATAGCATGCCTAGGTCACGAATAAGGAAATGTGTCAAGTTGTTCTTGGGCAACAACCGATTCTGAATAAACCTACACTGGACTTTCCAATCTTCCGTCCAGACAGTGGTGACTAACTCTTTCCGGTCTCCACCCGGCCTCAACGTCCAAGCCACCTCCGGGCAAACTCTCAACTGTAACTCCTCCAAAGGGTCCTGCCCCAAACTCTGTCTATGAACAATCTCCTCCTTATAATCCCGTCCCTCAAAAACCGCCAAGTTATATTTCCGATTAATCACCTCCGGCGTAAACGGAACTTCCACCCCTCGAACTACAACTACCCCCTTCTCCAAGTCGGTTTCCGAACAATTAGCGTAAAATTCTCAAACTAGGGAACCATTGACCGGGGTAGTCAGGATCGTCATCAAGGCATCCCATTTCCGGTCTCTTAGCAACTTGACGAAACCCGGATCCACCTTCACCTCCAACGTAGCCCGCTCAACATAGTCCTCGAGAAGTAGTGCTTGGTATACGCGTCGTGGGCCCTAGGGTTCACGAATCGATGAGGCATAGGCATAGGGGGTACGGTTTTGGCTTTCTTCCTAGGTTGTGCAGCCCTAGTTTCAACAGGTTCCTCTTCCCGAGGAGCATCCATAGCCTCCTCAACCCTAGACGAAACTCCACCTTTCTGAGCTCTAGGCATCCTCACCAAAGGAATATCATCGTCCGTCTCAGACTCTGAGGTCGGCTCATCCCTCAAGGTAGTCCTAGTTTGGGTGGCTCTATGAGGTTGTTCTCGAATACTAACACCCCGGTTAGGATCAACTAAGGCAGGATCAAACTCTTTGCGTTTCTTTCCGGCCTCCCTAGACACTTCCTTACCATGTCTCTTCACTACTCCCTTCTTATGAACCATTATCCAATCCTAGACTAAGCCACAACGATCCCAAAACAAAACAAGTTACCCGTTTAACATCCAAATCGGGATTTCAAATCAACCAAACCACAAACCACAACCATCCATTATCAATAACCAACCCATTCATCATCCACATCATCATCACAGCACCAACCAACAAGAATCAAGAACCAAAACGAAAGAAAGAAAACAAATAAGGTGATATTCAAGTGAACGAGCCGACCCAAAGATCGAACTCAGAAAATTGTGAACAAAATCGAGAAAAGTTGTTACTAACTTACCGAGTAAGATGAGTAGATGCTGATCGAGATGAAGATTAGTCCAAACAACACCAAATTGGCTCCCAAAATCGGATTTTTTCCAAAAAGTCGGATCGCAAAGGTCCCGATTCTCCAAAAGATGGTGTGTTGGGGAATTTGGCTTTGAAAATCGAAGAGAAGGGATCAAAAGCGGCCTATAGCACTTTGAATCGCTCGAAATGGTTTAGAATCGAAGATTTTAGGTTGAGAGGAGGGCAAAAGTCGGTTTTGCGGTTTTGAAATCCGAAAAAAATGAAGGTTCATGCGTTGAGGGGGTATATATAGACAGAGGCTGGACGGGCGTCCAAGTGACCGGACGGGCGTCCAGGCAAAGAACACATGAACCGGACGGGCGTCCATTTTATCGACGCCGCCCGTCACGCCAAATCAAATACAGATTGGAGGGAGATTGTCAGACGGGCGTCCAGGAATAGCGGACGCTCGTCCAATAATTGGTCAAGGCGGACGGGCGTCCAGACTTCTGGACGGGCGTCCAAGGTAGAATAATGCCAAAATTATGAAATTTAATACAATCTTAAACTCAAACTTGCACTTTCTTATTAAACTTAATTAAAACTTCAAAAATACAACTGGAAATCGACGAAGTACATAAAATTACTGGAAAACAAGTAAAAACAAAATAGAAAATGATAGAAAATAAAGGGTTGCCTCCCACTGCGCTTTTGTTTTACGTCGTTTGCTCGACGAAAACAACCTAAGAACGCTAGTCATCGTAAATGGCCGACCAATCTATCACTCGAATAAGACGGCGGAGCATGTCAATCGCCGGAGGGAAGTCATACTCATCTTGCAAACCCCAGTCCTCACCAGCTACATCAACACCTCAAAAATGTTCACTTTGCACAACTAGCGCTAAAATCACAAGATCGGATCATTGAGGATTGTGTACGGACGCCCTAGAGCCTCCTGCACCTCCTCGGAGGTGAAGTCTCCACCTCTCGAACAATGGGAACAATAAGAACATAGGTGACAGTCTTGACGCGGATACTAATGTCAAAATCTACGTGCAACACTATAGTCCCTCCCGGTCCGTCATCTACAGTGATAAGTGGGATCCTCCTAAGGAAAGGTAACTCCTCTGGTAGAACTCCGAAATCCATATCTAGAAAGCACAACTAACTGACAGATATAAACAAAAACAAAACTTAGTAAGCTAAACTTAAATACTAAAACTTAAATACTAAACTACAAAAGCACAAAACAAAAACGACTAAAACTAACAATATCTAGGATGCCTCATAGTAGCGCTTTTGTTTAATGTCGTTAGCTCGACACCGTTTAAGCTCAGCCTGGATCAGGCCATTTGACCTTTCTGCCCGCCACTACATCGTCTAGATTTTGGTTAGCAGTTTGGCTGCAGAAACAGCACTTAACACATGGGGTAAAACCTTTAATAGCTTTCCAAACACGCTTAAACTTCCCCATGGTTGACTTCTTCATTCTCTGAGCCTTCTGATGATGCTTCAACTGACGCTCCCGCTCAATCTCTTCCATTTCCCAACTACCAGCTAGAACTTCTTCAGATTGACCACTACCGCCATCCTCTGAAAACAGGTCGGGTGAAAACTCGTCGAATTCTTCGACTTCCGTAGCACCACACCCGAGGATATCGAGGAAACGGACAATCAAAGGTTTCTCTTTAGGTTCACCAATATAGTGCTTGCACCTTTGGCCATTCACTCGAAACGGTTTACCGCTATAACCACGAAGTTCTAGAACGCCTCCAGGAATGATTTGGAGAATCTCGAAGGGACCGGACCAACGTGTCCTCAACTTTCCAGGAAACAAATCTAACCTAGAATTGTATAGAAGAACTTGTTCGCCGACGTGGAATTCTCTCTTCTTAATCTTAGAATCGTGGAGTAGCTTCATCTTATCTTTACTAATCCTGGCACTTTCATAGGCCTGGAGTCCGAATTGGCCCAACTCATGCAATCTACTTGCAATGATGTTTTCCACAAGATTGGGAATCAAAGTTCAGAAACTTTATAGCCCAATAAGCTCTATGCTCTAAGTCGACTGGCATATGACATGGTTTACCATAAACAATTTGATATGGAGATGTACCCATAGGAGTCTTATAGGCGGTTCTGTATGCCCATAGAACATCATCCAACTTCAAACTCCAGTCTTTCCTATGACTGTTAACCGTTTTTTCCAGGATCTTTTTAATACTTTGGTTGCTCCTTTCAACCTGACCACTAGTCATCGGGTGATATGGTGTGCCAGTCTTCTGACGAACACCATACTTTTCAAGGACTTTCTCTAGGGGTCGGTTGCAGAAGTGCGTCCCTTCATCATTGATCAAGGCACGTGGACATCCAAACCTCACGAAGATGTTTTTCTTTAGAAATTTCATGACTGTCTTATGATCATTGTGAGGAGTGGCTTGAGCCTCCACCTATTTTGACACGTAATCCACGCAGACTAAGATGTATTTGTTACCGCAGGATGATGGGAATGGTCCCATAAAATCGATACCCCATACATCAAAGACTTTGCATTCTAGGATGGGTTTCAAAGGTATGTCAAAACGCCTTGTCAGAGTACCGGTTCTTTGGCACCTATCACAAGCTTTACAGAAAGCTTCTGTGTCCTTAAAGATCGTAGGCCAATAGAAACCGGATTGGAAAATCTTAGCAACGGTTTTCCACAGACCAAAGTGACCTCCAGTGGGTCCACTGTGGCACTACTCAATAATATCGCTACGCTCGATTCGAACACACCTTCGAGCAAACCATCTTTGAGATCTTAAAAGATAAGGTTCATCCCAAACGAAAGATTTCAAATCAGAGAAGAACATTTTCTTCTCCTGATAAGACATTTCTGGATCGAGATATCGGGCATGAAGGTAATTTACAATGGAAGAATACCATGGAACATCAGGAGGGCAGCCATCGATAAGCATGATGTTCTCTAAAGGAAAGTAAAGATCTATATCATCTGGATCATCCTTTTCCTCACTTAACATTCTTGAAACGTGATCAGCCACTACGTTTTCACTGCCCTTTTTGTCTTTAATTTGAACGTCAAACTCTTGTAGGGTCAGTATCCAACGTAGTAAGCACGGTTTAGCCTCTTTCTTAGTCATCGATATCGCAGCAAATAAATGATCACCCACACAACTACTTGAGCTCCTAACAAGTAACTATGAAACTTGTCCATAGCAAAGACTACGGCCAATAATTCCTTTTCAGTGGTCGTGTAGTTAACTTGAGAGGGGTTCAATGTGTGACTAGCGTAATAGATAGGCTGGAATTTCCCATTAAGCCTTTGTTCTAAGACCGCACCAACAGCATAGTTTGATGCGTCGCACATAAGCTCAAAAGGTAAGTTCCAACAAAGGGCGATATAAGAATTGGAGCGAGATATTAAACGATTTTTGAGCTCCTCAAACGCTTGCTTGCGCTTTTCATTGAAATTGAACTCAACGTCCTCCTTAAGTAAAGTAGACAGGGCTTGGCAATCTTGGAGAAATCTTGAATGAATCTTCTGTAGAAAACCGACATGTCCAAGAAAACCTCTCACTTCACGCACATTCTTGGGATAGCTCATCTTCTCGATAGCTTCTACTTTTGCCCTGATCAACTTCTATACATTTGGCGGAGATTTTGTGGCCAAGAACTATGCCCTCATCTACCATGAAATGGCATTTTTCCCAATTGAGTACTAAGTTCTTTTCCACACATCTGGACAACACTTGATCAAGATTGTCAAGGCAATCATCAAAAGATCGCCAAAAAGCGAAAAATCGCCCATAAAGATCTCCATACACTTCTCTTCCAGCCCGTCAAAGATGGCCAGGATACATCTCTGAAATGTAGCTGGAGCATTGCAGAGACCAAATGGCATTCGCCTATAGGCGAATGTACCATAAGGGCAGGTGAAAGTGGTTTTCTCTTGGTCAGCTGGATCAATGGGTATCTGGAAATATCCTGAATAACCATCCAGAAAGCAGTAGAATGCGTGCCCCGCCAGACGCTCAAGCATCTGGTCAATGAATGGAAGGAAAAGTGATCCTTCATGGTTACCTCATTGAGCTTTCGATAATCGATCTGCACTCAGAACCAAGAATAAGTCTCAATGCTATTTCCTCTCCCTTCTCATTCTTCTCAATCGTAATTCCTCCTTTCTTGGGAACTACTTGAGTTGGGGAAACCCATTCACTATCAGCGATGGCATAAATGATTCCCATGTCCAGAAGCTTGATGATTTCCTTTTTAACGACTTCTTGCATATGAGGGTTGAGCCTCCTCCTGGGTCGTCTCTAACACATTTAGCACCCTCCTTAGTCTTGATCTTATGCATACAGATGTCAGGAGATATCCCTCTGATATCTCCTACTTGCCAAACAAAAGCTTTTTCATTTCGTTTCAAGACGTTGATCAATTTCATCTCTTCTATACGAGACAGCTTGGCGGATATGATTAACGGAAGCTTGTCGCCTTCTCTTAAAAACACATACTTTAGATGTTTGGGCAACGGCTTCAGAACCAAATCAACAGGGGGGTCTTCCAAACTTGACTTAAGATCTCCACCTTTCAACTCAACATCACTGAGCTTACTCAGTGGTCCCACCGCCTCAACTTCTCCTCTCAACAGTTCTTCCTCAAAATCAGCTGCTAATTGATCTAGATTGACCACACCATGAGTATTTAGATTATCAACCAATCGCTCATATTCAAACCTACAGCCATGACTTGCTTATCCATATAATCGGTGAAATCATCTGTCATATAATCAATGGAAAAGCCGGTTGGAGGGCCAGAGGGTACTTGAATGGACTTTAAGACATTGTAACTCACCTCTTGATCACCAACTCGGATAGTCACTTGCCCACCATCACAATCGATGAGGGCTCTAGCTGTAGATAAGAAAGGTCTTCCAAGAATCAGGGGGACGTTTTCATCTTTCTCCATATCTAAAACATACCAATCGACCGGAAAGGTAAACCTATCAATCAACCAAAACGCCTTTTCGGGATCCTGAAGCTTTTTAGAGGATCTATCAATCGAATTGTAAACTCATAGTAGTGGGTTCTAGAAGGCTTTGTAAACCGAGCTGTTTGCATACAGACATTGGCATAAGACTTATAGAGGCACCTAGATCACACAAAGAATTAGGGAAGACTAGACCTCCCATTAATACCGTAAGTACGAACTTGCCAGGGTCACCTCTTTTAATTGGTAAGTCTTCATAATTAATCATGGAGCAATCCTCACCAATTTGCCTTTCCATGCCTGCTAACTTCTTTTTCGAAGACACAACATCCTTGATGAATTTTGTATACTTAGGCATCTCGACCAAGACTTCGGATAATGGAAGATTTACAGAGTATTTTTCAAAAGGTTCAAGACACTTTCCGTACTTTTGTCCTCACTCAAGGAAATGTTGCTCTTTCTCGGTGGAAATGGAAGCTTCTTAAGGTCATTCTCAGAAAAGACTTTCTTTGAGGATGCATTTACAGCTTTGTCTTCCAGATCTTTCCATCGAACATCTTTTTCAGATTTTTTTGTAGTCAGGGGATCAGCCTCCTGACTTTCGCTTGCTTTTTTAGTCCTCAAGGGATCAGCCACTTGAGGATCTCCAACTCTTTCACCTCTCAGGGGATCAGCCACCTGAGTCTTTTCTTGCAACAGAGGGGAGTATAGGTGCTCACTTTCCCCCCCGCCTTAACAAGCAGGCGAGGAGGGGTTAGTGGTTTCCCTGGTGGGAAGGACCACTAACTTGAGTACCGCTTAGGTTCATCAGACGGCCTCCTCTCTACCATATTGCATTGTTGGCACGAGGTCGAAGACATTGGTTGTTGATTATATCGGCTGAGCAACATGACCGCCTTTGGATTCTTTTCAAGAAACCGGGTAGATGCCCTGGGGGTCTTGAAGCTAACTGCTCAGCCAGTTGCCCTATTTGCCTATCAAGGTTCTTATTTGTACTCATAAGGAGCTGAATATTTTTGTTTTGCTCCTCTCTGAATGAGTTCCATTCAGCCTTGAGGTCTCCTGAGCTTGAAGGGCCTTGGGAGTTTGGAAAATTTTGAGAGTATTGCTGGCTGGGCCGATTTAGAAAATTAGAATTGGAATTAGAAGGCCAATTCTGGTTGAACCTTTGGGTAGAATTGGAAGAATTCGAGCTTTGGTTCTGAGCAAAACCGGGGTTTCTATTGAAATTCTGATTGAAATTCGAATTAGGGTTGAAATTAGACGATTGATTAAACCCGTGGTTTTGGAAATTTTGCTGACCAGAAACTTGATTAGACCTCTGAGTGTTCTGGCTGTAGAATGCATTCACTTCAAAGATTCTCGCCCGCTCATAGGATGAATCTGGCGGTGTGTTCCCATATTGTCACAGTTTTGACATGTGACTTGATTATACTGTCCATAATCATGAACAACATTCACTTGATAAGGAGCAGGGGGATTAAATTGACACTGGTCATTCATGTGGCCAGTCTGACAGCAGTTTTCGCAGTACAGAACCTGAGGGCTCTGTGGAAAAGAAGAAGTTTGATTTATCGGATTTGAGATTTGAGATGCTGCCATCTGCTTCTGCAACATGGCGATCAAACTCTGCATGTTTACCTCATCTACCTTAGGAGGAGGAGGTGCTTGAATAGCTTGATAGGATGGAGCATAGTTATATTTAGCAATGTCCTCGAACAATGCACATCCCTCTTCAGGTGTTTTCTTGAAATGCCCCACGGATGAACTATTGACCATGCCTTTTGTAAGCTCGGTCAATCCACTAAAGAATGTGTTGACTTGCCTTTGCAAAGGGGCAAGCCGTGGTGGGGGCACTTTCTCACAGAGATTTGAATCTTTCCAAAGAATCGAAGAAAGATTCATTCTCTTTCAGTAGAAAGTGAAAATTTCGTTCAAACACTAGGCTGTTTTCGAAGGTGGAAAGTATTGACTCAGGAATTCCTTTTCGAGTTCAGCCCAAGTGGTAATTGATTCAGAGGGAAGAGAAGTATACCACTCCTTCGCTTCTCCTTGAGAGAAAATGGAAAAAGTTTCACTTGATTGCATCCTCACTTACTCCTTGGATGCGTGTAGTGCGCATATCTCTAAAAATGTATGTAAGTGGGTATGCGGATTCTCTGATTGATAGCCATGAAAAATTGATGCATGCTGCATCATCTGGATAAGTCCTGGCTTGAGTTCGAAAGTTTGTGCAGTAATGGCTGGTAAGACGATAGCCGGGTTGACAATTACTGCACCAGGCATGGCGTAGTCTGCCAACGTTCGTCTATCCTCGGCGGCCATTATTACGAGATCTTCGATTTCCTTTATTAGGTTTTGTTCAATTTCTTGATCGGTTGAACTTCCTTCGCCGTAGGATCGGCAAAACGGGTCTTCGCTGTTGGGCGGACTATGGTCCGCTCGAGGTCAGGTGAAAAGAGTAGTGGTCCTTTCTGACTTCGAGTTTGCATAAACCGAAACCCAACTCAAGATGTTGAACCTAAAAACTAAAGAAAATTTAAAAGCCTAGACTAAAAATTAAAACCTAAGAAAAGAAGAGAAAAGAAAGGAAAGGAATTAGGATTATTAAGGAAAAAGATGAAACAGACGGGCGTCCAAAGGTTTGGACGGGCGTCGCCTAACTTTTCGGATCGACGGGCGTTCGGTGCCCAAACGCTCGTCGGATCTTCAGGAAACTTGAACGGGCGTCCCAATTTTATGGACGCTCGTCTAAGTGGTGAAAACGATATAGGATTTAAAGTTTTCCAGCGGACGGGCGTCCAAGATCCAAGACGCCCTTTTGGTAGCAGGAAAACTAGAACAAAATCAGAAACAGAGAGAAGAGATGGAGGGGAGAACTAATCACAAAAGAAGGAACAAAACCGTGAACCCTAACCCTTAGTAAACTAAACCTAAAAACCTAAAATTCTAACTAAAAACCTATCTAAAACGGGGATTTAAAACACAGAAAACAGAAAAACGAAAAACAAAAAGTAGGCAACCGTCCGGTTCCCCGGCAACGGCGCCAAAAACTTGTCACGGAATTTATCAACACAAAACAAACAAGTAATAATCCGGTTAACCTCAAGTATAAGGATCGTAGTAATAGTGGTTAATCCCGGGTCGATCTTACGGGGAACTAAATAATTGTGATTCCTAGTTTTTGTCTAACCTAAACTATGTCACGAAACTAATCTAAACAGCGAATAAAACAGAACAAAACTGAAAATAAAACTAGACAGAGGATATAGTCCAAAGCTAGGAAGAATACGGGTTGCGAACCTTTAACTAAACTAATCTAAGATGCAAATAAAAGTAAACTAAATAAACAAATTCAAGTTTTTAAGGATTTAAATTAAATGTATAACGAACAAACGAGGATTGATCCACCTATCCAACAAGCATTGATTCCCTATCTCGATTATATTGTGGTTTTTATCTAAGTTGTGATTTACCTTACCTAAATATGAACCCTAATTCCTTAGAAAGTTCATCTATTAATCTATTATCTTCCAATGCAAGATTAACGCGTTTTCTAACCAAAGGTGTAAACTTTATGTTTATAATCTAGCAATTAAACCTATTAACTTCCGTTAAGATAGATTCAAATACTATTCCTATTCATGGTGATCTAAGGTTTATAAAGATTTCCATCAACAATAAACAATCGACACATGCATATCTTCCGATATAAGAGCAATTAAACATAGTAAACATGAATAAAGAAACAACCTTTAATAAAAACTCACAGTATAATCGATGAAAACGAAATCAACAGTTGTTGGATGGCTTCACAATACTCGTTTGATGAAGCTTTTAGCTTCTAAACATCCTCAAGAACTCAAAATTGCGTAAAAGCGATTGCATAAAAAGTAGCTAATTTAATCTAGATCTAAAGTGCATAAAGTTGGAATAAAAGGAAGAAAACGCAGCCTAAAGCCGCCCCTAGGTTTAGGGTTTCGAATAATGAATATATGGTATATCATATGTGGAGAAAACAGCTGCTATATATAGAGTTTTGAGTCGGTTTCACTAAGTCGGCCGACGGACGCTCGTCCGCTCTATTGAACGCCCGCCCGTATAGATCTGATCGCTTGACGCCCGCTCGCAAATGCAGGCGTCAAACTCTCTCAGATCAAAATCGCACCACCGGGCGCCCGTCTCGCTTATCAAACGCCCGTCCACTCTGACTGGATGGACTCGACGCTGTTCACCGGATCGAATTTTGACTTCTTGATCTTTATCTCTTTTTCCTCTATCTCATTCCGTCATTATCTCTTTTATCATCAATTAACTCAAACTTAATCAACTTTTGATCATCTCTTGAGCCTCAAACATGTATCTATAACACATAAAAACATCGAAAAATGTAATAATGTCCAAATAATCATAAAATCATAATTAAAGCACCAAAATCAACCAATATTGCGAATAACTTATTTAAAACCTCATTTACTCAATATTTCCGTTAAACACTCATTTCTCATGCAAATTAATACAAATACGGGGGAAAATACCATAGAATATAGCGTTATAAATCGTATAAATTCACCCTTAACATGCTACAAGTATGGAAAGTCCAAGATATCATCAGAAAGTCTTGGATACTAGTTGCCTACGGAAGAAAATATCACACCATGTTCTCCTATATAAACTACCCCTTTCTCAATTGTAATCTCGTCCCATTTTCAGCTAAGTAGTTTCAGTACAAAGTGAGGATCCTGAGAGATATATTTGTGTGTGTAAATTTTTCTCTAATCTGAAAATTGTTGTTTCCGGTGTATGTAGGCGAGTTTCCGAACCATTTTGAATATGTTTTTTTGTTCTTCCATTTATATTTCGCTGTGCTTTACTTTTTGTTTCGAGTGTTTCCGCACAACAAATTGGTATCGGAGCCATAGTTTGTTAAAGAAACCCGGAACGAAAATCTGCTCAAAATCGATTTCTATTCATCCCATTGAATAGCTTTCATTTCCAGGAATCCACTGCTTCAAACGGTGTGAAAAATGGACCTTCAGATTGCAAGATATCAATCTTGGAAGTGTCCCGTTTTTTCTCCGCATTCAAGCTGCATTTCCCGGCAAATTTGCAGCCAGTCGGGTGGAGAAGAAAGAGTTGACCTGACCTGGTCAGCCTCTTTGACCTGACCTGGTCAGCCTCTTTGACCTGACCAGGTCAGCCTCTTTGACCTGACCTGGTCAGACTTTTTTTTATAAATTCTTTGACCAGAATTGAACCAGTGGTTAAACCAAAATTGAACCGAATTGAAATATTGGTCAATTTTGTTCAGTTTTCTTTGCAAAGTTTGGTCGGTTCCTAGCTAATTGGACCGTTCTGAGTTCATTTACAGCTCTGTTTTTCTATTCGAGGTCTCTAAAAGGGAGAAATACTGATTGTGATTATTCTTAATGGCTGACAACCTATCAGTTTTGGAAGTTGCAGAGGAAAAAATCATGAGCACGAGTGGTTCAATGAGAAGAAATATGTAGTCCAATACAAAGTTTGAGGTGGAGAAATTTGACAGCACAAACAACTCTGGTATGTGGCAATGTGAAGTTTCAGATCTTTTATCCCAGGAAGGAACCGATGTGGCCTTAGGTTATAAACCTACGGACATGTCCAATGAAGATTGGGATTTCATCAACCGGCAAGCTTGTGGCACAATCCGATTGTGCTTATCAAAGGAGCAAATGTATTTTGTCATGAAGGAGACCATGGCGAAAATTCTTTGGAAAAAACTGGAGGACAAGTATATGACGAAAAGCGTAGAGAATCGTCTCTACCTGAAAAAAAAGCTTTTTCATTTTCAGTACAAATTGGTACGCCCATGATTGATTATCTAGATAACTTCAACAAGATTCTAGTGGATTTGCAAAACCAAGATGTGGAGATTACGGATGAAGACATGGCACTTTTGTTGTTGAATTCTCTTCTAAAAACTTATGAAAATTTAACCACCACTCTGTTATAAGGTAAAAGCGAGGTTAAATTCATTGATGTTTCAAAAGCTTTGGTGAATAATGAGTATCGGAAGAAGGATCAACATGATCTTACAAAGACTACATCAGAAACTCTAGCAGCATTGAGAGGTCGGTCAAACATCGAATCCGCAAAGTCTTTTGGGCGTGCTAGCTCAAAGTTGAGAGGAGATTCTCGAAGACGACCTGAAAAAGATGAATGCGCTTATTGTCGTCAAAATAGGCATTGGAAGATGGATTGTCCAAATAAGGACAATTCTACTGCAAATGTTGCAGAAAAGACAGAAGATGAAGACATGGCATTCACTGCATCTTCTTCTTCTAATTCATCTAAAAGATGGATTCTGGATTCTAGATGTTCTCACCACATGTGTCCAGATCGACAATTTTTCTCAAGCTTCGATAGAGGGAGGAGTTGTTCTTATGGGAAATGACAATGCTTGTCAAACAAAAGGCATTGGATAAGTTTGGTTGAAGATGCGCGAAGGTTCAATCAAAGACTTACAGATGTAAGGTATGTGCTTGATTTGAAGAAAAATCTTATATCTCTGGGGACTCTAGAATCCAAGGGTTACAAAATAACCATGGAAGGTGGAGTTTTGAAGGTAGTAAGAGGTGCATTGTTAGCCATGAAAGGTAATCGAGAATGAAATCTTTATTACCTTGATGCCCATACAGTTCTCGGAAGAGTATCCATCTCAACTGACACCGAAGAGAGTTCATCTGATACGTCAAGGCTCTGGCATGTGCTCTTAGGGCATGTTGGTGAAAAAGCTTTGCAAAACCTTGTTTGTAAAGGTTTAATGAAGGGTGCCAAGGGTGCACTACAACAAAACAGGCATTTGGTGTTTCTTTATGGCATTTTAATAATTGTCGTATATTTTCCGGCACTAGTTATTAATTGCCATGAATGTACGACATTTCTACGACATATTGTTTTATGTCGTGAATTGCCGACAATTAACTGATGCTCATTATTTATGTCACAAATTCGTGACATTTTTTGTGTCATTTAACGTTATGTCGTACAAAATACGTCACTTTTGTGACACTACATAAAAATGTCAGAAAACTTGTGCCAACATTCCGGTGTTAGAGAATGTGTACGTTAGACTGACCCACTTACACTGTTAAGATTCACACTATGTGGCGGTTGTGTAATTATCCTTAGGACCGGAGTCTACATGGCATCGTGGTGTGGATTGTCATGCTTTGACGCTATTGAGGTTTCCCTTACCCATAGGGCGATCATGCGGTAGTGATTGGGTGTGATACTGAAGCATGCGGAGTATACATGTTTGGTCATTTGGAAATCGCATACCCTATCAGTAGGGGTGAATATCCGAAAGGGCCTTCTTATAAGGAATTTCTTACTCTCGTGAATCTTTGCAAAGTGGAAGTAAATGAGTTACTTCGAGAGAGCATTATATCCAGATTATAAGATACGGTCATTGATGTTTGACACTCGACGTACGACCGTGTGGATATTATTACAGCGATAGGATTCTATTTACACGGTAACCGTTTCACATGAAAGGTAGTAGTCATTGCATTTGACTCTTCCAATGATTGGGGGTCACGTTGTGTTGCTAGACGCTATCCTATGATCGTTAGGTATGAAGGGCATTTTCGTAAATTGCACTTTGTGCCAACGGCCAACATATTCGGAAGCATATAGGGTCACACACATATGAACATCAAGTCGGATTAATATGTGGTTATAGTTGATAACCAAATATGGAAGGAATTTATCTCACGACTATAAAGGTTGTAGTGATAAATTTATATGGTGGTATTTATTTATTATGAATAAATTGAATATAAGATATTAATTATGTTGATTAATTAAATATGTATGTTGATACATAAATTTCAAAATATGTATATATATGATATACAAGTATTTTGCAAATTAATTAATCATAGCATTATATTAGTTAAAGAATATTCCGGATACCAATTTATTGGCTAAAGGGGCGCCACTTACTTGTGTATAAGATACACTTGGATTGTGCAATTTAATTAATAAGATTACCATAATATAAATATTGGATATTAATTGATTTTTGGAAAAATAGATTTTTGGTAACAAGATAAAGATATATTCAATATATGATATTATCAATATATATCTTGGAAATATATTTAATATAAGATATTGAATATTAAATGAGATAAATTCATCAAAGGTATTTTCCTTATTTTATTAGGAAAATATTTTCTTTCTCATCAATCTACTAGAAAGCTAATGTTGGACTTATTTCTTAGTTTTGATGATGAGTGCCAGACTAGCTGTTATAGTGCAAAGGCAAAAAGATGTCTAGATCAAATGTATAGGCTTATTAGAGTTTGATTCATAAATAGGTTTGATCAAACAAGCACTGTAATGTTCAGCTGAGCTTTATCAGCAGACTGGTCTAGGTCAGTAGGGTAGATAGGTCAGTAGACTAGTCAGGAACCTGCTGAAGACTGAAGACTGAAGGCTGAGGGTTCAATCTCAGTTACAGAAGGCTAAGGGATCAAACTTAGTAATTATAATCAAGGATATGAAATCAGAATTTAGGCAAGTCTGTGATGACCTAAACTGATTACATATACCTTGTGAAGAAGGTCTAAGTTCCATAAGTTGGATGATGTTTGGAACTTGGTTATAATTCAAAAAGGTGTAATCTAACTTCACAAGTAAAAGTTAGATAAAAGAAGTCAGCTGCATTGTATTTTATACACAGCAAATTGGAGTTCAGCAGACTGATAGGTATCTCAGCAGACTGATGAACCTGCTAATAACATACCTCGATTAATTCAAGATTATTGGAAGATTACATGGATAAGGACAGCCAACTACCTCTGACTTATCAAGGAAATCAAAGGCTGAGATTAAAAAGACGTTGGGATGATTCATATTTTTATCTATTGGATACAAGTCAAAAGGGTGGACAGACTGCATTGTCAAAAAAGAATTCTGACAGTGTCAGTCCTATGAATAGTGACAGAATGCAAATCAGATGGGACAAAAACAAGGAACGGTTACATTTGAATTTCAAATACAAGTCACATGCATTCCTGCCTATAAATAGAGGACTTTCAACTCAGAAACAAGAAGATGAATGATGAAAATTAAAAAACTTTGAAGAGATATTACTGAGCTGAAAAACACCCTGCTGAACTTACTGAACTTTAAGCTACTGATCCAGAGAAATTCTTCAAGTGTATTCTACATTCAAGCTACATTAAACATACACACTTGAAGTCTGCAAGCTGCTGATTATATCATCCTAATCAAGCTGCTGCAACTGAATCATTTATTTGATTCAATCTTTATTTTATAAAGAACTCAATTGAAGACAAGTGAAGCATCTGTTGGGTGTGAAAGACTGTTGTGTGTGGTGGAGCTGGTGAAGAGGCAATCCTACCCTTCAAGGACCAGTGAAAGACTCAGGAGCAGCAATCCTACCTGTCCCAGTTTTCAGTTTGTGAAGCCATAGTTATTGGTGAAGGACAAGCAACTTAGGAATCTTTGTAACAGCCACATCAAAGATCTCTAGTGAATTTCCTCCAACATCACAGGAGAAGAGTGGACTGATAGGATTACACCACCTGGAACCACTATAAAAACTGCCTATTTACTTTCAGCATTTACATTCTGCACTTAGTTTATTTTACACATCAACCTACTGAATCTAGCAACTGAAATCACACACTTGCACTACTGAGTATCTAATACTTAGTCATATTTAACAACAAGTATTAAGGCTTAATTTTGATATATTTCCATTGCACAAATTCAAAGAAACTCAACTATCAAGATGAGACTCTTGTTTATCGCCAGGTTATCAAGTCTCAAGCAGACTCTGAAGTATCAAAGCAGATCTGAAGTTGCAATTTTGTTAACTCCAAAGTTTTAAGTGTTAAGTTTATTCACCCCCCCATCTAAACTTAACCAAAGCCTTTTCAAGGGACCAACAGCTAATCTCAATCATATTGGGACACAATAGGGGCACAGGTCACCTTATAAATAAGGAGGCTTGACTAGCACTTTTGCACATCACAACTCCAAGAGCTAATAGTTTTTGTGAAAAATATGGAGCTTCTTAGAGAGAGATTTGAGAGAGTGAAAAGGTCGGTCTAGCTACCGGATTTTTCTAGTAGCAATCCATGATGGGATTCCGGCGGACTGTTTGTGTGGATCACCGGTAGAGGCCGAACACTTGGGCGGCTCCGTGGATTGCTACTCTATATACGGTCAAAGCGTCGATCTTTTAGATCAAGCAAGGTAACCACCGTCTACTACTTATGTGTTTATTGCTTAAACGAAGTAGATCCTGGTTAAAATGAAATAATTTTTGAATTCCGCTGCGTTCCCGCGTAGATTTCCTAACAGTGGTATCAGAGCGAGATTCGAGTTTAAGTAATAAGCATTAGGGGTGTACACGGTTCAGTTCGGATCGGTTAATGGCCGTAACCGAAACCGAACCGAAATTTTCGGTTAATTGATAACCCGAACCGTTTGTAAAAGAAAACCGAACCGAACCGAACCGAAATAACCGGTTCGGTTCGGTTCGGTTAACCAAAAAACCGAAGAAAAAAAAATCAAAAGTAAATAATTAGCGATAACCAAACCGAAATAACCGGTTGATTAACCGAAATAACCAAATTTCATCCAAATTATACAATTACAACAGTTTGATTCACTATATGGTTATAAACGGTTTTATTTTTCTATTTGGTTTCGGTTCGGTTCGGATATAAACGGTTTGGTTTTCGGTTTGGATTCGGTTCGGTTTCGGTTCGGTTTGGATTCGGTTTGGTTCGGATAATTTACAGCACTAACTGTAACCGAAACGAAAATTCCGGTTTTTCCATTTTGAAAACCGAACCGTAGGTCTTATTAACCGAACCGAACTGAACCGAATTACCCCGGTTCGGTTCGGTTTTCGGATTATCCGTATCCGTGTACACCCTTAATAAGCATGTTAATTTGCATAGTTAATTTTATCGCTTAAATCACGTAATTAGAAGATGAAAGATTTTGATTCGCAAAACGATACACGAAAAGAAAAAAAAAGATCGGGTGGTGCTCGGCCGACTGGCGGCGGCACCACTATCGGCGTCGGTTGACTCGTCACTGGTGGTTGATCTCCAAATTTTTGTTTTGTGTATTTTGTGTTTTTAATATGGTTCATAGTTGTGATCAATATCTCTTTGTTTAGTTGTTGTCACTTGGCCAACTAATAGTTCAAATAGTTTGGACCATTGGGATGCCACATGACATTATTTGGTAAATATGATTTGGCTTTAAGTAATCTAGGCCATTCCAAATTTTGTTTGGAATAGGCCTAGGTCTAGGCCATTTTCAAATTTTGATTTTGGAAAGAGCCAAGGGAGATGTCTTTTGGTTTAGAAAACCAAAGACATCCCTTTTGATTAGGAATCAAAAGCAAAGACATCCCTTTTATTTTTTGAATAGTTCTAATTGATTAAAATTAAAATTGAAATCGTTTAAAATTAACCGTTAATTTTATTTCGATTAAAGTCAATTAATTAATTAAATGTTAATTAGTTAATTGATTAGATAAAATTATTTAATAGATTAAACGTTAATCGATTAATTAGGACGCAAGTTGTTAGTTGTTAGTTTTTAATTTTATCTTTTTCATAAGATGTTATTGTATGGATTAGATATTGTAGATATAATATGATTATATGGACCCGATTGATCATGGACTCGACCAATAGGATAGATATGAATGATTTAATTTTTCTGTTGGTTTAAAAATTATCCTAGGACGTTATGAGGAACGTGACCTAGTTTATTTTCTGCATTATCCCATTCCCATTAGCTCCCCCGTGTGCGGCGGGTGTATTTATTTTATTAGATAAAATTTATGTAACAAGAATGGAGTGGAAGATGAAGACCAAAGAAGGACGAAAATAAAAATCCCATTGGAGAATGGAGCATTAAAGATCCTATTGGCGGTTGCAGCTACCTTTAGATTGTGACCCGTGGTTTCGTCAGTTTGTATTCAAAACCGCACCTAGGAAAAGTCCATGATCATACCGGTTACTTTACGCATTTATTTATTTTGTGCTTGTATTTATTTTATATGATACGATAGATGCATAACTAGGCACGATCTAGATGAATGTGTAGGATGTATGTCTATAGAGATAGATATACATGATGAGACCATAATTAAATTAATTAAGAAATTAATTCGAGATTAATTAAGTGAATTAATTTACATAAATACTTCCACAACAAAAATCAAGTCGAAATATTATCTCCCAATATTATAACGACGGTGAAGAGCCCTGTTCGGATCCAACTGATCGACCACCGCAGGGAGTTGACCTACCTCGGGTATATCGTCGTTATTGAGAAATGATCGTATGAGATCTCGTGAATATTGGGTAATGACTTGACTAGAGTCTTTCGGTGATTGGCCACCGTCAGGGCCGTCTGACTTTAGAGATAAGGGGTTGACTAACACAAAGTGATGTGTATCGTCAAAGAGTTAACTAGTCAACCACTGAGAATTACATAGTGATATGATTGGCAAAGAGTTACCTACGTTTCGAAATACTCTTGGTTGATCGACCACCGCCGGGAATCGAGGTAACTAGATTGGATCTCAGCCACTAAAGAATTTTGAAAAATTCTTGAAAGTCAATTGTGAGTAGTTGACTAGTGGGAGCAAAATCATAAACCAAAAGACAATTTTTGATTTTGCATGCATAAACAACAACACTCTTTTGTCTTTATTTTAATGTTGTAGTTTTTAGCAAACTTTTATATTTATGTTTTTATTCTCGATTAGTAAAACCAAATTATGACTGTTACCTTTTGAGAAACGTTCTCAAGTATGGTTAAGTAATTTTAATCCTTTTAATATAAGCAATGACACGAGCAAGTACATTATAGTATTTAAAGACAACGAGACTACATAATTGACATAGTGCTCAAACACTTTAATTATTAGTCAAGACGGAAGCTCACGATATGATTAAATCACTTGAAATTGGGTTCAACAAATTAATCATATATTGGATACGATCCAATATGATCATTCTGTCATACGATGACAATTAATTCAAACGTTGAATAAGAATGACCACATCGAATTTTGGAAAGATTGTTTTCAAAATTGTAAGATTTAAGTATTGATTTAATTCTTTAATCATTTCTTAAAGGATAATTAAATAGTTAATGTTTTGAATACGATTCAAAAGGTTAAATAAACTATTTAATAAACTTTAGATTTTCTTTATGAAAGGAAATTAAAGACATAGATCTTGTGATCTTTCTTAAGTCTTATGAAGACTACACTAATAAATATTTACAAGTGCTTGAAGGATTAAAAGGAAAGTTAGGGCATGTGCTTAAATAGAGAAATTATCGAGGTCTCTATTCTAGGCAAGTATGTTGAGATAAATCTATCTAAGTTCAAGTCAACTCTCGGATATATGATATCCTACGAGTATGATTAAATTAGAAAGATTAAATACATATTTGGGAAGTGAAGGGAACGTTGTAACACTCACCATACTCTGAATCTAGTAAACTGATAAGGGAACTAAATGAATGTTATTATGTTCCGGCTCTTATGAAGAACATGTTTTCAGCTATACGTTAGGATTTAATGGACAAATTCAATTGTAAGGAATAAATGTTATTCCGATAAGGTTGAACAGTCACTGAATCTAACATACTAGATTAGTGTCACTATATAGTTGATATATGTGATGAAATCTCAACCAAATATTAGTACGGTTGTTATCCATAATATTTGTGGTTGTTCTAGACAGTCTCTCTGGAAGGGAAGCGTGTAATTAAATGTCATTCTGATGATGCTGAACCATATGATTATGAATCATGTGGGTAATACGTATCTTATCCAAAGAGGACTAAAACGCCATTTTTATGAAAATGGTTATAAAATTTAGAAATTTGACTAGAGCCTAAACATAGTGATGTTTGTTGGCTTATGACAATTCATACCATAAATAATTGTTTATCTTTCTCTTGGACTATTTTAGAAATAGTTGAATTACTTGAATATACTTATTGAAGTGCAACGATTCGATAAGCCTGAAAAGTTTGAGCTAGTACGAATATGAGATTGATGAGCTACTTAGGAATTAATCTCCAATTGGATTGAAGTAATTAATACCTGAAGGGTGTTTCGGAAGTCGTCTGAAAATGAATAAGATTCTCCCTTGAAGGATACCATTTTTGGGATACACAATTAGATTGTGTTCCTAATATGGAAACAACACTTTATATGATAAAGGTGTGACGCAAGCTATGCGAAGTATCCCTTACCGTTTCGGGATAGTGCCCCTAAACTTAACCGAGTTCCAAAGAATAAAGGTTGAATAAATTCCATATTAGATATGAAAGAGGATAATGTTGAATCTGTCTTAACCAATGATTTGATGTTGTCATAGGCAAAGTCAGAAAGGCTTGGTGCCTAGTACGACATATGCAACTTTGTGGAATATCTTAGTAAGTACGCTAGATAATGTTTACTTGTCCGCAGAGCAAAAGGTGTTTGTCTCCAAACATGTTGTCTTCTACTGGAAGTGTTTCTTCCAAAATAAAAAAGTGGGAGTAAATTTAGATCTCAAAGGTAGTTTGAGAACCACAAGGAAATATTCAACCATAGGAACGTGAGCAGATGCCGTATAGCGATGAGGTGTAGAACACTGCTCAGTGCACACAAAAGTTCTGTAAGTCTGTGGATGACTCAAGCCTGAAAAGGCTGTTGGTATGTTCATTTTGAAGAATGAATATCTCACGACTTATAAAGGAATGTTTGAAAGGCAAGATTGAGAGATATGGCCAGGAGCTATAATATCTAAATTAGATTCCATCAGTGACAACCAGGTTGTGAACCTAGCCTGTCTTACCTAGAGGGAATGTCCCTGAAAGGCTGATATGGATAGTAATATGATTACCATAAGGATATAGCGACGACTGAAGGGTGCGGGGTGTAAACCTTGTATTATCTTTATGCCGCTAGCTGAGCCCAGTTCTATGCTTGTTGTAACTTTGTATCATGGCTATATGATAGTGTAGAAGATGTTGGGCAGACAGCTCGATGTTCATAGACGATAACATGATATGTAAGCCCACGAGATCCATTTATGGACTCAAATGAGTTTCTCTAGACGATTTCTTTGTTTGATAATCAAATGAGTTTGATTTGGTCAAAAAAAAGGGTTATGCCCAATGTGCAAGATGGATAGTGGGAGTGTGTTACGATTTTTGAGTAAGGTATTGGATATCTCTCTCGGGAATCATCACCCCATGTCACAGTCAATTAATGTTTGGTAGTTCAAGGTCTTTACGAAAGCACTTGGATTAGCAGTTCTTATTTTAGAAATAAGAATCTATAGTGATAGATTTAACTGCTGTTGGTTTATAGTTTACCTATATAGATATGATGCTAAAAGAGTTTAGCATAGATCGCGACAGGAGATACTGCTAGCCGGTGTTCTCAAGATCTATCTATGTTAGGACGTTAGTCCTAAAGATAAGGTGAAAGATGATGCTTATGGAGGTTTCCTTTGCTACAGTGATAGGAACCATCATAAAATAAATGCCAGATGTTCATAGTCTATGAAGAGTCATAAGCAAGAATGAAAGTAAATCTGGTGAATGTCGAGAATATCCTTAAACAAGTTAAGGATGGTTTCCTAGTTTATCAAAACTTGGAATCAGATAAATATAGTTATATAGACGTATATCCCGAGTCTTATGAAGGTGAGTGGAGCTACAAATGCAGGTTTGCGATCACTTTGATTAAGTGATACAAAGAGTGAAAAATGTTCTTGGCTATGGGTCACTGTAATTCTACAACTTAGCCAAGTACAGTAGTGCCCTTGGAGGCAGGAGCAGTACATGAGTCTATGAGGTTCATTCATGACCTCTTACTATTCTTCCACCTTTTCAATATAGATGATATAGTAAGTGGATTCATTGCTTGAAGCAAGGACCAGTGTCTCGTCGGAGATTCATGTGTGTGTTAAGGCGGTTCCTTTGACTTGGCCATTTGGAGCATGATATGAAGATAGTCCGAGTCCCCATGGATAGCAATCCGTTCACGGCTAGGGCTGGTTGCGAGTATTGCATGAGATTCTTGTGTTTCAACTTGGCCTTGTGTGTGCGAGTGATTTGTTTTAGGCCAAGTGGGAGATTGTTGAAATAGTGTCCTAAACCCAATCGGGTTGGACCGGATCCGACCGGTTCGGATCATTTTTACTATTTCTTTATGTTTGTACATATATTAAATGGCTTTTCTGTTGTCATATTTATGTTCTTTTAAAGAACCAATTGTGAATTTTTATATGATAACATCCTTAGTATAAAACTGTGATAAAGAAACCATGATAGGCGATTATGGTTGATGAGATCTCTAATCACTTTAATGAGTTTGATACTTAAATGTCTTTAGGCTGATGTACTGTTAAACATGGCATTGATAGTAAAAATAGACTAGCATGTATTAGATGTCTTCTGTCTTTAAGGACATCAATAGATCTCGTCAATCAAAGTGTTGAGACACTTGGACTGTACGTGGACGTGTATTGGAGAATACGTACATTAGACTGACCCACTTACACTGTTAAGTGTCACACTATGTGGCGGTGGTGTAATTATCCTTAGGACCGGAGTCTACAGGGCATCACGGAGTGGATTGTCATTCTTTGACGCTATTTAGCCATGGGGTGATCATGCGGTAGTGATTGGGTGTGATACTGAAGCATGCGGAGTATACATGTTTGGTCGTTTGGAAATTGCGTACCCTATCAGTAAGGGTGAATATCCGAAAGGGCCTTCTTATAAGGAATGTCGTACTCTCATGAATTTTTGCAAAGTGGAAGTAAATGAGTTACTTCGGGAGAGCATGATATCCAGATTATAAGATACGGTCGTTGATGTTTGACACTCAACGTACGACCGTATGAATATTATTACAACGATAGGATTCTATTTATATGGTAACCGTTTCATATGAAAGGTAGTAGTCATTGCATTTGACTCTTCCGATGATTGTGGGTCACGGTGTGTTGCTAGACGCTATCCTGTGATCGTTAGGTATGAAGGGCACTTTCGTAATTTGCACTTTGTGCCTACGGCCAACATATTTAGAGGCCTATTGGGTCACACACATATGAACAACAATTCGGATTAAAATGTGGTTATAGTTGATAACCAAATAAGGAAGGAATTTATCTCACAACTATAAAGGTTATAGTGATAAATTAATATGGTGGTATTTATTTATTATGAATAAATTAAATACAAGATATTAATTATGTTGATTAATTAAATATGTATGTTGATACATAAATTTCGAAATATGTATATATATGATATACATGTATTTTGCAATTTAATTAATCATAGCATTGTATTAATTAAAGAATATTCTGGATGCCAATTTATTGGCTAAAGGGGCGCCACTTACTTGTGTATAAGATACACTTGGATTGTGTAATTTAATTAATAAGATTACCATAATATTAATATTGGATATTAATTGATTTTTGGAAAAATAGAATTACGGTAATAAGATAAAGATATATTCAATATAGGATATTGTCAATATATATCTTGGAAATATTTAATATAAGATATTGAATATTAAATTAGATAAATCAATCAAAGGTATTTTCCTTATTTTATTAGGAAAATGTTTTCTTTCTCTTCAATCTACTAGGAAGCTAATCCCAATCAGATTGGGACACAATAGGGGCGCAGTTCACCTTATAAATAGGGAGGCTTGACTAGCTCTTTTGCACATCACCGCTCTAAAAGCTAATAGTTTTTGTGAAAAATAGAGAGCTTCTTAGAGAGAGATTTGAGAGAGAGAAATGGCCGGTCTAGCAACCGGATTTTTCTAGTAGCAATCTATGATGGGATTCCGGCAGGCTATTCGTGTGGATCACCGTTAGAGGCCAAACACTTGGGCGGCTCCGTGCATCGCTACTCTCCTTAGATGGTCAAAGCTTCGATCTTTTAGATCAAGCAAGGTAACCACCCTCTACTACTTATTTGTTTATTGCTTAAACGAAGTCGATCCTGGTTAAAAGGAAATAATTTTTGAATTCCGCTGCGTTCCCGCGTAGATTTCCTAACATAAAGTGATATGCACTTCCTTCCATAAAGCATCTCATACGGAGCCATCATGATGCTAGAATGGTAAGAGTTATTATACGCAAATTATGCTAAAGTTAAGTATTGAACCTACTTGCCCTTATGCTCAAGGACAAATGCCCTTAAAATGTCCTCTAAGGTTTGAATAGTCCGTTCTGACTGGCCATTTGTTTGGGGATGAAACGTTGTACTAAACTTCAACTGTGTTCCCAGATTATCTGGCAAAAACTCTTCCAAAACTCTGAAGTAAACGTCGTATCTCGGTCAGACACTATGGCTAAGAGGACGCCATGAAGTCTTATTATCTCGTCAATATATAATTGTGCCAAGTCATCAAGTGAAGTACCACTTTTGATAGGTAGAAAGTGAGCGGACTTAGTCAATCTGTCCACTATATTACCCAAATGGCATTCACATTACCCTTTCCTCGTGGTAACCCTGTGATGAAGACCATGGTAATCTCATCCCACTTCCACAAAGGAACTTCTAAGGGCTCAAGCAAACCGGATGGTCTCTGATGTTCTACCTTCACTTGCTGGCAAACTGCGCACTCAGAGACGAACTTGGCGGTACTCCTCTTCATCCTCGCCACCAATAGTGGCTTATAAGATTATGATACATCTTGTTGTTTCCGGGATGAACCGTGAATCCTGATTGATGAGCCTCTGTCAAAATCTCTCGAAGTAAGTTGCCATCAACAAGGGTCAGAATAGGGGTTTGAGTTTTCTGGGTGTGAACTGCCATCATCAGGGATCTGAAGAATCATATCCACTTCCTATGGGCGAAAAGCCTGCATGAGCAATGAAAGGTTCCACTCCCTGGTACCTGGCAAGAGAAGGTCATGCACCTTACAGTTCGTAGGAAGCGAATGAGACAAATGAGTTATGTGGAAGGAAAGCAGCCTTGAGACCCAAGCTTCATGGAAAACAAATATTGAACTCCCATCACCTGTGTGCCACCTCAACCCCAACATTAGCAAGTCTCTACCCTCCAGTAGACTCTGCCATAAGAAAGAAGGCATAGGCCCCAAGCCTGCTGCCATAATAGACATTCATGAATGATACTTCGCATTGAGAACTCGGCAAGATCTTTTAAATATTGATGATTGTCGACTTTCTTGTGTGGTGCCGTGATAAGTTGACTAAGGTTAAAATAAATTCTTATAAAATACAAATATCTTATTGTCACATTATTGAAAGAATGCAATTACACATCGATGTGAAAATATAATGAAAGTTAACGTATGGAAAATTCTAATGCAGTGATGAGTCTCTATTAGCCTCAACCATCAGATATGTATCATGTATATAAATGACGAAAATTGTTTTGTCTTTTTGTACTCATGACACAGATTTGACGGTTAAGTTTAATAGATAGTCCTTATGTCATAATTACCCGTTAATAGAAATTAAAAAAAATATACGTATAAATGTGACCACAAAGATCGATCAAAGTATATGAAGACGGCTGAAAGCTTTGAATACTAATTGGGAGCACTGCAAATCTTCCTTATAATCCCACTTTGACCAGTTAGGGTTTGAATATTTCCCATTTTAATCATTGCCGCCGCGAAATCGGCTGCAAACGTAGCCGGGTGTTGGCTATAATCTATGACGATGCTGTCAGTTGATCCTCCAACTCCATTGTAGAGGGCCTGATCTGAATGGAAAAGACCTTTCTTTTGAATCAAATCAATGAAGTATTTGTTGTCCAACTGATTCGGTGTCACTAAATCGATTGGTGCCAGGTTGTTGTCCCCGGTGGGTGCTGTCGCCGGGCAAGCTCGTCGGCAAGTGCTTGCAAATCCGGCATCAATTAATTCGGTTCCGTTGCTGTAGATCCTGTCGCGGAAGGTAATGCATCGTCCTTGTCCAATTGAGTGTGCTCCTGAGAGTGCAACCATATCCCTGGGATTAAGACCTTTGGCAGCAAATTTGGAAATAATAGAATTAAGATCTTCAATGAATGCAATTAGCTCTGTATTTGCTTGTGCAAAATTTGCTGTTGTCGAGTCTCTTCTCCCAAGCTTCACTTGCCATGTTGGCCCACCTACCTGTATTGTATTAAACCACCCAACAAAAATATAACATTACTATAACATTATAAACAATTAATCAATGGCGTAAAAATAATGCATGTCTACTTACAAGAGAAGAAGCGTCTCGAGCGGCGACAGCGAGTATGTCGGCACAAGAAACGACACCTGGGCATACACTTTCAACCTGTGCCTTTGTTGCCTTTAAAACATCAAAGCCTCTTGCTGAATTCAGATTCGGAACGCATTCTGTTTGCTTTGTATGGTAGCACTTTGCTCTAGTAATACAGATGCATCACATCCCTGGACAAAGCAATCATGGAAATGGAGACGAATGAGGGAAGCAGCCATACGGCGTTCTTTGGACACGGCTAGTCGTATGGAGGTTCGAATGGTAGAAAGAGCATTAGGACAGGTTGTGTCATAAAATGTTGGAGATAATTGTGCATCACATTGCATGCATGTAGTAAGAAGAAGAAGCAGAATTACTGAAACAAAACAAGAAGCTCTAATGAGGTGTTCCATAATTGGCTACGTACACAGTACTAGCTATAGCTTGTATAAAACACTTGAAATTTAGATAATTAAACTTTAATTTGCTTCTTGTTCAAGTTACAAATTAATGAGAAATTAATGGGAGAGAATGTTCAGAAGGGTGAGTTGAGAAGGGCTCTATAGCAGGCAGCAATGCATTTATAGTGTAAGAAAACGCGCTATACGAGTGGGACTAAGTCACTATCTTGATTATTGATGTATACTCCCTCCGTTCCGATTTATCTGAGCCGTGCGGTTACCAAAATCATTTATCCATTTTGTCTGTGGCAGTTACATTTTCAATTCAACATTTATGATAATTTTCCTTGTTTTACTTTTATTTATTATAATATGATAGAATAAAAAATAATGCCACATTAAGTCCTTTCATTTTAAAGTCAATGCATTAACTCATTTTCACGTGATTTTGACAATTGTCTCAGATAATTTGAAATGGAGGGAGTATATCACAATATTGCGACTCGTATCAATCAATATTATTTGTCATTATTAATATGTACATAATTTTATATCAAAAATATATATATTCCAACTCAAGTCATTTAGATCGACATTTTGTCTAAGCTCACGTGATTGTGGAATATAATGTATTAGTTCACCCGAATTTTAATTTCTGGCTCCGTAATCTACAGAGGAATATATGTTGGACTTTTACGGTTTTTTATTGGTTGCGTGGTCGTATTAGTGAAATGCCCTATAAAGAGTTGACATTACGTATCTTAAACATGCAGACATGAAGTCACATATTTAATTTGTAGACTATATATATATCATATATGTAAAACCAATATTTATGTACCAACTCTGCTTGTGGTCAATCTAATTTATTAAATGCGTGGTTATTGGTAATATATCCTTACGGGATCCAACTCATAGTCTCATACGACCATATTTGAGTTCAACTTCAAATATTAATATAAAAAGTGGAGCACTTTAGTAAAACTGATTCTCTAGTTTTGGTTCAAATGATTCTGCAAACTCAAGACCCTACCCCTAAAGTGTTGACAATTATGAATGACATCCAAAGTCTGATGTCTATTTTTGCTTGTTGTAGATTTATGCAGAAGTGTAAATGTTATTAGTCATCGTGTTGTTTCTTTTGCTAAGCTACTCGTTACTCCGGCTATCTGGATCGGAGTTTTCCCCTCATGGATCATTGATGCGAAAAACATGAGGAGGCTATTGAAAGCGAAGTTCAGTCCTAGTGACTGTTGCAAATTCAAATATATTTGACAACATACATTCAAATTCAAACCAAGGGTTTATCCAAACAAAAGGCTCAGCAATCAGATAATTGAGGCAATTAAATTCAAACAGAGACAAGCAGATAGACTCAATAAATACCTCATTTATCTACAAGACGTCAAAATAAGGGGATCAAGGTGATTTTTGGAGAGATAAGGAAGAGTTTGGAGAAATAAGGAGAAATCACTGATACACCAAAATTGAGAACCTGGACGTGTTTCTGTAATCAGTGATCAAGGCTATTGGCACCGTATGTAGTAGCAGTCCGACTCTATGTGTTTATCTTCAAGATTAAAACAAGGGTTTATCATGTCATTCAAAAAATACAAAATTAGGCTCATTGTGTATAAATAGAACAGGTTGCTGTGAATTGTAAACTAAGCAAAAAAAAAAAAAAATACAAAAAGGCTTCAATAAAATACATTCGTTTTTCAGAAATTGTTCTTCATGTCCTCAGTTTAATTTTAGAAAGTGTGTGTGTTTGTGTTTTTCTACATTGTATCAGAGATATTGGTGATCAATCACCAAGGCAACACTATCTATTAATGTAGCAAACTTCATCAGTCTCAAACTAAACTCAAAGAATTACCCATTATAGCGGGAACGGGTCTTGGCATTGGCTGAGAGCCAAGATATTGCATGACATCTCACTGATAGCAACTCTGCACCATCAGAATTTATCACCACAACAACCAGCACAGAATCTGCAACAAGTCCATCCAGGATCAACAATCAGTAGGGTTATAACACAAACAAAGAATCCAGACTATACAACATGGAAGAAATCTGACAGAATGCTCAGAGGATGGCTAATTGGATCCCTTTCAGAAGAGTCTTTAGGGCTTGTCATTGGACTAGACACGGCATATGGTGTATGGGATGCCCTCAAGAGGTCTTATGCTCAGGATTCACAGGAGAGGGAATTTAACTTGAGACCACATACTTAAGAAAATCAGACGACAAAGACATCAATGAGCATGTGAGGACATTTAAAGGACTCTGTGATAGTTTGGCTGCAATTGGCAAACCTATCACAGATCCAGAAAAGGTTTACTATTTGTTAACTAGTCTTGGACCTGAGTATGAAACTTTTACTACTACTATGCTAAAACCACCTAGGCCCACTAACTTTGAGCTGGAATCACAACTGTAGAGTTTGGATCAAAGGAGATCCTGGTTCACCACCAATTCAGAGCAAAATAGATTGTCTCAAATGGCTTTTTATGGACAAAAGGCTCCACAACAGTCTAATCCTTCTAAATTCAACTCAACAGGAAGAGACTTTCAGGCACAACAGACTAATTACAAGAGCAACAGCACACCAACTCCAAGATGAAACAACCACGGAGTTACAAGTTTTCAAGTTTTCAAGTTTTCAAAAGGATGACCAAAGCTGAAAGAGAGCAGTATAAGAATGAGGTATGTCAGTGCTGTGGTATGACAGGTCATGTGGCCAAAATCTACTGGTGGAACAAAAGCAAAACTCAAACCAGTGATATACCACAAGCCATGTCTGCCTTAGCTCTAGACAACACCATAGCAGATACTGAATGGATAGTTGATACAGGGGCATCAACCCACATGACAGGTAACAAACATATCTTGCATAACTTATGTACATATCAAGGATCTGAATTTGTTCTTATTGGTGATGACACACAGTTACAAATAAAAAGCATAGGTGAGATTCATATATGTACAGACACTTCAACTATATCTATAATTAATGTATTATATGTACCTGAACTAAAGAAAAATCTACTCTCAGTAAACCAGCTAGCAAAACAGTACTACTATGGATGTATATTCACTAATAGTGGGTTTGTTTTGAAGGACAAACTGACAGGGCAGGTGCTCATGGACAGGAGACTTAGAGAAGAGTTATACATTCTTCCTAGCAGTCCAAAAACTTATTTTTCTCATCGTTTTAGGTCTTGTTCTGTTGAATTATGGCATCAAAGTCTAGGGCATGTTCAGTTTCCTACAGTCTAACTTATGAAGAATAAAGGCCTCATAGAGGTCCTAGGGCATAATAAGCAAGAACATGTGTGTGAAAGTTGTCAATTGGGCAAGTTGAGTAAACTGCCCTTTAAACAATCTGATAAGACCAGTTCTTTTATTTTTGATTTAGTTCATTGTGATTTGTGGGGCCCTGCCCCTGTTGAATCTATTGGAAAATTTAGGTTTTATGCTTGCTTTGTTGATGACTATTCTAAATGTATTTGGTTTGTTCCTTTTAAACATAAATCAGATTTCATTGAGGATTTTCAGAATTTTGAAAGTTATGTCTTAAGACAATTTGACAGACATATAAAAAGATTTCACACAGATGGGGGTGGAGAATTTCTTAATCATAAACTCACCTCACACTTCTTAAAAACATGCATCACTCACCTAATATCATGCCCTCATACACCTGAACAGACTGGAATTGTAGAAAGAAGACATAGGACCATTAGAGAACTTGGCCTCACTATGCTCTTCCACAGCAGATTACCCTGTTCCTTTGGGTAGAAGCCTTTGCCACAACTACTTACCTAATCAACAAATTACCGTCCTCAACACTAAACATGAATTCATCTCACTTTGTCCTTTACAAGAGTAATCCAGACTACTCCACTCTCAGAGTTTTAGGTGGTAGATGCTACCCTTACCTACGGGATACAAAAAAGAATAAATTTGACCCAAAATCTTTGCCATGTGTATTTGTTGGCTATAACACACAATACAAGGGATACAAATGTTTCCATCTTACATCCAGAAAATTCTTCCTTTCAAGACATGTCACATTTGATGAAAGTTTTTTCCCTTACAAAACCAAGGCAACTGTTAACACTCCATATTACATACCATCTTTGATTCTTGGACCCCTTCAAATACACCACCTATCTGCACACATGACCAACAAGACTCTAACCTTGTTGTCCCTGAACCAATTGACCCTCTAACAATCAACACCATAGATCAGCACATCCCTATCAATCCTGTTCCTCAGCATGAATCTGAATTGCTTCAAATTTCTACTGAACATAGCATGTAATACCCTACTCCCGACCCCTAGGTCCACTGGGGTCATTCTAAAAGGGGTTGCGAAGCTCTCGCTGCGACTTCAATAACAATACTAGAAATCCCAAAAATTTACTAAATCCACAAAATAATTTACCAACACTTCAATAACAAACTTGATTACAAAATCACCACAAATCAATTTATTTAAATCACTAACTAATTCCATTAAAAGATTACAACACATAAAATTTCAATAGCTCTTTAAAATAAATCGAGGTACCATCCAAAACATTAATTTCCTTTATCTTCGAATCTCAATCAATCATCGCCTACAATTTCTCCTTTTCCTTGACCAAAAACTTGTACATAAATTTATAAAAGAAAAAAAAACACAAAAGAGACAAAGAAACAAAGAAAACGAGGCGCCAGCAAATGAATGGTCATATATGAGCTACGTCTGCAAGTGTTATACTATATATATATATATATATATATATATATATATATATATATATATATATATATATATATATATATATATAATATCTTGATCAACTTTTAAAAATAACAGCGGAAATCTTTTATTAGTTGATAGAACAAATGAAAAGTACAATTTTTAATACTGAAGAGCACGAGCATTAAGAAATCATATCAAGTTTTATTTACAAGCACCAGCTTTGGCCTAGCTCATGAGTCAAGTACCGCCCAAACACCGTTTTACCATATGGATTTCAACTGCACTCCATGAGAACTAGCCATGTCTAACAACTCCGGCCGATTGTCTGGGAAAAAAGAATCAACCTTCACCGTGCAAACCTCCTACACGGCTCCAGCCAACCCTGTCCATACCCTAGGACCCACACACCAACTGTCAACCCTTGCTTTCCCAGCTGTAGCATGAATCTTCGGGGAAAAGGTACCGTCCCCACTCTTACAAGCGAGCACTCTAGCTACTGTCGGAAAGACTCCAAGTGAAGAGGCCCCGAGACCGGTGACTAGCCGTTCTCCTAGAGCATTAACTCTGGTCCCCCTAGCCACCAGAGTTTTGACACTTTCGTGCCACGAGCGAGCGAGCAAGTATTATCCGTCAATTTCAAGTATCATTTTATTATTGTTATAAAAAATGTGCACTAACTCAAAACGGTCAATTGTTAATTTTAAAGAAATCATTTGAAAATGACTTCCGAGTTTAAATCAACGGCTTATATATATGAAATACTTGAAAATACTTTTAAAAACAAATCACACTTTTGACTTTATATCAAAATAAAAAATTCACATTTGGTCCTCAGTCAATCAATTCTGTTTCTAAAAACCGTCCGTACGCGAAATCCATGCCCGTTTTCCTTAATCCCCAACCTAATTACCTCCGGGTTGACAGCGTAATTGACTGATGAACACAAACATCTATCGTCATTTTGTTTTCTTCTTCTTTCGTTTGTATCCACACATGAATTGGCTAAATATGAATACAATGACAAAGGCTTTAATAATTGGACTAAATATTTGATATTCAACTAACTCCACTTTAATCTCATTCCACCAGCAACTTATTTAAACTTGAACCTCCAAATTTATCATGTACATTATCCATACAGTAGGCCCTTTCTTCGTTTAATTAGGTTCGAAGGGAAAATATTGTTGGATAAATTTGAATAAAAACTTAATAATGGAGGGAAAATCCGAATGGATATGTGACAAATGAGTTGCATCGGTTCGGTAAAAGGTTGCAACCTAATAAGGGTTGCACTTGTTCGGTTGAATCATTTTGAAAAGATGCAACCGGTAGTGAATAGTCTTCATTTCTGCCTATAAAATCCCTGCATTACTGAATGAAAATTGAGACAGTTTTTTGCACATATACATACCAAAATTTTGCACAAATAAAAAGCTAATTTTCTGTGCATAAACACTTCTGCATAGTCAGAAATATTCAAGGCCGAATCAGTTCGCCGCTTATTCACATCTAAGTGCAAGACTAGAACAAGGAGACTGTTGTATCTTGGGAGACGATTGCCATTACCGTGTGCACATAATCGGGACAAAAACGTCTTAAGGACAGAATGCTGCACTCCCTCAGTCAATAAGGTTTCTGTCCTATTTTATGTTTTCGTTTTTGCTTGAATTTTTGTGTTAAACAGCATGTTAGATTGATAATTTCCCCAACAAATATGCAAATAAAATTGTGTTTATGACAAGTGAATGAGCTGAGAAGGAAGATCTAGTTCCACAAAATCTTCTGGTAGAGATATCTTCATGGCTTGTCTTGAACTTGATAGTCGATGTCGGATCACCGAAGGTATGATAAAGTGTGGAATCTATATATAAGACCAATATCTTTTTTTTTTTGGACATGAGATTACCAAAGCATTTTGAAAGTAGATAACAAAAATAGTGGAGATGGCTTTCAACGTAGTGATGAGAATGAGGTGACTATGGCGGGTGATTCTAGGCAAATGGAGACTGGCAAGTTCTAGGATTGTTTTTTTTTAACAGCAAATGAGTTTTTATTTATGGTAGCAAGATGCTACAAGTTTAAATTACAATAGATGAGCCAAGCAAAAGCTGAAACACCAAACAAAAACCACATCATCCTATCAAACTAGTGACCAAAAAACCAGATGCGGCATCAGCAGCAGAAAGGTTGCAGAATAGCAGAGCAGAATCCCAACTATAGCAATTCCAAGTCAGACAAAATAGGATCATTTCCAACCAAGCAGAATCCAACAACTATCGAAGGAAAAACACGAACATCTACCCAATCATAGGGTTGATAATCCAAATGTTCCAGTCGAGATGAGGGGAGCTTGTGTTACGTCCCGTGATCCACTCATAGCACCTAATTTGAATTTCTTCCAAAATACCTTTTGCGTTACATATTTTCGAGTTGAAAATCGCTTCGTTTCTCCTCATCCACAAAAACCATAATGAAGTTTTTAAAATGGCATCCCACCTCCTTTTGTATCCTTTAGAGAGATTAAGCTTAACATACAAGCTAAATAATTCTTCCAAATTATTCGGGATTGGTTCCGATAATTGACACTGTCAGTAAGGTGACTTAAACTCTGCATCTGGGTGGAACCAATCTGAAGACTCAGCTGTGTGATGGACAGCTGAGAAGTGTATTCAATTCCGTGCATCAGTAGGGTGGAGTCTACCGAGGCTTCAAAGCAGGTGACTATCGGCGGGGTGACAATCTGCTGAGTACTGAATCTGTGCAGGTCCCACATCTGTTAATTCTGTTATGTGACACTATATCAAAGTCATTAAAAGGAGGACACGTGTAAGGGTATTTATGGCGATCAGACAAAGATTCTGGCGGCTAGGGTTTAGGGATTTGTGCCTATAAATACAATTGTTGTCTCATTATCTGGGTGTGTTGAAATCAGAAAATTCAAAGGCATAATAAAATATCTCTTTTACTCGCTCGTGGTGGTTTTTACCTCTCCCACCGAGGGGTTTTCCACGTTAAAATCATGTTCTTCTTGTTTCTGTTTTCTCCTTTGATTGTTTATGTTTGATTGCTTCGCTTTCTATTTCTTGCATCCGAAGTTATCTCCATCCGTTTATAACAAGTGGTATCGAGAGATGGTTAGGGGAAAACAATCATGCGATCAACTTCGTCTTCACCAAGGCCTTCACAGAAGGTGCTAGGATCTGTGACAAAGTTGTGATCTTTAGCAAGGAAAGATGTCGATGAAACGTAAAAATCGATAAATTTACTGAGGAAGGAACAGTTTTGAGTGCGTGGGCAAATCAAGATCGTGCAATTGTTGAAACAAAGCAGGTTTGTGGAATCCTTTATCCGACAAACCAAATACAAAGTGCAAAGCAGATTATGCGGTCCTGGAAGAGAAAGCACATTCAACCATCATGTTGTGCTTATCTCGATGATGTTATCACCGAGGTTCTTTGAGGAAGACACCGCAAAGAAAAGTTGTGGAAGAAGCTTGAAAGCCTCAGATATGACCAAGTCACCGACCAACAAGTTGTTGTTGAAACAGAGGTTGTTCGGTTTGAAGATGCATGAAGGAAGTCCACCGAGGAACATCTCGGACCAAATTGAACACAATATTGCTTGATTTAAGGAATATTGATGTTAAAATTGAAGATGAAGATGCAGCCCTAATCCTGTTGGTGTCATTACGGCATCATATGAAAACTTTGTGCGATCTTTCATAGTTGGAAAGGATACAATGGCTTTAGAGGATGTGAGGTCCGCCTTACATGCCAGGGAGCTTAGACACAAGGTCAGCTTTGTACAGACAAATAAAGTTTCTTTGGGCTAGTAGCTAGCAGCAATAGTGGAAAAGGATATGGACGAAGAAGAAAAAAGAAGTCGGGTCCAAAGGTCCTAAGTCTCTCGATGTCCTGTAATTCTGAAGTGAGGAGGGGACATTGGAAGTCCAATTGTCCAAGGAAGAAGAAAGCAGCGGGAAGGCACTGCAGCACGGCAGCCTTTGGCTACTTGAGCAATCTGATGAGGATCTGGTTCTAGTTGCGGGGATTCTACACACCACAATGATGTGTGGATACTTGATTCTGGAGCATCCTACCATATTTGTCCAAACAGGAGTGGTTTTCTACTTATGAGCCAGATGGATGGTGGTCAAATCTATATGGCCAACAAAAAGGTCTCAGAAAGTTGTGGGAATTGGCTCAGTAAAGTTAAGGACAGAGGATGGAAAATTTTGTACACTGAGAGATGTAAGACATGTTCCACAGATGACCAAGAATTTGGTATCTCTTAGTCTACTGGACAGCAAGGGGTTCAATTTCAAGGGTGAAGGTGGACAGCTGAATGTCTTCAAAGATTCAGTTGTAGTCCTCAAAGGCATCAAGAGGGAACCTTGTATATATTACAAGGATCTATCAGAACCATCGCACTTTCTTCTTTGTTGCATCCTCGGCTGAGCTTCACCGATCTCTCAAGAGACTCTGGCCGTGGCACATGAGACTTGGTCACATGGGTGAAAGGGGTATGCAGGTTCTTTCTTCAGCAGGTTTTCTTGGAGGATATAAGGTCAAGAATCTGGACTTTTGTGAACATTGTGTGTTTGGGAAATTGCACAGAAGTAAGTTCTCAAAGGGTTGCACAATACAAAGGCAACACTTGATTATATCCATTCGATCATCTTTGGGTCCATCAAGAGTTGAGTCATTGGGTGGTCACGGATATTTTGTGTCATTCATAGATGACTATTCAAGGATGACTTGGGTGGTGATGATGAAGAACAAAAGTGATGCATTCAGTAACTTCAAGCGTTGGAAGGCCCTAGTGGAGAATCGAGTTAGGCAAGAAAATCAAGAAGCTTCGTCTGAGATAATGGTCCGAATTACTGACGGATTTTGATTCATTTTGTGCAAATTGAGGGTATTGCCGGACATCATACTCGTAAGGAATACACCTCGCAAGAGAATGGTGTAGCCGAAAAGGATGAATCAAACTCTTCCGGAGAGGGCAAGGTGTATGCTTTCTCAAAATTTGGTTTATCAAGGAGATTTTGGGCGTGTCATTAAGACGACTTGCTACTTAATCAACAGGAGTCCTCACACAGAATCAATCTCAAGACACCATTTGAGATGTGGTCGAGCAAGCCCCTTGACTACTCGATTCTAAGGGTTTTTGGGAGTCAAACTTACTATCATGTTAGTGAAGGAAGTTAGAACCAAGAGCCAAGAAGGGAGTGTTTGTGGGGTATGGTGATGGAGTGAAAGGATATAGAATTTGGTCATCGCAGAGTCCAGAGTAATCCTCAGCAGAGGGACGTTGTGTTTGATGAAAATTCTATGTTAAACTCATCGAGTGGAGAGGTCTACCGAGTCCAAAACCGATCTTTGAATCGATAGTGTTGAGAAGCAGGTGGAGCTTCAGGTGGAGTCTCTTGATATGCAACAATCGGTGGATCCAAATCAACACTATACTGATCCGGATAATGAACCGTAATCCGATCCAAGCCCGATCTGCGAGACCTCGGCGAGGCGTCATACAAACATTGATCGCCAGTATAGGCGCGCCAAAGAGCTAGAAGATCTAATGTTGGGATACCTCCAAGGAGATATGGATATGATGATTTGGCCGGATATGCACTCCAAGTTCTTTGAAGAAGTAGAGGTTCTTTGAACCTACTACTTACAGGGAAGCGATGACAAGTCTGAAGCATCTCGGTGGCATGCGACCATGGGAGATGAAATGGAGTCATTATTGAAGAATCGACTTGGGAATTGGTCAAACAACCCTCTTGACAAGGGGGTTGTGACTTGTAAATGGATCTTCAAGAAAAGGAAGGAATAACAAAGCGCGAAGGGTCGTATATAAGGCACGTTTGGTTGCAAGAGGATTCACCAAAAAGGAAGGGGTTGACTTTGATGAAATATTTTCACCAAAGGTGGTCGACACACTTCAATCGTGGTGTTACTAGCAATGGTGGCACAAAGCAGATCTGGAACTTGAGCAATTAGATGTAAAACCTTTTACTACATGGTGAGGTGGATAAGGAGATATACATGACACACTGAGGGTTTTCAAGTTCCTGGCAAAGAAAACTATGTTTGCAAGTTGAAGAAATCATTGTATGGTTTGAAGCAAGCTCCAAGGCGAAGTGGTATAAAAGGTTTGATGCTTTCATGCTTCAAAGAGGTTATAACAAGTCCATATGATCATTGTGTTTACTACAACAAAAAGATGGATCATATATCTATCTTGTCTCAGTATGTGGATGACATCTTGATAGCCTGCAGACAGGAAGTCGATGTTCAAAATCAAGAACCTTCTCAATCTTGAATTTGAAATGAAGGATTTGGGTCTTTGCCAAGAAAATCTTGGGATGGAGATCTGGAGAGATAGAAGTCGAGAAGAAGTTGTTCTTGTCTCAAGAGGGTTATGTGCGTAAGATATTGGCCAAGTTTGGGATGTCTCTTGCAAAACCAATAGATACTCTATGGCATCAAATGTTCATTTGTCTGCTTATGCTTCACACCACCAAGAGAAGAAGGAGTATATGTCAAAGTTCCCTATGCTAGTGCGGTTGGCGATCGATGTATGCCATGGTATGCACTAGGCCTGATTTGGCTCAGCGATCAGTGTTGTCGCAGAGTTTATGGCTCAACCTGGAAAGGAACACTGAAAGTCATTAAAGGATATTCAGTACACGAGAGGTACAAATGATGTTGGTCTCATTTATGGTGGTGATCTCGTGCAGTCACGAAGTTCTTGTGATCTTGATTATCGCAGTGATGTTGACATGAGAAATCAATGATCGGTTATGTGTTTACATTGGGAAATGCAAAGTGGTCACCGAAAGCTACTCTTGAGGCTCAGATGGCCTTATCAACTCATCAAGCGAATATATGGCTCTTCTTGAAGCGATTAAGGGGTGTCCGGTTGAAGGGCTAGTCAATGATTTGGGGTTGCATCGAGATCAGTGATATATATTGTGACGATCTAAGTGCAATATGTTTAGCCAAGGATCGAGTTCATCATGAGAGAACCAAGCATATTGATGTCGTATCATTTTCGAGAAATGAGAAGAGGGTTGTAGTGAAGAAGATTGGCACAAAGGAGAATCCTGGCGATATGTTCACTAAACCATTCAAAGAGAGTAAGTTCGGCTTTGCCTGGACTTCACCGAATATTCAAAGCTTGTAATCTGTTTGGAAACTCTACCGAGGGCGATCGGTGGAGTGGATCTTGTGGAGATAGTCCGGTACAAGTACATCCGCATTGACGAATGCATCCGTACAAGTACATCCGGTTATGCAATCTGTTTGACTCTAGTGAGAGTTGAAGTCAAGGTGGAGATTTGTCAAGAAGGTGACTTAAACTCTGCATCCGGGTGGAACCAATCAAGACTCACCAGGTGTGATGGACAAATGAGAAGTGTATTCAATTACATGCATCGGTAGGGTGGAGTCTCATCGAGGCTTCAAGCAGGTGACTATCGCCAGGTGTGATCTGTGAGTACTGAATCTGCAGGTCCCACATCTGTTAATTACACATGTGTGACAATGACTATACGATGTCATTAAAAGGAGGACACGTGTAAGGGTATTTATGGCGGATCGCACAAAGATTCCTGGCGGCTAGGGTTTAGGGATTTGTGCCTATAAATACAATTGTTGTCTCATTATCTCGGGTGTGTTGAAATCAGTAAAATTCAATTGCATAATAAAATATCTCTTTTACGCCCGTGGTGGTTTTTTTACCTCTCCCAATCGAGGGGTTTCCACGTTAAAATCTGTGTTCTTCTTGTTTCTGTTTTCTCCTTTGATTGTTTATGTTTGATTGCTTCTGTTTCTATTTCTTGCATCTGAAGTTATCTCCATCCGTTTTATAACAGACACCATTGTAAGACGCTATTCCACACGCTTTTTGCCAAAGGACATAAAACAAGTAAGTGGTTTTCAGCTTCCAAATCAGTATGACACATAGGGCATCTTAAGTCGGTTAAGATGATGCCGCGCTTCAGTAGGTTGACTCTAGTAGGTAACCTCTTCAACCTTGTTCTCCAACAAAAAATATTGATCTTCAAAAGTACTAAATGATTCCAAATCCATTTTGTTGTAACTGTCGACATAGGTTCATTCGCCTTTTTGATGATATTCTTCAAATCTTTTACCGTGAATTTACCTTTGTTGTTAAGGGTCCACCATGGTGTATCTTCCGCAAACCTGTTAATAGAAAAATTTGTGATCATTGAACATAGCTCATAAAACTCCCCCACTTTCCTCCCCCGTAAACTTCTTCTCCAATCCCACGCCCACCCCCCATTTCTCCATTTTTCCTTAACCGAAGAATCATTATCAATGTCAAGTTTAAAAATCCTAGGAAATCTATTACTCAAAACCGTATTCCCCACCCATATGTCCTTCCAAAAACTGACTGTATTGCCCCCACCCACAACCCATCTCACCGAGTCCATTAGATTCACCCCCTTCTTTTCTATTCGAACACAATTCCTAATGATATTACCCCAAACTTTCCCTCTACCCCCCTTCATAGTACCATCCCCAAAACCCCCCTCCTTGCCATACACCCCTTGAATAACCTTCCTCCATAGACTATTCCTTTCAGTATTAAAACGCCACCACCATTTTCCCATCAACGCTTCATTTTGCACTCTTAACCCCACAACCCCCAAACCCCTATTTTTTTTCTTTAAAAATATTTTCCCACGCGATCCGACTGATTTTATTCTCACCATAACCCCCACCCCAGAAAAAACAAGCTCGCAGTCTTTCAATAGTGTGTATCACGGCCAAGGGAGCATGGAAGAGGGAGAAAAAATATTGAGGGAGACTACCAAGAACCGCTTTTATCAACGTGAGCCTCCCCCCAGAAGATAGAAGATTGGCTTTCCACCCGTCCAGTCTCTTCTTAATTCTGTCAATCACCGGCTGCCAAGCCGATACCTTATTCATATTTTGCCCAATAGGAAGGCCTAGATAAGTGAAAGGCCACGATCCCAAACAGCAACCAAGAGAATCAGCCCCACAATTAAGCTTGTTCTGATTCATATTGACCCCGTATAGCTTACTTTTGCTAAGGTTTAAGTTCAGCCCGGAAACCTTAGCAAAAATAGACATGATTCTTCTAAGATTAGTCAAGTTGTCATGCCCCATTCACCGAAGAAAATGGTATCGTCCGCAAATTGAAGATGCGTAATACTATGATCCAAGTTGTTCATCTCAATTCCTTTAATCAATTCATTCTCTTCGGCTACCTTTATCATTATGTTGAGATCTTCCACAACCAAAAGGAAAAGGAATTGAGATAAAGGATCTCCTTGCCTTATTCCTCTTTCCATATTAAATTCCTCAGTCGGGCTCCCATTAACAAGGATAGAAACTCGAGCTGTAGATAAACATTGCATAATCCAATTCCTCCATTTCCCCCCAAAATTCATCTGTTCCATGACAGAATCTAAAAATTTCCAATTAACTGAGTCGAATGCTTTTTCGAAATCAGCTTTAAAAATAAAAGCTTTTCTTTTTCTTTTCTTCAGAGTCCCCAACTTCATTAGTAATCAGGATGCCATCTAAGATTTGTCTTTTCGCGATATACGCCAATTGCGAGTCCCCCACAATGTCATTCAAAACACCCTTCAAACATTCCACCAACATCTTCGAGATAACCTTGTACAACGACCCAATTAGGCTAATGGGCCTGAAGTCTTTAAACGAAACCGGGCTCGAATTTTTAGGAATAAGAGCCATAAAAGATGAATTACAGCCTTTTTCGATTCTACCAAAACTATGGAAATCCTTCACAAGCTTCATCACATCATCTTTGACTAAGGTCCATTGAGACTTGAAAAATCCGAATGAGAAACCGTCTGGTCCGGGAGCCTTATCAGATCCACAACTCCAAATGGCATTTTTTACCTCATCTTCCGAGAAGGGCTCCTCGATAAGCTGTTTATCCAAGTTCGAAATTCTTTTAAACTTAGATGAAAAGAACTTTGGCCTCTCCTTGATGGGCTCGGCAAACAGGTTTTTGAAATATTTAAGTGCCTCACCTTTCACAGAAATCGGATCTTCCGTCCAAATGCCATTAATTACCATCCCAGCTATCTTGTTTCTGTTCTTCCTGCCTTTGATATATTGATGGAAGAATTTTGAGTTGGCATCCCCTTCCCTAATCCAATTAACTTTCGCTTTTTGTCGAATCATCTTTTCATATAAGTTTTCCATCTCATTGAATTTATTAATGGCCGGAATTCTTCTCTCAATTTCAATAGCATTTAAGTCCTTTGATTCGGCTAGCTTATCAAAACCATCCACCTCCATCTTAGCCATATCCAAATCGTTTTTTAATCCCCCAAACTTCAGCTTACTCCATGATTTAAGGGCCGCTTTAACTCTCTTTAATTTTTCTTTCACAATCCAACCAGGCCTGCCTTTACCATCAATTTCCAGCCAAGCTTTTTCCATGGTACTCTTAAACGACTCATCTTTGATCCAGAATTTGTAAAACCTGAACGGAGGAGGTCCGAAGTCTTCCAGATTTTGTTTCACAAGCAAGGGGCAGTGATCAGACAAGTTCCTCTGAAGGGCTATCATGGAGATATCAGGCCAGACATCATTGAAACTTGTAGAGACAAGAACTCTGTCGATTTTGCTGAGTTTAGATCCGCTTTTGTTAACCCACGTATACTTTCTACCCTCCAATTTAAGGTCGATCAGCCCTGCGTTTGATATGAAATTTAGAAGAATATATGCATCCCTCTGATTAAAAGAGGACCCTTTCCTTTCATGCTTGAAGCACACAGAGTTAAAATCGCCATTTACACAGGTAATGCCAGTCCAATTATTGATCTCTCTAAGAATATCAGCCCACATATCTTCTTTATCTTTGATGCCTTGGGGTGCATAAACATTAACGATAAGAACCTGCTTGTCAACCCCCTTCCAATTTCCTTTGACACCAATATATCCATTTCCAATGAATGAGCTGCATAAGATGAACAAATTTATGTCCCAAAGACACACCATACCACCAGAGGCACCAGTTGAGGCAGAGAAATGGAACCCAACATCGGATGAACCCCATAAAGAAATGGCTTTGCTGTAATTGAAATCTCCTAACTTGGTTTCTTGCAGCGAAATGAAGTCAACCTTCTCCTTTCTGATTAATTCATTCACCCATCTTATTTTGTTTTGCATACCTAGTCCTCTTACATTCATAGACAGCATCTTCATAAGAAAACATCATCCACCCAACAAGAACTCAAACACTTAACAGGCTGGGGAGCCTGCCAAATGATTTGATTCTTGATTTTTTAAATTCACACCCAATTTCTTCCCTATCAGTTCCATCGGCAAAATTAGGATTTTAGTCCTCTAACTTGGCCTATTTTGGATTTTAGTCCTGCTCCTGCTCCGTGAGGAAAATGGTCCTCTAAGTTGGCTTTTTTTTGGGATTTTAGTCTATCCGCTGAAATAGCTGATTGGGCACCGAATTTTTAAAAATAGTCCTCTAACTAGGCTGCCACGTAAGCGTTTTTTAAAGATTCCGGTGCTCAATCAGCTATTTCCGGCGGATAGGACTAAAATCCCAAAAAAAGCCAACTTAGAGGACCATTTTCCTCACCGGAGCAGGAGCAGGACTAAAATTCAAAATAGGCCAAGTTAGAGGACTAAAATCCTAATTTTGCCCAGTTCCATCTGAGTCTTTTCAAAGTCAGAGTCATTTGAAACCCCACCCTGAACTTCCCGTTTGCTACCATTAGAGCTTGATCTTCTCTCAATTTGCACCCATTTTCCTTTCGTGACTTTTTTCTGCTTTGCTTTGCCCTTCCTTCCTCTTGGTTTCTTCTTGTCAAAATTCATATCTAGATTATTGGAATCCAGATTCGTGATGATTTCCGCCAGTGATTTGAACCCTCTCTCTTTTATTCCGTTGATTCTGAATGAAATATTCTCCAATTTATCCAGTAAAGCGTCGGAGACATTCACCGAAACTTGTTTGTTGTTCTGAACCGAGCTATTTGTCTCAGGCATATAAGATAGTTCTAATGGGCTGGGAGTCTTCTTATCTAAAAAAGGCTCTGAATACTGAGGTAGTTCATTGGGCCTGTTAGTTAAAAGTGCATCCGGTTCATAAAGCCCATCGTCCTTGTTCTCTTTAAGCAATTCAGGGCCATCTACAAAATCATTGTGCTTTGGATACCGGCTCAATAAAGAGATGTCCATATCCTCTGACACATTATTATATGTAAAGGGTAAAAATCCTTTTCATCTGATACGGTGATGTGTAACGGAGAATTGCTTTTCCCGCCGAATTTTGCATCCCCAAGGTTTCCTCGAGAGTTGCTTCGCCGCCCATCTCATTGAACTCTCCATGCACACTTGCAATTGACTGCTCGTCTTCCTCTTCACCGGAGCAATCGGGATCCTCCCCGTTAATTCTCTCTTCCACCGTAGAATCGGAATAGTAGTCTTCCGATGATGTTTCTTCCAAATAAGTTGTATCATCTTCTCTCCCAAATCTACTGAAAGATGTAACAGGCTCTTCGCAAACTTTGATAGAGAAAACAATGTTGTTCAGCATGACCTTCACCTCCTGATTAATAACCTCCCACATCTTGGTTTGGACCGTAAGAAATCCCGCCTCAAGGTTTGTCTTGTCTAATGTTTCTCCGTCAATCTCCAATACCTCTCCCCAGATTGAGCCATTATCGAAGAAGGTTGTCTTGTTCCATGCTTGCAAGGGAATGCCAAAGCATTTTAGTCTAGCCATTCTTCCAACGGTATTGAAATCGGAGTTCCAGGGAACGACCCACTTAAACCATGAACTCCACCATTCGAAGTTACCAAACATCACATCTCTGTTCTCTTTTGTTTTACAGTCAATGAGGATCTTTTTGCCACCCATGGAACTGATAACTCCAAAACTCAGATTTTCCTTCATCAGAATATTCTCCAAATTCTTGGTAGCCATGGAGCATTTTAACTTTCCGACCAGACAATTAGATAACCATTCAGATTCTGAATCCATAATCTTAATGATCTGTATATCTGACTCTTCATTTTTGCTGTTATGACTGGAGCCCAAGACGGTGCGATGTTTGTTCGTAGAAGTCTCATTGCTTGGATTCTTGACCTGATATTTCTCTTAAACCTTATTGTTTAACAGAGCCTCTTTGAAGAGTTTACCTTTAACAATGTTGTTTCTTGAACCCCCAGTCTGATTCACCTTTGAATTTGTATATTTATCATTCGAATTTTTGCCCAGCCCATTGGAGGAAAATTTGCTAATGTTCGCTCTAAGTTTGTAGGATCCGAACCAAATATTCTTAAGACTCTCTTCAATTCTGCCTTCATCTCTGTCTGTCTTGATTCTTACAAATCCGAATCTGCTACCTTTCCTAGTTAGCTTTTTCGATATGTAAACATCCACCACTCTGCCAACTCTTTCGAAGGCCTTCCATAGATCATTACTTTTGCAGCTGGTAGGAAAATTGCAAAAGAAGAATGTGGTGATGAAGCAGGCCTAGGATTGTACTTCTATATCATGTGAAGATGATGAAGCAGGCCTCATATATGGAAGGTGAGAAGGAAAATTTGGTTTTATATTTGTGTGTAAGCAATAATAAAGGGGTAGTGTTGTTTAATTACCTATCCTATATATATAAATAAGTAGTTGAACCAAGAGCTATCTGGAAACCTACTCCCCTGTGGTCAAACCTAGTACAATTAGACTAGTCCTTAGTATAGCCTTAAATCAGTCATGGTCTGTCAAACAGTTAAATATGGATTTCAGTGCAGTCTTTCTGATCCCTCCTTGTTTTATTACCACTCTAACAATGGGACTTTAGTCCTTTTGCTCTATGTAGATGACATTTTCTTACAGGATCAAACTCAGACTTGTTGGGGTCATTCAACACTCTTTTGAGTCAAGAATTCTCCATGAAAGACCTGGGCCTTATACACCATTTTCTTGGAGTACAGGTGCACCACACTTCTACAGGATTGCACTTGGATCAGTCCTATTATGCTCAAACCATTCTGGACAAAGCACATATGCTTGACTGTAAACCTATGAGGACACATCTTGCCACTAAACATAAGGAAGAAGCAGAATCAGAACCTTTATCAGACCCTACATATTACAGGAGTCTAGTTGGGGCACTACAATACCTCACCTTCACCAGACCTGATTTATCATTCAATGTGAATTATGTCCCACAATTCATACAACAGCCAACTGCTGTTCATCTCATGTTGGTCAACAGAATCCTCAGATATGTCAAAGGCACTATCGAGCTTGGAATGACACTACACAAGGGGCCTGTCACTCAACTTTTGGCCTACTCCCATACTGATGCAGATTGGCCCACCTTAGTGGCCTTCTCTGATGCAGATTGGGCAGGTTGCTCATTTACCAGACGATCAACAACAGGCTACTGCACATTCCTAGGGCCTAACCATATCTCCTGGTGTTCTAAGAAGCAACACACTATTTCAAGATCAAGCTCCGCATCTGAGTACCGAGCTATTGCTCACACGGTTGCAGAAATCACTTAGCTTACTTATCTCTTACAAGAGTTACATGTTCACTCTCTACTACACCAGTGCTCTATTCAGACAATCTAAGTGCCCTCCATATTCCTATAAATCCTGTTTTCTATGCCAGAAGTAAGCATATAGAATTGGATTACCATTATGTACGTGAGCAAGTGGCTAGACATGTACTGATTACTAAACACGTTCCAACAACTGACCAATTGGCAGATATATTCACCAAAGCACTGCCTAAGGTTCCCTACTTACAGCTGATACACAAACTTGGCCTCCAACCCCGGTCTCATTTGAGCGGGAGGGGGGCTGAAAGCGAAGTCCAGTCCTAGTGACCGTTGCAAATTCAAATATATTTGACAACATACATCCAAATTCAAACCAAGGGTTTATCCAAACAAAAGGCCCAGCAATCAGATAATTGAGGCAATTAAATTCAAACAGACACAAGCAGATAGACTCAATAAAGACCTCATTTATCTACAAGACTTCAAAATAAGGGGATCAAAGTGATTTTTGGAGAGATAAGGAAGAGTTTGGAGAAATAAGGAGAAATCACCGATACACCAAAATTGAGAACCTAGACGTTTTTCTGTAATCAGTGATCAAGGCTATTGGCTCCGTATGTAGTAGCAGTCCGAATCTCTGTGTTTATCTTCAAGATTAAAACAAGGGTTTATCCTGTCATTCAAAAAATACAAAATTAGGGCTCATTGTGTATAAATAGAACAGGTTGCTGTGAATTGTAAACTAAGCAAAAAAAATACAAAAAGGCTTCAATAAAATACATTCGTTTTTCAGAAATTGTTCTTCATGTCCACGGTTTAATTTCAGAAAGTGTGTGTGTTTGTGTTTTTCTACAGATATTGCTAGGGATAATCCCTAATCTGCTGTAAACTTTACTGTTATTTTCCTTTTCAATAGAAGATCTTTCGTTTCTGGCAAAAAAATAATATATATATATATATATATATATATATATATATATATATATAAAAAATTAGAGACAGTCACTTGAAAACAGTGTTTTCATTAGAAAAATATTCATTGAGAAATCTAGTACTACCTTCGTTTCAAAACATTAGTCATCCTACATTTTTACTTTTGTCCATAATATAAGTTATTCTACATTACTAAACATTTATTACTCCTCTCTTTATCTTATCCCTAATTTATTATCACTCCAACCACTTTTTCATTACTTAACAACCATTGCATTAATGATAGTCAATGGGCATTTTAGACATTAACCATCAAATTTATATTTTGGAATGGACGTACTCCCTCCGTTTTTTTATCTATCACATTTTAGAATTTGGTATATTTTTATTTATATGTCATCTTACATTTCCAATGCATCATTTATTATTTTTTCCATCCTTTACCAATAAAGTATTCACATCTCCAATAAAAAATACATTTCCAATACTAAAAACTCCTTTACAACAAAGTATTTATATTTTCAATAAAAAAATTACATTTTTTTAGTGGTAAAACCCAGATTTTATTAAAGAAACTGAAGTTTTACAATGTCATCTCCTGACACCCCATCAAAAATCAATGTCATCAACACATGTTCGTCACCTCCTCAAAACCTTAGTCCGTCAAACCCAAGGTGGGAAAATCCGGATACTAAGGAAAGAGTATGATCCCCCATGTGTTGGTATAAAAACCACTAGGATAGCAAAGATAAAAGCCAAGAAGCATAGCAACCTAGAGGAGTACCTAGTGTAACTCCAAGCTAGTAAGTCCCTATTACAAAACCAGAGTATAGACAAATATGCATCCACAGTAGTAATGAGATCTGTAAGAAGAGCATGTTGTAAGGCCCAGGCTATCATCAAGATCAGTTTAATATTGCTCCAAGTACTTGTACCCCAATGAGTGGGAATGGGAGAGCTCCAAATTCTAGCAATCTGCAAAGGAACAGAAGACCACAGCACCACAAAGAAATGCAGAAAAATCAAAGGAGAGCAATTTAGGGAATACAACCTATTTGCACCCTTCATATTGATGAAGGGTGCTTCCAGGTGTATGCAGCAGTGGATGAGCTTCCCAGTATATGCAACAAAAAGCCATCTCCAGATTCTGTTAATGAAGAAGAGGAAGATGTACAGGATCCAAACAGAAGCTAAGAAAAACCAGAGGGCAAAAGTATCAGTTAAAGATAGATGCAACCTGTTTGCACCCCTCAACATATTGAAGGGTGCTTCCCAGTAGGATATGCAGCAAATTATCATTTCTTGCGTCTAATAATGGGAAGCTGGAGTAAATCCCTTTGGATAAGAAAACCCAAGTCACCATGAATTTGAGCTCTATCTCTGATATAGGAAAGCTGTGTAGTACTGGCTTGCTTGGCAAGATAATCAGCTGGCCCATTTGCCTCTCTATAATTGTGATCAATTGTAAAATGATGACCAGTTATGAGTTTTTGAATTTGAAGGACATCCAAACTGTATTTCTAGGAAGCCTGTCTTGTGCCAAGTACCATATCAACTAGAATCTGAGAATCAGATTCCAAGTGAACAGGTTGAAGGTTGAGATCAATGCAATGAAGAATCCCTTCTAAGAGAGCCTGAAGTTCAGCCTGCATATTAGTCACAATACCCTGGGAGTCTCTTATAATGTAACCACCTCCAGCTGCCCCTGGATTTTCAAGAGAATAGCCATCTGTATTCAATTTATAACCATGATCAACTGGAAGATGCCTAGAGACAGGAATATAAGAATACTGAGGTCTAGGAGTAAAATGAGTTATCAAGCCAAGATGCACAAGGATATCATCTTCAGCATCTTTCCTGTAAAGAGACGGGGTATTACAAAGAAGCTGGAGATGCTGATTGATTGCTGCAATGATAACCATGACAGTAGTCTTCTTGTCATCAAAGAAGGCTTTATTCCTGGCCTTCCAGATTTCCCAACAGATAAAAATAGGCAAAACAGGAAGAATAACCTTGATAGCACCTTTAGTGTGGGGGTTATGCAAACTTTGGATAGCTTCTTTCAGATTGTGCACATTATAGCCCCAGAGAAATTGATGCTGATAATGCTGCCAGACCTGTTGAGCTTGGTCACAAGCCCAAAAAACATGCTCAATAGATTCTTCTGATTGACAAAACATGCATTGAAATGGCCCATGCACACCAAATTTATACAACTGTTCAGCAAAAGGAAGTAGACCTTGGAAGAGCCTCCACATAAAAATGGAGCATTTGAGTGGCAGGGGAGGTTTCCATATCTCTTTGAGCTCATATAAGGTAGGCTTTTTCTTCCTGCGTAAAGCATAGGCAGATCTAACAGTAAATTGACCAGTAGCTTCAGGTTCCCAAATCCATCTGTTAAAAGGTTGCCTGTGGTATCTCATATGATCATCAACAATTTCCTGAACATCCATTAAGAGTTTCCAGCTATAAAGCCTGTATATGGGAAAAGACCCAGCCATAACAGTCTTAGCCCACAACCCCTGCCTTGTTCTGATCTTCCACCAAAGCTTACAAGCAAAAGCTTGTTGCAGACTTCTAAGATTCCTCACTCCAAGACCACCTTCAAGGACAGGGTAGCAAATATCTGCCCATTTCCTCCAAATATGCCTTTTGCTAGCTGTAGTGTCAAACCAGAGAAAGTGTGAAAGCAAATGTTCTATTTTTTTAAAAACTGCAATTGGAAGCTTTAAAGCTGTTAAAATATGTATGGGGATAGCAGAAAGCACATGCTTTATTAAAATAAGCCTACCACCAATAGAAAGGAATTTAGCATACCAACCTTGTAATTTGTGATCAATTTTTTGAATAAGAGGTTGGAAATAGGCAGGTTTAGGCCTTCCCACATAAATAGGGCAACCTAAGTAAACAAAAGGGAAAGAGCCCTGATTCATGCTAGTGATATTAGCAACCATATGGACAGTTTGAGGGGGAGCATGTTTGCTGATAAAGAAAGAACTCTTTTGGGCATTGATTTTCTGGCCAGAAGCAAGTTCATATTGATTAAGGAAAAGAAATAGATTTTTAATGGATTTTTTGGTGGCTCTGGCAAAAACAATAAGGTCATCAGCATACATGCAATGAGTAATCATAGGGAAGCCTCTGGGAACAGCATAACAGTCAACAGCAGAATGGAAGATATGTTTCAAACCCCAAGTGAGAGCCTCAGAGACTAAAATAAAAAGGTAAGGGGATAAAGGGTCTCCTTGTTTGATACCTCTAGCAATCTGGAAAAAACCAGCAGGGTGCCCATTAACCAAGATAGAAAACCAACTACGTTTCAGGTTGCAGTTCATAACCAAGGTGACAAAAAGAGTGGAGAAGCCAAATCTATGCAACAGGGCTTCAAGAAAAGGCCAGGCAACCCTATCAAAGGCTTTTGCCACATCAAATTTAAAAAGGATATTATGACCTCTAGCTTTTCTATGGACAAATTGAACAAAATCTTGTACAAAAAGAACATTATCTAAGATGTCTTTGCCTTGAATAAAAGCATATTGCTCATCAGATATCAGAATATTAAGAAATTGCTGAAGTCTAGCACAACGGACTTTAGTAAAAACCTTATTAATGAAAGTGCTTAAAGCAATCGGCCTGTAATCAGCAAAAGTGATAGGAACCTCCTTTTTGGGAATTGGACAGCAGCTGCCTCAATATCTTGTTAGGTTTCACATCAGTTGCCTTCACTATCCTTGATTTTGTGGATTGCCAATCTCCTAATCTTTTCTTTGGCAGTAGCATGAAAAAAGGCAGTATTATTATCACCTTTCTTAAACCATTTAAATCTAGATTTTTGTCTCCAAAATTCCTCCGCTGAGCAAGGCTAAGATTATAGAGAGCTTGAGCCCTAGTAAAAGCAACTCTATTGTCAGAAGTGGGGTTAGCATCATAAACAGACTCCAGAGCTTGAACAATGGCTTCATGTTCCTTAACTTTACAGTGTATATCCCCAAAAGTATGCTTATTCCAGATTTTAAGATCAGTTTTCAACCTCTTGAGCATGAACATAAAGTGATCCATACCAGGGGGATACCAGTGGCCGGCTTGTTCCAATTATCTTTGACCACACTTTGAAAAGCTTCATGAAGTAGCCACATACTTTGAAATTTGAAGGATATGGGCTTAGTAATTTTAGAGCTCCCACAGTAAACTAGAGGAGCATGATCAGAGCCAGACCTGTTGAGAACGTTAACAGCACCAGCATTATCATCATCAAGCCACTTGGTATTGAACAAAATTAGATGGAGCTTTTCTTTGACATAGGATGACCTACGCCTACCAGCCCAAGTGAAATGAGCCCCGCTAGTAGGGATCTCATGAAGTCCACAGTTAGAAATGAAATCATTAAAGTCTTCCATGGAACCAACATGAGGTTGGGAAGATCCATCATAGTCCTCTATAAGCCTTATAGCACTAAAATCACCACCTATCATCCAAGGGAGATCCAGACTGACATGACTTTCCAGTTCCCCATATCAGTTCTTAAGAGACTACTGCATTTACCATAAATACAGGAAATAAGGTAAGGCTTAGGACTAAGAAACTTGAGAGTAACCACTTGATTAGAGCTGCAAATAATCTCAACAGTACTATCACTATTCCAGAAAATCCACAATTTATCTTCAGGAGCAGCAAAGCTATTGGTGAAGCCAAGGCTGAGCCTCTTAGAATTTATTTGATTATTGGAGAGCATAGGCTCTGAGATAGAGAGGAGAGAAATTTTGTGAATTTTTATTAATTTTTTGAGACGTCGGAAGGAGTTTTCCCCCCCAGGCCTCATATGTTCCAGAAAAGACAATTCATCATAGTGGGGGGTGGTGTTTTAAAACTGAGGATCTGGTGCTTACAGTAGGCTTGAGGGAGGAGTAGTTTTTCCGCCCACGTTTTTTCCTGATTATCTGAAACCCATCTTCCCCTTCTTGTTCTGGTGCTTTACTTTTATCCAAATCAGCTTTTACTTCAAATCTCTGTGTTATCTCTTCATGTTCAGCTCTAAGACTTGCAAATTGTGCTTGTCTAGTTAAAAGATTATATTCTGGCCTGGCACGATCAGATGCATAACCTGTGCTAGGGTGCTCCTCTTCCTGCTCTAAGATGATAATTTCAGTAGCAGAGAGAAGGTTGTCATCCATAGGTACCTCATGTGATAAGGGGTTGAGATGTTGTGTATATTGAACTACTGGGACAGCTGGCGTGTGTTTTGTATGCCTTGGTTGACTAACTTCACCTGACTGATGCATTTGTGGCTGATGTACAAGATGTTGTTGTTCTAGTAAGTGGAGATGTGAGGCAGACTGTTCATCCCCAGTCTGTTGTACACATTTTGTAGCAACTGTTGCAGTTTGAGCTTCACCTTGCTGACTCATTTGTGTCTGTGTTTGAGATTGAGTAATGGGATCTACTGGCTGAGGTTGCATCACAGATTGTTTTTGTCTCCAGATTTGTGCTGGGGGCCCAGGATTACGATCCCTGGGGATCTGATGTTGTTCCCTGCCTAATGAACTCTCTGTTTTGTGTGGATTTTTGATCAAGCATTGATCCTCTTCATGTCCAATATGACAGCAATAAGTATAGTATTGCGGTAGTTCCGTTTCCAGTTCCAAAATTTGCCAGAAACCAGACCTCTCTCCTTGCTGTATCCAGATTCGTTTTGGGAAAGGCTTCAATAAATCTATCTCCACTGCACTTTTGCCATAGAAGGTCGTTTTAGGGTAGCAGTAGAAGCATCAACCCTTAACAGATTTCTAAAACTAGCTATGACCACCCTTAAAATATCAACATCCATTAAATGGGCAGGCAGCTTAGGCATTAGGATCCAAGCAGGAACTATCGACGATTCAATGTCCACATGAAAATCCGGCGTCCATTTCAGGATACGCATTGGCTTGCTAGTTACAAACCACTGACTGCGGGAATACAAGCGAATGAAATCCTTCTCACCCGAAAAATTAATCAGAATGTGCTTAGGATCCAAAACTCCAACCGTGTAGTGTTCAGAAAAATTTTGCACTTCCAAAAAGTGTTTAATTGCATCTAATGGAGGTTTACCTTGGGAGAATTTTCCAACTAAAGCAAATTTGAAAGGAATAGCTAGCTGGTCAATAAGCTCCTAAGAAAATTTAATCACGATTTCCCCTTTATAAGTAGCAATTTCTGGTTTAAGCTCCGGTTTCGCAACTTGACGACGAACAGCTGAAGCATATGAACTTCGCACTTCTTCTTGCTGAGCCATAGCAGAAATTAAGCAGACAAAAAGAAAATAAAAGCAATTGGAAAAAAAACGAGGCAATTAGAAATGGAAAAAGAAGAACGAGCAGGCTAGTCGGAAGGTTTAGTGAGGGTTCCGGCAAGGATTCCGGCGATCCTCAGAGCCAAGGATTAATGCAGGACCGACAAAAAAAATAAAAAATATTATATATATATATCTATATATATATATATATATATATATATATATGTCAGTAAGGTGACTTAAACTCTGCATCTAGGTGGAACCAATCAAAGACTCAAATTTGTGATGATGGGCAATTGAGAAGTGTATTCAATTACATGCATCGGTAGGGTGGAGTCTCACGAGGCTTCAAAGAGGTGACTATCGGCAGGTGACAATCTGTGAGTACTTGAATACAAAGAGGTCCCACATCCGCCAATTCATTATGTGTGACAACTATACATGTCATTAAAAGGAGGACATGTGTAAGGTATATTATGGCGAGATCGTAGACAAAGATTCTGGCGGCTAGGGTTTAGGGATTTGTGCCTATAAATACAATTGTTGTCTCATTATCTCATGCGTGTTGAAATCAGAAAATTCAAAGGCATAATAAAATATCTCTTTTACGCCCGTGGTTTTTACCTCTCCCACCGAGGGGTTTTCCACGTTAAATCATGTTCTTCTTGTTTCATTATCTCCTTTTGATTGTTTATGTTTGATTGCTTCGCTTACATTTCTTGCATCCGAAGTTATCTCCATCCGTTTTATAACAAGTGGTATCGAGAGATGGGTTACGGAAAACAATGCATGCGATCAACTTCATCTTCACCAAGGCCTTCACAAGGTGCTAGGATCTCGTGATAAAGTTGTGATCTTTAGCAAGGAAAGATGTCGCAGAAACGCGTAAAAATCGATAAATTTACGGGAAGGAACAGTTTTGGTGCATGGCAAATCAAGATGCGTGCACTGTTGAAACAGCAGGGTTTGTGGAATCCTTTATCTGACAAACCAAATACAGGTGCAGCAGATTATGCCAGTCTGGAAGAGAAAGCACATTCAACCATCATGTTGTGCTTATCTGATGATGTTATCACTGAGGTTCTTTGAGGAAGACACCGCACCAAGTTGTGGAAAAAGCTTGAAAGCCTCAGATATGACCAAGTCAACGACCAACAAGTTGTTGTTGAAACAGAGGTTGTTCAGTTTGAAGATGCATGAAGGGAGTCCACTGAGGGAACATCTTGACCAGCTGAACACAATATTGCTTGATTTAAGGAATATTGATGTTAAAATTGAAGATGAAGATGCAGCCCTAATCCTGTTGGTGTCATTACCGGCATCATATGAAAACTTTGTGCAGTCTTTCATAGTTGGAAAGGATACAGTAGCTTTGGAGGATGTGAGGTCTGCCTTACATGCCAGGGAGCTTAGACACAAGGCTGCTGGAACAGACAGTCAGGCTGCTGGGCTAGTAGCTAGCAGCAATAGTGGAAAAGGATATGGACGAGAAAGAAGAAAAAGAAGTCGTGGTCCAAAGGTCCTAAGTCTACGATGTGTCGTAATTATCAGAAGGAGCGGGGACATTGGAAGTCCAATTGTCCAAGGAAGAAGAAAGCAGCAGGAAGGCAGTGCAGCACAAAGCAGCTTTGGCTACTGAGCAATCGATGAGGATCTGGTTCTAGTTGCGAGGGATTCTACACACCACAATGATGTGTGGATACTTGATTCTGAGCATCCTACCATATTTGTCCAAGCAGGGGAGTGGTTTTCTACTTATGAGCGAGATGGATGGTGGTCAAATCTATATGGCCAACAAAGAAAGGTTTGCAAAGTTGTGGGAATTGGCTCAATAAAGTTAAGGACGAGAGGATGGTAAATTTTGTACACTTTGAAAGATGTAAGACATGTTCCACAGATGACCAAGAATTTGGTATCTCTCGATCTACTTTGGACAAAGACAAGGGTTCAATTTCAAGGGTGAAGGTGGGCAATTTGAATGTCTTTAAAGATTCGATTGTAGTCCTCAAAGGCATCAAGAGGGAACCTTGTATATATTACAAGGATCTATCAGATCTGCACTTCTTCTTTGTTGCATCCTCAAATGATTCACCGATCTCAAGAGACTCAATGTGCACACATGAGACTTGGTCACATGGGTGAAAGGGGTATGTGTGTTCTTTCTTCAAAGAGGTTTTCTTGGAGGATATAAGGTCAAGAATCTGGACTTTTGTGAACATTGTGTGTTTGGGAAGTTGCATAAAGTAAATTCTCGGCAGGTTGCACAATACAAAGGCAACACTTGATTATATCCATTCAGATCACTTGGGGTCCATCAAGAGTTGAGTCATTGGGCGGTCACAGATATTTTGTGTCATTCATAGATGACTATTCAAGGATGACTTGGGTGGTGATGATGAAGAACAAAAGTGATGCATTCAATAACTTCAAGCGTGGAAGGCCCTAGTGGAGAATCGCTTAGGCAAGAAAATCAAGAAGCTTCGTGCATGAGATAATGGTCTGGAATTACTGGCTGGGCGGATTTTGATTCATTTTGTGCAAATGAGGTATTGCCGGACATCATCATCAGAAGGAATACACCTCGTGAGAATGGTGTAGCCGAAAGGATGAATCAAACTCTTCCGGAGAGGGCAAGGTGTATGCTTTCTCAGGCTGGTTTATCAAGGAGATTTTGGGCGTAAGCGTTAAGACAACTTGCTACTTAATCAACAGAGTCCTCACACAGAATCAATCTCAAGACACCATTTGAGATGTGGTCGAGCAAGCTCTGTGACTACTCGATTCTAAGGGTTTTGGGAGTCAAACTTACTATCATGTTAGTGAAGGGAAGTTAGAACCAAGAGCCAAGAAGGAGTGTTTGTGGGGTATGGTGATGGAGTGAAAGGATATAGGATTTGGTCATCACAGAGTCCGTAGTAATCCTCAGCAGGGGCGTTGTGTTTGATGAAAATTCTATGTTAAACTCATCGATGGAGAGGTCTCACCGAGTCCAAAAACCAAATCTTTGAATCGATAGTGTTGAGAAACAGGTGGAGCTTCAGGAGTCTCTTGATATGCAACAATCGGTGGATCCAAATCAACACTATATCTTGATCTGGATAATGAACCGTAATCCGATCCAAGCCGGTCTGCTGAGACCTCAGCAGGGCGTCATACAAACATTGATCAACAGAGTCTAGGCCAAAGCGTGCCTAGAAGATCTAATGTTGGGATACCTCAAGGAGATATGGATATGATGATTTGGTGGATATGCACTCCAAGTTGTTTGAAGAAGTAGAGGTTCTTTGAACCTACTACTTACAGGGGAAGCAATGACATGTCTGAAAGCATCTCGGTGGCATGCAGCCATGGGAGATGAAATGGAGTCATTATTGAAGAATCGAGACTTGGGAATTGGTCAAACAACCCTCTGACAAGGGGTTGTGACTTGTAAATGGATCTTCAAGAAAAGGAAGGAATAACAAAGCGAAGAAGGGTCGTATAAAGCACGTTTGGTTGCAAGAGGATTCATCAAAAGGAAGGGGTTGACTTTGATGAAATATTTTCACCAAAGGTCGACACACTTCAATCGAGGGTGTTACTAGCAATGGTGGCACAAAGAGATCTGAACTTGAGCAATTAGATGTGAAAACTGCTTTTCTACATGGTGAGGTGGATAAGGAGATATACATGACACAGCCTGAGGGTTTTCAAGTTCCTGGCAAAGAAAACTATGTTTGCAAGTTGAAGAAATCATTGTATGGTTTGAAGCAAGCTCCAAGGCAGTGGTATAAAAGGTTTGATGATTTCATGCTTCAAAGAGGTTATAACAGAAGTCCATATGACTGTTGTGTTTACTACAGTCTGCTGAAAGATGGATCATATATCTATCTTGTCTCTGTATGTGGATGACATGCTGATAGCTGCAGCAAGGAAGTCTGATGTTCAAAATCAAAGAACCTTCTCGATCTTTGAATTTGAAATGAAGGATTTGGGTGCTGCCAAGAAAATCTTGGGGATGGAGATCTGGAGAGATAGAAGTCAGAAGAAGTTGTTCTTGTCTCAGCAGGGTTATGTGCAGAAGATATTGGCCAAGTTTGGGATGTCTGCTGCAAAACCAATAGATACTCCTATGGCATCAAATGTTCATTTGTCTGTTTATGCTTCACAGTCAGCTGAAGAGAAGGAGTATATGTCAAAAGTTCCCTATGCTAGTGCGATTAGCGATCGATGTATGCCATGGTATGCACTAGGCCTGATTTATTTCAGCGATCAGGTGTTGTCGGCGAGTTTATGGCTCAACCTGGAAAGGAACACCGGAAAGTCATTAAAAGGATATTCAGTGCACAGAGAGGTACAAATGATGTTGGTCTCATTTATGGTGGTGATCTCGGTGCAGTCACGAGTTCTTGTGATCTTGATTATCACAGTGATGTTGATGATGAAAATCAATGATCGGTTATGTGTTTACATTGGGAAATGCAAGTGGTCACCGAAAGCTACTCTTGAGGCTCTGATGGCCTTATCAACTCTTCAAGTGAATATATGGCTCTTCTTGAAGCGGTTAAGGAGGTGTCCGGTTGAAGGGCTAGTCAATGATTTGGGGTTGCATCGAGATCGGTGATATATATTGTGATGATCTAAGTGCAATATGTTTAGCCAAGGATCAGAGTTCATCATGAGAGAACCAAGCATATTGATGTCGTATCATTTTACGAGAAATGAGAAGAGGTTGTAGTGAAGAAGATTGGCACAAAGGAGAATCCTGGCGATATGTTCACTAAACCGATTCAAAGAGAGTAAGTTCCAAATTTTGCCTGGACTTACCGAATATTCAAAGCTTGTAATCTTTTTAGAAACTCTACGAGGGCGATCGGTGGAGTGGATCTTTGTGGAGATAGTCCGGTACAAGTACATCCGGCATTGACGAATGCATCTGGTACAAGTACATCCGGTTATGCAATCTGTTTGACTCTAGTGAGAGTTGAAGTCAAGGTGGAGATTTGTCGATGGGTGACTTAAACTCTGCATCTAGGTGGAACCAATCAAGACTCACCGTGTGATGGACAAATGAGAAGTGTATTCAATTACGTGCATCGGTAGGGTGGAGTCTCACGAGGCTTCAGCAGGGTGACTATCGCCAGGTGACATCTGCGAGTACTTGAATACAAAGCAGGTCCCACATCCGCCAATTACATTATGTGATGACTATACAAATGTCATTAAAAGGAGGACACGTGTAAGGGGTATTTATGGCGAGATCGGACAAAAAGATTCTGGCGGCTAGGGTTTAGGGATTTGTGCCTATAAATACAATTGTTGTCTCATTATACGTGCGTGTTGAAATCAGAAAATTCAAAGCATAATAAAATATCTCTTTCTCGCCCGTGGTTTTACCTCTCCCACCGAGGGGTTTTCCACGTTAAATCTGTGTTCTTCTTGTTTCTGTTATCTCCTTTTTGATTGTTTATGTTTGATTGCTTCTGTTTCTGTTTCTTGCATCTGAAGTTATCTCCATCCGTTTTATAACAATATATATATATATCTTGATTGAAAGTGAAATATGCTGAAAGAAAACGAGTACGGAGAAGAAGCAATGGAAAAAAAAAGGCAGAATCAAAAAAAAAAAAAAAAAAAAAAAACTACATTTTCAATACTATATTTTGGACATATTAATTACTTTCTTAATCTGTGTGATTCTTCTCTTTGCGACAGATTAAAAAAAGGAGGGAGTAGTACTTATTAATTACTACATCCGTCCCAAAATATAAGTTATTTTAGCTTTTTAGTTTTGTCCCAAAATGTAAGTCCATTTACAAAACCAATAAAATATTTATTACATCTTTCTTCTTCTACCCCTCATTTATTATATACTCAACCATTTTTTACTACTTTGCATTAATACCAATGAAAAGTCATTTTAGTCTTTTTAATCAAAATTATTGACAAATAACAAATTTAACCAACTTTCTTAATATGTGTGAAAAGACCTAAAATGACTTATATTTTGGGACGGAGATAGTAAATCTTAGATTTTCCATGAGTTACTCCTCTCAAATTAATAATGTCGCTTCAAAATAATTAATATTTCTTACACGAAACCACAAAGTGGAATGAGGATAAAAGAAAGTCAAGAAAACCCCTTCATTCATTATACTGTGAGGGTAAAATCTTATAGTACATCTATACGGTACAGATAATTATGTCAGATTATAGTCTAGCTCACCATTAAACCGATGCACCTTGTGCACTATGCTTAAGTTAAATGTAGATCAATTTGTTTCATAATAATAATAATATAATAATAATGTCATAACATAAAAAATAAAAAAAATAAAAGAACGAGATATTTTAAATTGTATTCATAAAAAAGAATTAAAAGAGAAAATCAATTCTTGAAATAAAAAAAATTGATCATTTACGTGGGCGGCACTTTTTGCGGAAACGGAATTCAGAGATAAGTAGCAGCTTGTCGCTTAATTTTTTTCAAAGCCATTCAAAACATCTTAATTAAATAAGTGATCGATGCTTTAAACTTTTATCAAACACCGCTTGACACAACTACCACTTAAAATTATCAGAATAAGTACTTAATCGTGTTATCAAAGAGGGCCGTACTTAATCGTGTTATCAAACACCGCTTGACACAACTACCATCCTGTTCTTGATAAGATGAAGAAGAAATTGTCCAGCTGGAAAATGAAAACTCTTTCTAAAGGAGGTAGAATGATTCTGATTAATAGCTCGCTTGCTACACAACCTTTCTATGTGATGCAAACTCTGAAGATCCCTACAGGAGTTATACAGGCGATGGAAAGACTTTGTAGAGATTTTTTCTGGGGAGATGAGGAAGGGAATAGAAAAATGCATTATGTGGCGTGGGACACTCTCTGTCAGCCCAAAGGGGTGGGAGGATTGGGATTCAAGAATTTACACACTATGAATGTGGCCATTCTAGGCAAGTTGACTTGACAATTACTTGTTGATGATCACTCTCTGTGGGTCAAGGTTTTAATTAAAAAGTATGGCAGCCCTTTTCAGCCTCCTAAAGCTACTGCCTCGCTGGTGTGGAAACCCATTTGCTATGTAAGTAATTTGCTCAAAGACAACTTTGATTCAGTTAATGACAAGATTATTTGGATAGAGGATTCAACTCAGAGATACTCAGTTGCCTCCGCCTATGCTGTGCTTAATCATAACATTTCCTCCAACTTGGATTAAGTCTGGCATCATATATGGAAACTCCCAGGCCCAAACCGTCTCAACTTCCTTCTTTGGCAGGTCACCCACAATGCTTTACCCACTATGGACTTTCTCTTCAAGAGACGGGTGAGTCCTAATTCGATTTGCCCTCATTGCCAGATGAATGTTGAAACAAGCTTACATGTCTTAAGAGATTGCAGTCCAGCAAAATGTCTCTGGCAAATTTTATTACCACAAGGTGCTATGAACACTTTCTTCTCCCCAGACAATATTCAAGACTGGATGACAGAGAACATGAAGAAGAAGCATGATAATAAGGCTTGGCCTTATATTTTTCGAGAAACGATCTACACTAATTGGTATTGGAGGAACCAACTGCTACATGATACTCAAGCGATTAGACCTCCATTGCATATTATAGTTTCCAAATTATTTAGTAGAGTTCGCAATCTGAGACTTGCGTGGGATGATGATGTATAGATAGAGCTGTCTTTTCTGAACTCCTTTTTGTTTTGTATTGGGTGTTCCCAATTTTCCTCATGGAATAAAAGTAGATCGTTTCTCAAAAAAAAAAAAAAAAAAAAAAAAAAAAGAGGGCCGTACTCTAAATATTATGATGGGATAAGATAATTGAATTAAGCTTGAAACCTAAATTTAAATACCGCGTTTTGATTTTCTGAAGATATCATAGTCAAATACAATCTCGAATATCCTACTTGGATTTATAACGATTAACGACCATCAATCAATATTGTTTGATTACTCTTGATTAATTGAAAATTACAATATTTTTTGGGAATGTTTTTTCACACAACTAAATGTCTTACTACACAACATTTTTTTTTCATTTTTACCTTTCAAATTTATGTTTTTTTTTTTTTTGCACTCGTTGATTCTAACCGAAAATTAATAGTCTATTGTGTCAGACATTTCTATAAAATTAATGGGTCTATATTGTATCATGACATTAGCATTTTCGGGGATAAAGGAACACAAGAGAGGTATTATTGTCTCATTATTGTGAAGAATACAATTACACACCAAGAACTGATCGTCGTAGGCAGGGGCGGACGCAGGATCTCGGGTAAGGGGGGGCAGTAAAATTTTTAAAGGGAATTAAAAAATTTAAGGGGGGACAAACAATATATATCATACAAATTTTAGTGTATTTTTTTCGGATTAAGATGGGGCAGTTGCCCCTCCTTGGCTGTATATAGATCCGCCGCTAGTCGTAGGTATGTATAAGTTAAAATACATACAACAAAAATAAAATATATTTAAGGAGATAAATAATTTCACAATAAATAGCTATCAAAGTAAGTAAAGATTGCTAAAAGAATCTTGATATCTTCAACATTTGAATTTTAGTTGGGAGCACCGCAAACCTTCCTTACGATCCCATCTTGACCGGTTAGGGTTTGAATATGTCCCATTTTGATCATGGCTGCTGCAAAATCGGCTGCAAATGTATTCGGGTTTCGGCTATAATCCAATACATCGCCGTCAGTTGATCCTCCGCTGTAGAGGATCTGATCTGAATGAAAGAGTCCTTTCTTCTGAATCAAGTTCCTGTAGTAACTGTTGTCTAACTGATTCGGTGTCACCAAATCTATTGGTGCTAAATTGCTGTCGCCGTTGGGTGCAGCCGGTGGGCAACTCCGTCTACGAGTGCTTGCGAATCCGGGATCAATAATTTCGGTACCATTGCTGTATATCCTGTTGCGGAAGGTGACGCATCGTGCCTGTCCGATCGAGTGGGCTCCTGAAAGAGTAACCATTTCCCTGGCATTAAAACCCTTGGCAGCAAATTTGGGAATAAGAACATCAAGATTCTCGGTGAATCTAGGAAGGTCTGTATTAGCTTGAGCAAGATTCGCTGTTGTTGAATCTCTCCTCCCAAGTTTCACTTGCCATGTTGGCCCCTGCACCATAGCAGAGGCATCCCTTGCGGCGACAGCGATGATGTCGGCGCAAGAAACAATACCAGGGCATATATTCTCAACCTGTGCCTTTGTTGCCTCAATAACATCAAGGCCTCTAACTGAGTTGACACTAGGCACTGCATTCTGCTCACTTTGTATGGTGTTGCTATCATTTAGTAAGATTGACGCATCACATCCCTGGACAAAACAATCATGAAAATGGAGACGGATGAGAGACGCAGCCATACGGCGTTCTTTAGATACGGCTTGTCGTATTGAGGTTTGAATGGTAGAAAGAGCATTAGGACAGGATGTGTCGTAAAATGTTGGAGATAATTGTGCTTCACAATATTGCATGCATGTAGCAAGGAGAAGCACAACCGAAACAAAACATGAAATTCTTTGGTAATAATCCATTATTAACCACTCTAAATTATGTATATATATATATATAACAGTTTGAATATAATTAGATAAACTTTTGCTTAGAAATGTAATTGCAGAGATATGAATGAATGAGAATGAGATGGGAAAGCCTGTTGTAATGAGTTGTATTTATAGTGTTATAGTATATAAAACGTGTAATTCTCAGCTAGCATTGGAGCGTGGTCTCAGTCGCTGCTCTTTGTTGGAAGCCATTAATGATGATTTCATACTTTGACTTTTTATTTTGTAACATTTGAAGGTTTCAAAAACTATCTCAATCAATAATCGATCAAAATGGATTTTATTGTATTCCGGCGGATAGTAGTACTTTTCTTACGGTCAAATGTAGTGTATTTTCTACGTGGGTGGATTTTATCGTAATTTACTATACGGTCAACATACATTGCCCTTTTTTCCAAAGAAAAATTAATAAAGAAAAAAACAAGCACTCCATTCTAATTTGATCTTGATGGATATTATAATAATAATTCTACATTAGGAATCAATGGTATAGATATACATTGTCACAATGATTGTGCCCGTATCATTGCTCATTCTGAAGAATTAAAAGAAAAGTGTTTTGTTTTTCTTCTATCATTCTTGATGGATGTGTCATTATAATGTATACCTTGTAAAAATAAAAATGATTCAATGTCTCATCATAAAAAGACACGGTTTTAATAATAAAAAAATGATACAAGTAACATATTGATTTAGCCAACTAATTTCTAACCACATTTTTATATAAATATAATGGATTTATTTAACAAAAAAACACCCAATTATCTAACCACATTATTCTTTAGAGCAATTGCAGGAGATGGTAAATCTGTATTTTACAGATTCTAATTCTTCAAATCTATCTAAAATACAGCTGCATCAGAATGTATAAGAGATGGTAAATATATATTTTTTTAAATATAAGAATAATTAGTTAGATCATTCTAAAACTTGTGGCATATCACCTACCTTTGTTATTTATTATTGGGGAGTGGTTTAAAAGGACAAAAAAAAGGAGGAAAATGGGAATCAGGACAGTGGAAATATAAATTGGGTGATAATGACAAATCCATTGTTCATAACCCCAAATCTAATGAGGATATGTCATTTTTATCCAAAAAAATATTCCATTGTCCTCTTTGCATATCTCTATTTTTAAATTGTCTTTTTGACAATAAACCCTTTATTATTTTAGAAGTTTTTTAATAGTAACACCTAACAAATCAAGAAATGTTGAATTAATGACCTAAACTAAGAAAATGAACAAACAATAATTTTTAAGTATAAGAAAAAATAGACTAATCAATATGTTATATTTTTAGAAGATCATTATTGTGTAATAGACTAATCAATACGTATATATTAATGTTGTTTTTCCTCTTAATTTTTATTTTGATAAAAATGGAGCAAAAAAAATAGAGTGGGGCTGGTGGGCTGGTATGGTTTTTGGGTGGGCTGGGTTAGATTTTATTACTACTTACTAAAAAAAAAAATTAAAAAATTGGGTGGACTTAGCCCACCCTTGTCTGATCGAGGAGGCCTTTAAAAACACCATCATAGCCTTAGTTTTTGAGTCGTTTTCGATAGTTGTTATAATATATTTTTCCGTGTAGTGAGATATGCACTGTTCTGAATCGAATTAGGGTAAAGTTTAGCTAGTCTAGCTCCTGCAAGAAGTACATCTAACAAATTAACCCATGAAAAATCATACATATATTTTTAGTATTTTTATTAATTTTTCTTAATCACAAACCAAATTCACACGAACATGCATATCTTTTTTTTTATATGAACATTATAAATTACAAATAATTTCTGCAAATTAAAATGACACGGGTCTGCTAAAACTATAATTTAAGATTACCCAAAAATTTACTTGGTACATAGCCCTAGTGGTATTCACTAAGGTCTAACCTGGCTACTCGGTGTGGAGACACTTCGACCCAGTTTGAGGCGAATTAATGGATGTGTGTTATCCTTTCGTATATGCAAAAAAAAAAAAATTTAAAAAAAATGATTACCCAAAAATATATATACTTACGTCAATTGTATATTACATATATACATATAAAATGAACTTAATAAGGTTTGGCGAGTGTGTTGCCAGCTGCTGGTGCAGCCACATATTGAGCACTTCCTATGGAGATGCATCCATGCATGACTGTTTTGATATCGGGCAAGGGTTGTTGCGCCGGCATATGAGGGATAGGGTTTGCTTGGCATGTGGGGGTCTGTGGAAACATTGCGGCAAGTGTTGTTCGAGTGTGATTTGGCTGACCGGATATTACATACATATAAAATGAACTTATTAAGGTTTGGCGAATGTGTTGGCAGCTGCTGGTGCAGCCACGTATTCATCACTTCCTATGGAGATGCATTCATGCATGACTGTTTTGCTATCGGGCAAGGGTTGTTGCGCCGGCTATTGAGGGATAGGGTTTGCTTGGCAAGTGGGGGTTTGTGGAAATATTGCGGCATGTGTTGTTAGAGTGTGAGTTGGCTGACCGGATTTGGAGGACATCCCCGTTTCATATGGCACCCTAGAGCACCTTCATTCTTCCTCATTTCCGGATTTCTTTATGCATCTTGTGAAGAAACATGGTGGGTCTAGGAGACAACGCGATTTGTTTGGCTCATGTGGGGGATTTGGATAGCTCATTGCTCGGCAGTGTTTGATGATCAGGCAGTTCATGTTTCCGCGGTGTGCACCCATTCTCTTGTAGCATCAACGGAGTATGTGGAGGCCGGATATGGAGACCCTATTGTTGGAAGTAGCGCCCGAAAGACAATTTATGTAATTGTTTTTAGAAATTAATAAATGACAGATTTATCCTCATCTTATTACTTGCTTCGTGCTTGTAAGTAATACACTACTGAAAACCCTAAGTCGTATCATATGTAGCCATATAACTTAGTGTGTGTCACACATGAGGATTAAGTTTATGGTGATACACTTGAAATGTTAGTCTGTGGTGAAGTTAATCAAAGTATGAGGTCTATTGATTAAACCACCATTAATGTGCCCAGAACACTTTATGGTGTGGCCGTCTTATCCAGACCGTCGACATTGGTTGTCTAAGTGAGGCATTTATATATTACGTAGTCATATAGGACTGGACCGATTTAATCTGAGTTTCTCATAATTGATGGAAGTAGCGCCCGAAAGAAAATTTATGTAATTGTATTTATAATTAATAAATGACATATTTATCCTTATCTTATTACTTGCTTCGTGCTTGTAAGTAATACACTACTGAAAACCCTAAGTCGTATCATATGTAGCCATATAACTTAGTGTGTGTCACACTTGAGGAATAAGTTTATGGTGATACACTTGAAATGTTAGTCCGTGGTGAAATTAATCAAAGTATGGGGTCTATTGATTAAACCACCATTAATACGCCCAGAACACTTTATGGTGTGACCGTCTTATCCGGACCGTCGACATTGGTTGTCGAAGTGGGGCATTTATATATGACGTGTCATATAGGACTGGACCGATTTAATTTGAGTTTCTCATATAATTCGGTGATTGAGAAATCTTATTAAATCACAAGCGGATCATATATGGATTAACCTTAACCCTGAAGTGATTACAGACTCCTGCTTGTTTCAGGATAGGGTTTGATGTGTTCGTTAAGGATCGCTCAGAGGCGCGGTCCGAATCACATTCACGTTGGCACTATTCTGGAATGAGTGAGAAGTGTGTGTCTCACAAATATGGAATCCATTCCTTCCTGTGGGAGGTAGAAAGACAATCCCCTTATTTGTTAATCCTTGAAACTGATCGATCCGCGGAGTTCGTATTGGTTATGAACTAATTGATCACTAGTGGGTTAATGGTAAATAATGATAAGATGTATTGAAGAAGGTTTACGGAAATAATCCCGCTTCATTACGGATAGTCTATGGAGGGTTAGTCTGTGTGTAATGATTATATCAATGGACACTTACTGACTCGGCGTTTTGAGAATAAGTTATATCTATAATCGATAGAGTTCAGTTTCGGATTTATGGTGGCGTAATTCCGGAATTAATAAGTTGAGTAGAAATATTCTGTTCGATGAATATTTTATTAAATTTTTGTAGCTACTGGTTATAGGTCCATGGTCCCCGGGCTCCTAACACGCGAGTGTTTTCTCGTTTTATGGAACCTCGAGAATAAATTAAATAGTTGATTTATTTAATGAATATGTAATATTATTTATTTGGTAAATAATATGTAAAATAGAAAATACATTTTCTATTAAATTAATGATGAAATTGGCGCCACATTATGGATAAATTGGGAGAAGAAATTTTCCTAGATTATCTCATATGTGTAATTAATTAATTATCTATTTGTTGGATAATTAATGGAAAAGAGATAAAGAGATTGATTTTTTGGAAATTATCTCTTATCTTTTGGCAATTATCTTTTCCTTGTGGGAATAGGCAATTGTGATGTGAAAAGGATAACTCTCTCGTGACTAGTTATTTTCCTATATAAAGAGAGTTCCTCCCAACACAATTGATCATCATAATTTGCGCCACATATCAAATAAAAAAAGAGAAAAATTAGTTTCTTGTTCTAGTCATTAAGAGGAGAATAACTAGGGTTTTTCTTGTGCATATTCGAGGAGGTTCTACGGCGAGGATCGACGTCCACCAGTCGTCTCTTGAAGATACAATCCGGAAGATCACGGCTTCTCCCTTTTGTCGTTTGCCTATTTCTCTCCGGTTGGGGTAAATCTACTAACCTTCTTGTAGATTAATTTATTATGTGAATCACGTCGTGGTAAAATCGCATCCAAATTTATTCGTAGCTTCCGTTGTGCAAGATCGAGTGTCTCGATCGGTGCTGTGAATCAGATCTGACGATCCAATTATGGATCAGATCCGGATTCAGGTTTCTGTATATCCAGCATGTGGCATCAGAGCGAGGTTAAAGTGATTTGCGATCTTGATTGCATAATTAATTAATAAGGAGTGGAATTGAATAAATATTGTATCTTTTATATGTTTATTATATATATGCGTGGTTGAATGTTTTGGTTGACGAGATGGATTGGAGTTGGTGTTTGTTTACCGTTAGATCTATTGTAAACCCAAATTTTTCTGGGTATAGGAAAATATGTAATTTATTTGTTGTAATTTAATTTTCTAGAAATTAGAATTATCTACAATTCGGCCCCTCTGTTGTATTTATTATTTTTCCGAAGAACATCAATAGCAAGATTCGGCATCCTGGTGGTCAAGATGCAAGATCTACAAAGTTTAGAGCCGAGTTCGACTCCCCAAACCCCTTTGATGCATTTGTTGCTGTGATGGAAGGAAGGGAGTTGATACCAACTCGGCGGAAGCAGTGTTGATAAAGAAATGGAGCAGAAAATTATTATACGTACCATGCGGCGGCTGATGTGCATTAAAAAATTAGAAAATCTTTTAAAAGTAGGGTTTATCTATTTAATTATTTTAGGTTTATAGATTAGACACGGGGGTACCAACGATCCATCTCAGTGATTTATTTTTCACATTTATTTTCTTTTGTGATTATTTATTTGATATAACCATGTCATTCATCATATTCATGAATTCCACTACTAGCATATGCATACATGTAGAACAGTAATATTGATATTAATTAAACATGTATGAAAACGATAATTAATTTAGATTAATAATAAATTAAATTAATTAAAGGAAACAGAATTTTATCGGGATATAAAATTCACATGATAAACTTAATTTTTGGATCTAAAATTCTTTGAGCATTTAATTATGTACATAAATAGAATTTTATTAATAATAATTTGGAAAATCGTGAAAAGATTGGACACTAGCTAGACGGTATGTGGAACCGATAAGTTGGTGATTGCTTTTCATGATTTATTGTTTTCAATTATTGGAAAATTCTAAGATCCTAAATTTTTATCATGATAAATTTAGGACTTTAAAATTCATTGGTGAATTTTTGTTGTGTAGTGACTACACAAGAGATTTCAAAATAATCGACAAATTGGAAAATCATGAATATAGTGTCACTAGTTAGACGTTATTTGGAACCGATTAACTATTGAGAGCTTTAAATTTGTGATATTGTTTTTCGATTTGGTGGGAAATTTATAAGTCCTAATATATTAGGATTACGAAATTCTTGGTGAATTTTATTTGTGTAGTGTCTACACAAAGGAATTTTAATCCATAAAAATTGGAGGATCGTGGATAAAGTAACACTAGTTAGACGGTATTTGAAACCGATGAACTAGTGGGAGGATTATATGAAATATTCATGATCTATGTTTTTGGATTATTATAAAATTCTAAAATCCTAAAAAGACTACCTAAATTTCAAAATAACGAGTGGGAGCGGGGAATGTGACAACCGACCCCACGGCCTCTATTGTTGGCACAAGCACATGAGAGAAGGGTGACGCCTCGAGCCGCTTTGATTACGGCCCCCTACGGATGGCCTTCACCCCTATCAAAATTCAAGGCTTGGTCTCCGAAAGGATAGGATTTTGGGTACTCGTCGAGTCACTGACCGACCCTGCGGTGGCATACTCGGGGCGTACTTTGAGATCTGAAACAATAGGTCACACTCACAAGGATATTTTTGGAAATATCTTGGCTGAAAAAGAAAGGTAATCAACAATTAAATAAAAGATGTTTCGATTCTTAATTATTTAATTGTTGAGAGAGATTGTCTCAATTTAATCGTCATTGTGTTGATACCGACCCTGCGGCGGCAGTATGATGTGAGGTTAAATCCTTGGAATGGTAGGATAAACTGTATGCATGACATCACGTTTATAATTCCTGAAATAATTATTTATTGTGGTGTATGATTTGATTTATATTTCTGTCATAATTTATTTTCGCAACTACATATCATCTCAAGGCATCTAAACTGCTAAACACGATAAATTGACTAATGATGACTTCGTAAAAGTAAAGTAACAAGAACGTTGAACTCATAAATCGTGAATACAAATTAATTTTTCAGAAGAGGATGTTCCTCTTGAGTCTACAAACTTAAGTGACATTGATAAGTATGTCTCTGCTGTCACTTGTGATAAGCGAGAGACAAAACAAAATTAGTTCAAAGATGACGAGAATGATTTGGTATCAATCTCACAAGGCATCCCACAGTTTACGAGTACTGCCTACTCAAATGCACTGCTAAGTTCAAGGCCATTCCTTTAAAGAAAGCCAAGAATGAGAAGGTAAATGTCTACAAGTGTAAGTCATCTAAACTAAATAAGTTAAAGACTAAACCGGATTATTAATCGAAGAAAATATAGGATAAGGAAAGTGATCTTGGATTACTAACCTATGAATCCATCGAGACTTTCTTAACCGAGTAATTTGACTCGAAAGCTAAAGTTCTTTTGCAAGAACAAGGTAGCTGAGCATTCATGATAAAAGAGTAGACAACGGGCAGTTATTTCAGCTAAGATAGTGGGAGTGATATAAGGAAAGAAATTTCGGATTATAATCCTTGTATATCGCAGAACTTTAATTTCTGTTTTCAGATTCGTTAGAACAAATGGATTCACTTTCACATCGATAATATAGTTGCCTAAAGAAATTGAATATGACATTTGTATACGATTCCGAGACTCGGACTTTTGTTTGATAGAATCAGAACCACTAAGTAATGCTGAAAAGGTATTTGTAACACGTCAAAAACGATTAAGGCAAATGGTTTCCGTATTATTATAAACGACTCTTTAGCATCTATTAATTAGTGCATATATCCGAAAGATAAGATCTGAAGACTGGCTAAGGGTGATTCCAATCTCCCAGTCTAAGAACACTATCTCAAAGGAAAAATGACTAAGCATCCTTTCAATTAGGAAAGGGTAGTAGAGCTAAAGAAGTAACATAGCTTGCTCATATTGACCTTTGGGGTCTTATGAATGATACAAGCTAGTGTGATCTTTTGAGTAATGGACATTTTTCTAAAGACTACTCGAAACGCCGATTAGGTTATCTAAATATTTGGAGGAATCTCTGATATTACCAGAGAAACGAGTATTCTATGGTCAGATATAGGCTATAGCACAGCTTTGGCACTGATGCTCGGCCTACCTCCGAGTGAAACGATTTCACTGAAAGGATAAACCATGGATTACCTTATATTGTTATTGATATGATATAATACACTGCTTACCTCGATTAAGAAATTGGTTAACGGTTTACATTATTGTGTAACACCGAGAAGTCTACCTAGAAGATGTCTATGAATTTGTGGATAAAGAGTGAAGTACATTTGCTCTACTTCCGCAAATAGAGGCATTTAGCATTAGTGCTTGAAGGTAGGACTGGAGATTTTGCATACACGTTCAGATGGTTACTGTTCGTGAAATATCTTAATGCAATGAGTGAAGGTTGGTTATAAGATTCTTAAGATCGGAAAGTGACGGTTGTACTGTCACATCCTTTCTGAAAGAATGTTTAAATAACAACCATGGACCTTGAAGTAAAGTTACTCAAGGAGTTACTATCTGATTTAATCAGACCACATTCAACATTGGTTGTTGGGGAATACGCTGATAAATACTACTAAACCAGTTCAGAATGTCAATCCACCCAAATGCAGTGAGAGTATGGTCTATCCATTGACTCGCTGTGATTATGCAGACTTAACAGTCTACTGGGGTGATTGATAACCTATGGTCTTTTGGAAGGACTTCGTAGAGGTTGGTTTAAAGCCATAAACCTGTAAATGGAGTTTTGGTACTCCAGTTATGTTCACAATCTTATAGAACCACCTGAGTGTCTCAGGCCCAATGGGAGTAAATGGATCTACATGGAAAAGAGTCGAATGAATGAGAAATTTTACCTTTCTAGGCAAATCCAAGTGGCCTACGGATAATTCCCTAAGAAGTAGATAGTTCAATGGGGGTGATGCCTTGAACTCTCTCACCATTCAGCCTTGCTTGACTTCATGGAAAGCGGGAAGATTACCAGGGGTGATGCCTTGAAACTTTCTTTCCGAACAAAGGAGCTTGAATTCATTCGGAATGGAAGGGTTTTAGCTTAAAGCCAATGACAGATGCTTATATCCATTGGTGGATTAAAGCAAATCTCTAGGTCATTAAAAGTCATATGTTTTGAAATGTGTGGGCTTGACCAGAATATTGATGCGTCTTTTGTAGACTGGAGAATCAATATTGGTAAAGTAGTAGACATTAGTGTTTATAAAGGATAACACTGCAACAGTTGAGAACAACATGAGTGTGTTATCTGAAGTCAAGAACTGACGAGCCAACGCTTCTCTGAATCAGGGAAGTGGACTATATTCTTAGAAATCGATTCGGTCGAATTCATGAGAACAAGTTGTGGCAGTATCCCATCCATCTTATTGTTTAAGATGATAATGCATTTTCGTATGCAACATTCAATGAGAGGTTGCCTACCCAACCCCTCACGGAATAATTCTCTCAAATCTTCAGATATAGAGAAAATGGGATAAGTTCTCTTTTGGATAGAGAATGTCAAATTATTAAAAGTCAATTGTAATCGAATCTTGGATTCGACTATTGATAGCAGTATAGTGCATCCTCAAGTATCTTAAGAGAACGAGGAATCATATGCTTGTGTATTCGGGTGTGAACATGCGTGTTGTTGACTACATTGATTCTGATTATTTTGTCGGATTAAGGATGATCATGAATCGATCTCAGGCTCAGTGTTTACTTATAGTGATGGAGCTATAGTCTGAAGCAATCCAGCACTGCCAATTTGACTCTGTTAGTCAAATACAGAGCAGCTAAAGAGGCAGTGTGGCTTGAGAAGTTCTTTGTTGGACCGGGAAGTGATTCTAGGTCTCGATGAGCCGATACCATTTTTTCTGTGTAAACAGTTGAGAGATAGCTCATGCAAAAGTTCTTTGCAGTCACAAGAGGTCAAAAGCATATTGAGAGAAAGTACCAGCTGCTCAGACAGACCGTGTAGAGAGGCGACGTTTTCGGTTCTGAAGATCGCCTCGAGCCGACAACCTAACTGATCAGTTTACCAAGTCGCGTGGCATCTATTGTCACTGATAAGCGCTTGACGGGTATAAAATTGGGAGATATGTCTCATCTGCTTTAGAGCAAGTGGGAGAATGTTGTGGATAGAAAGAATACGGGTGTGATGCTCTAAAAACAATTGTTGCTTGTCGATACGGGAAAGTGGGAGATTGTTAGATGTATTGCCCGAAAGGCATTTGTTGCTTGTCCTTACGGGCAAGTGGGAGATTGTTGGAAGTAGCACCCAAAAGACAATTTATGTAATTGTTTTTAGAATTAATAAATGACAGATTTATCCTCATCTTATTACTTTCTTCGTGCTTGTAAGTAATACACTACTGAAAACCCTAAGTCGTATCATATGTAGCCATATAACCTAGTGTGTGTCACACATGAGGATTAAGTTTACGGTGATACACTTGAAATGTTAGTCCGTGGTGAAGTTAATCAAAGTATGGGGTCTATTGATTAAACCACCATTAATGCGCCCAGAACACTTTACGGTGTAACCGTCTTATCCGGACCGTCGACATTGGTTGTCTAAGTGGGGCATTTATATATGACGTAGTCGTATAGGACTGGACCAATTTAATCTGAGTTTCTCATAATTGTTGGAAGTAGAGCTCGAAAGACAATTTATGTAAATGTATTTAGAATTAATAAATGACATATTTATCCTTATCTTATTGCTTCGTGCTTGTAAGCAATACACTACTGAAAACCCTAAGTCGTATCATATGTAGCCATATAACTTAGTGTGTGTCACACCTGAGGATTAAGTTTATGGTGATACACTTGAAATGTTGGTCCGTGGTGAAGTTAATCAATGTATGGGGTCTATTGATTAAACCACCATTAATGCGACCAGAACACTTTATGGTGTGACCGTCTTATCCGGACCGTCGACATTGGTTGTCTAAGTGGGGCATTTATATATGACGTAGTCATATAGGACTGGACCGATTTAATATGAGTTTCTCATATAATTCCGTGATTGTGAAATCTTATTAATTAAATCACAAGCTGATCATAAATGGATTAACCTTAATCCTGAAGTGATTATAGACTCCTGCTTGTTTCAGGATAGGGTTTGATGTGTTCGTTAAGGATCGCTAAGAGGCGCGGTCCAAATCACATTCACGTTGGCACTATTCTGGAATGAGTAAGAAGTGTGTGTCTCACATATATGTAATCCATTCCTTCCTGCGGGAGGTAGAAAGACAATCCCCTTATTTGTCAACCTAGAAACTGATCGATCCGCGGAGTTCGTATTGGTTATGAACTAATTGATCACTAGTGGGTTAATGGTAAATAAGGATAAGATGTATTGAAGAGGTTTACGGAAATAATCCCGCTTCATTACGGATTGTCTATGGAGGGTTAGTCTGTGTGTAATGATTATATCAATGGACATTTATCGACTCGACGTTTTGTGAATAAGTTATATCTATAATCGATAGAGTTCAGTTTCGGATTTATGATGGCGTAATTCCGGAATTAATAAGTTGAGTAGAAATATTCTGTTCGATGAATATTTTATTCAATTTGTTGTAGCTACTGGTTATAGGTCCTTGGTCCCTGGGTTGGCTCCTAACACGCGAGTGTTTTCTCGTTTTATGGAACCTCGAGAATAAATTAAATAGTTGGTCTATTTAATTATTATGAAATATTATTTATTTGGTAAATAATATGTAAAATAGAAAAGACATTTTCTATTAAATTAATGGTGAATTTGGAGCCACATTATGGATAAATTGGGAGAAGAAATTTTCCTAGATTATCTTATATGTGTAATTAATTAATTATCTATTTGTTGGATAATTAATTGAAAAGAGATAAAGAGATTTATTTTTTTGGGAATTATCTCTTATCTTTTGGCAATTATCTTTTCCTTGTGGGAATAGGTAATTGTGGTGTGTAAATGATTACTCTCTCTTGACTAGTTATTTTCCTATATAAAGAGAGTTCCTCCCAACACAATTGATCATCACAATTTGCACCACATATCAAATAAAATAAGAGATATATTAGTTTCTTGTTCTAGTCATTAAGAGGAGAAAATACTACAAGAAAACAGTCGTTTAATGAGGAGATTTTTATAAGGAGCTGAAATTTCGTTATTAAATGATACTTATAATGAGGAGATGTAAATTATTTTTTTCGATTGATGACCAATTCATAATTCTCCTCGTTAGTGGTCCTATTTCTCCTCATAAAAAATACATAAAATAAAATCTCCTCATTATTGATAATTTATTTTTTCTTTTTGTTTTTTTACCCTAAAAAATTTGTTTTTTTATTAAATCTCCTCCAAAAATTGTATTCATAATACTTAGGAAAATCGGGGGAAAATATCATTACCCCCAAACTATTTCTTCAACCTAAATCGGCGGCTTCCTTCTTCCTTCCTCCACCTCCTCCTCCTCCTCCTCCCTCCTTCCTCATCCCTTCGCTCCATAATCATTTTGCCCTAGAATTCCGGCAGGTAAGAGATACGTCGGTTCTCAATTTCATCGTAAGATTCCGATTTAGCACCTATTTTTACTTGTTATCGGCTAGAACCCCATTTCCCGGGGTAAAAGAATCCCAAAATCAATCTTCCTGCAATTCTAATCTCGTGGTGCTTTTACCATATCTGACATTCCTCATATATTCATCGCACATATCAGCATGTACTCTTCGATTTTCCACAGGCACGTGGCACCACAAACGCAATAGGTTTAACAAATGAAGAAGGAAGAATTGTCTCCGCTTTTACTGGTATATAAGGTTTCCCACCTTTTACTGATTTTCAATTCAATTGATGTGAAACTATCTATTTTTATGTTGTGTATTTGGATTGTCTGAAAATTTTGTTCAAGCACTCAGGGTTTTGTTGATTGTCCTCCGATGGAAGCATGAAGTTCAAGAAAAAGGAAAAAATTGAGGTTATTTTCTTTGAAAGATGTTTTTTTTTAACAGATTGATACATACTATTTTTAGTTTCTCTTCTTCATCTAGTAAGTCGGAATCTTCTGTGATTTTGTGTTTTATTGCTTCAAACCTGCATATTATTTTTCTAGATTTTTGGTTTCCTTTTGTGACAAGATTTCTGGTTGGTCGGATGTGGTTTCAATGTTTTGTCATGCTTAAGTTTTATTGTCTTTGGCTTCTCTAAAGCATGTTGATTGAACACTCGGACTCTGACAATGCTTGTATATGATAAAAAATTGCTTAAGATTTTCTTAGTAAGAAGTGTGAGGGTAGTGTCAAGTTCTTTGAGAAGATGTTTGACTGGAATATTAACTTTTCTCTCTCTTGATTGAGCTCTAGTTATAGTCATTTCTAGTTCTCATAATTTGTCAATTATCAGTAGTTGCTTTGAATTATTACAGTATAAATGATGTTACACTGTTTCATAAAGTCGATTTTACAGTGGTGTGAGCACAATTATGTATGTAAGTTCTGATTTTTGGTGTTCTGCAGAGGAACATGATTCAAGAGGCAACCGCGCTCCTGTTGGATGTTTTAAAGCCAAACTTAACAAAACATGCATTTCCTCAAACGAAGGTTTCTTTTGATTTTGCCTAAAAGTTACCTTGTTTCGGCGCAACTGTTTTTTGTTCTTCCCATTTAGTTCCCTGTCTTAATAGAACTTTTTTTCCCGTCAGGCATTGACTCAACAATGTCCCAAGCTTCATCAAGATAGCCGGATTTACCAAGTAGATCAACCATGCACGTGTAGTGCTCGATATTTGGTGTGATAGAATGCAATGTTGTCATACTATCAAAATACTTCCAGCCCTCTTTGATCAAACCAGAGTTTTTGCAGCTGGATAGAAGAACAATGAAGGTAATGCTATCTGGACTTATGTTTTCTTCTTGCATTTTTTCGAACATCAAAATCGCCTATTTTACAAGACCACAACTTGCAAATCCTGCCATCATTGAGTTCCAACAAGCTAATGTTTTGTTCTGAAACTTCTTGAAAACTTTATATGCATATATTATACTACCACATTTGCTATACATATCAAGAAGAGCCATTGTTAAGAAGAAATCGTTTGTTAAACCGTTTCTGATACTGAATCCGTGTATCTCTTGATTCTCTTTCCCTTTTAGTAACATAGACAAGCCTGCAAGCTTGAAGTAAGCTTGCTAATGTTGCTAAGTTAGGGTTTATGCCTTTCTTTTGCATCTCAATGCAACTCTCGAACGCGTCTTTATAGTATCCGTTCTGTGAAAAACCTGATATTAGAGCAGTCCATGATACAGCATTAGGGTTTAACCTTAGTTTTTGATTTCAAGAATCATGGTTAGAGCTTCCTGCATTCATCCTGAAACTAAATACCCAGAAACCAGGATGTTGTATGTGATTAAATTAGGTTTAATCCATTCCGATTTCATCCGATCCAATAGATAAAACGCCCCATTCGAAATTCCGATTCAAAACATAGATAGAGATCAATGAATTCCAATCACAAATGTTTCTGTTCTTCATACTATTAAAGACAGATCTAGCTATTTTTAGGCAATCATTCTTAGCATACATGTCTAAAAGTGATGTAGCAACATACAAGTCATGATCCAGCGAATTGCATGTTTAGCCATTGTTATTATCCTCGCATTGCTCAATTTTGTGAGAATGCGTGTCTTTATGTTTGAGCTCTTTGGAAAGGTTCAGAAGTCCATGTCCATCTATTGTTTTGATGTACTTGGCCTGTTTTCATATATCGTGAAGCAGTTTCTAATGATGCTAGTGGATTGATAACTTTTTGTTTTTGTTTTCTCTTTTCTTCTCTGGTCATTATGTCATTGTGAAGGATCAATTAATTCTGGTAATTTTCCTCCATATATTGTGCTTAAATTGCAGAATGTACAAACAAATAGTCTAGCAATGCAAATGAGCACTAGTAATGATCCTCATGTTCTTCTCAATTGGAAATGATGTGTATATGATTTGGGATGATTACATTGCCAGGTTCTTAATTCTCCAGCTCATGGTAAGTATAATTAACCATAATAAGTTTCAAAGTTGTGATGGAACTTTAGAGTATTTTTATATCCCTGTTGCATAATATGTATTACTAATTGGTTGATAATTTTTTCTTTTCTGTGCGTATCTGTGTTTGAATGTTTGGATTCACATCAGTTCATGATTGATCGCATTGATGTTCTGAATCTATAGTGATAGTAATTTAGTAAGTCTGCTTTTTGAACATGCATAATCTGAATGGTCTCTTAGTTCTTTAATATACACACTAAATATTGTTGAACACTCTGTTGATACTTGAACCATGGATAAAAAACCAAGTCAACTTATATATTTTTTGAATTAATGTCTCTCTTTATTTGTTTTCTGCTGCAGGAATTGGGGGAGAGAGCTCTTGTCTATTGGGCGAAGGATGCATTGGTGGATTACTTAGGTTCACAAAGCTGGGATGGGTTTCTGAAGTAAAAAACTGATGTTTGGGAAGTATGGACATTTCTTTTTTTTTTTTCTAGTTGGGAGTCATAGCTTTTAGTCTCTTTTTGGTTTTATTTCTTAGTTCCTTGTATTGTTCAAAAACAATTGTTGTCTTGTTCCTCAGGTTACATCAAGTTTTTTGTTCTTGGAACTGTGCCTTGCAATAAAATGAACTTGAAGCTTGTCTTTACCATTTTGTTCGATAGGTTTTCTTCGAAATCGTTATTTGCTTTTATATTTTTCATAAATATGCATAATGCACAGATTTATGGCTAGTTATATTATAATGAAGAGATATATCGTCATTGTATTACGATTTAGTCATGGATTAAAAACCCTATATGATATCACTAAAAATAATTTAAATGAGGAGCATATCTTCTCATTAAATGAATTTGGCAACTAATGAGGAGATCTACTTCTCCTCATTATACATCATTAGCGGCGGAGGCTGCTATGAGGATCAGTTTCTCCTCATTAAAAGGCTTTAATGGGGAGAAATGGGCAATTAATGAGGAGAAATCTCCTCATTAAAAGCCGAATTTCAAGTAGTGAAAACTAGGGTTTTTCTTGTGCACATTCGAGGAGGTTCTACGGCGAGGATCGACGTTCACCAGTCGTCGCTTGGAGATACAATCCGGAAGATCACGGCTTCTCCCTTTGGTCGTTTGCCTATTTCTCTCCAGTTGGGGTAAATCTACTAACCTTCATATAGATTCATTTATTATGTGAATCACGTCGTGGTAAAATCGCATGCGAATTTATTCGTAGCTTCCGTTGTGCAAGATTGAGTGTCTCGATCGGTGCTGTGAATCAGATCTGACAATCCAATTATAGATCGGATCCGGATTCGGGTTTTTGTATATCCAGCACCTATCGAGTGCATGCACCGCCTAGAATCTGTCGGATAAGTGAACGAAGCCTTCCGGAGGGACGGTTAAGTGCAATGTAGATGCATCAGTCAAAATGGTTAAAGCGGGTATTGGTATTCTTTTTAGGGACTTCCAACGGACATTCCTTGCTTCTTTGGCTTATCATTTTGATCCGGGAGAGGCGGTGGAATATATGGAGCTCAAGGCTGTCTGTATGGATCTGGAGGAGGCACAACACTTGGGGTTCTTATGGTTGGTGGTGATGAGTGATTGTCTGGCTTGCGTCCATCGTCTTAGTCGGCAAGTATAGGACTTTTCTACATTGGTCTGTCTGGCACAAGATTGTTTAGCGCAGCTCCCAAACATTATTATGTTTCTTTTGCTTTTATTCGGTGTGTCGAGAATGTCTTAACGCATCTTTTAGCTAGGCATACTTTGACAATCTCTGCGGTGACTTCTTGGGGCTCTTCGCCTCTTAGAAAGTTTAACACAGTTTAAGAAAGTAGTTAAGTGACATTAATATAAATGGTAAAAGTTTAAAATATCATTTGACTGTTATTAATGCAATAGTTGTAGGGGAATCGGAGAGAAAGACAAAAATATTTCATCAATTAGAGAATATGATACTCTTCGTTTTGAGACTTGGTTCGATCTAATTACATTGTTTTTCGTGAGATTCACTATCGGAATTCACTATTATTCGAAATTCACTACTTTTCGGGATTCACCGAGGGAATTTCGACAGTGAATTTCACAAAAAATGATGTAATTATATCGAAACCAAGTCTCAAAACAAAGAGAATGAAAAAATAAAAAAATTCAATGAAATTTTCATCACGTTTGAAAATATAGATCAAATGATATGAGTATTTGAAAATGAATGTGGAGAGAGAAAAAGAAAGAAGAAGAAGAATAATAGGTACATCACGGGAATGGATCCTCTGATGTTGATACATCACATCACCAAGTGTGTGAAGGGATGGATGGGTAAAATTGTAACTTTCTGATCTGAAATTTAAGTAAAAAACTATAAATAAAAAAAAAAACATGAAAAAGTCATTTACAAGGCACATCAAAATTCACAGCAATGCCACCACAACAGATGATCCAAATTTGGTACGGCAGCTAGGCGCATGGGTTGGGTTTTTTTAATTTAATTTTTATTTTTTGTTCTTTAGACTTTAAAAATTATATAAGTTGTCATTCTTCCTGTAAAAAAAATATTTGGGTGTCCTCTTAATTAAAAATAATTTAAAATGTGTCTTTTTACCTAATTTTCTAAATATTGTATAGTAGTGAAAAGTGTGAGGAAGTATAATAAATTAAGAGTAGAAGAAAGAAAAATGTAATAAATATTTAACGGATTTATATTATTTCACAAAATTAAAAGGTTTAATGGACTTACATCATGGGACATACTCCTCCGTTTCAAAATAACTCATGCAGCTGCCAAAGACACACATATTAAGATGTGAGTTAATGCTTTAATTTGAATACAAAATGATTAAAATAATTTTAATCTATAATTAATGCAATGTTATATTTATTCTCTCTCTTTAATAAATAATGATAGATATAGAAAAAAACAATAAATAAGGGGATCTATCGGCACCCCAATATTACTGTCAGCACCTTTTTTTTATTGTTTTTTTTTACTTCCGGCACCACATATATTCTTAACTTTTTCTTGCGTGATTACACTAAAAGCGTCGGCGTCGACGGCGTTTTTTTTATTTGAATAAAGAACGTCGATGTCATCGACTTTGGTTTCAATAAGAACGTCATTCAGAATCGACGTTACGTTCATTAAAAATAATCGTGATGCCGGAAAAAAAAATTAATGTGCCGAGAGTAATTGAGTGACAGTAGTAAAAATGGGTGCCGATAGAACCCAATAAATATTGAATTATAGTATTATATTGTCGTAACGCTTTAGGGTTGACTTTGGCCATATCAAAGCCACCACTATTTGTAATTACGTGCTCTTTTCACAATGTCAACGGTAATTAAGACTACATTAACGTATCTTTTACAAATATTGCATCTACACAAAGTTAGAGTTGATATAACAAAAAAATCAACACTCTCAATAAATTGCATTTGACTACTGATTAGGTCTTTGTTTAATTGGAGTTCCGATTGCTTACATAGTCTAATTGAACATTTCCAAGTCGTCAAACATGATTTTTTAGGTTTGTCCATTTTTGGTATATTATAAATTTTTTTTCCTAGAATACAACAACTCTGTGAGGAAAAGTACTTTTAAACAAAATTTGTCCACATAAAATGTACCCACAAACAGGGATATAACCAGTAATTGGTAGTCGGCTAAGTTAATGGATTATATTTCTATGATCGGTGGCTGAATTAAGACAACTAATTGTGTTGGATTTAATTTTATATTGTTTTTAATGTATCAAAAATAAAAACCGGATGGGTTTGACGCACCCTACCAAGCCCCCTGGTTCCGTCCGTGCCCACAAATGATTCAAACCATATAATGTTTATAATAAATAAAGAAAATAAAAAAAATTAATTTCAACATTAGGATTAAAATTATGTGTCTTTTAGGTGGATTAAATGTATACATAAATCACTTCATTTTATGATTGTTATATGGACTGGAATGCTTCTGAGGGCTGAGCAAAATAACAAGAAACCAAACCTAACCGTAAACCGACCCGAACCAATCTTAAATTATCCAAACCAATAACTAACCAAATGAATTTGGTTTGGTTTGAAACCAAACAGAATTGCATGAGTTGGTTTCGGATATCTTTAGTTACACCCAATCCAACCCGAATCGAAACCGAATTTTTTTACACAGTAAATATAATATATCAACCAACCCAATATAACTCATTATGTATTATGTTATAATCTAGTCAAGGGTGAAATTTTTTCTTAGAAATCAAACCAATCGGTCAATCCCTACTGAACCAAATTGGATAAAAGTAAAATTGGATTAAAGCTGAATTGACAAGGCTCATTGTAGAATTCAATTGTCTTTTAATTTTTTTTATTTTTTTTGCTTAAAGACCCCGGTATCCGGAACCCACTGGTCGGACTAATCCGGAGTTCGGCCCGGGTCGTGACTGCAGAGTCTGACTTTTACTCAGGGGTAAGGCCTGACCAAGAGCTCTTTCAACATGGCGCCTCAGAGGAGAATCGAACCGGTGAATTCAATTATCTTTTACCATTGATGTAAAACGTGTGATCCAAACGTTTGGTTTGTGATTCATTTTAGTGTGGATGTAGCTATTTAGAGTTTACGCGCGTCCCTAAAAAAAAGAGTGTATGTCAAAATGGTTGGTTTTGTCATTTTTTTTTAAAGATTAGGCTTGTTAAACCGAGAAACCAACCAAATCCAAACCGAAACCAATTCGAACCAAACCACTGGGGTTGACTTGGTTTTGATTTGGTTTTGGGAACATATATATTACGGCGCTCCAAACCGACTAGAGTCTTTCAAAACCAGATTGAACCAATCCAAACCAACTTATGATCACCTTTGCATCATATCATTTCATTTTTGCTCTCTTTCATATAATAGGTATGCATTATGTGAAAACGATCAAAAATAATTTTTTTCATAAAGGCTAAACCGTTGTACAATAAAATTTCCTTATAATTTTTTTTTTCCAGAGTGTACATACTTTTTTTTCAAAGTAATTAAATTCTTTTGAGCAGAACCGTAAGTTTTATATAAGTAAAACTCGAGTACTCTTGTTTAGTGGAGTCCGTGCACGTACCCCAAGTGGAGTACACAGATCCACCTCTCGATATATATTGAGTATTGATACGAGAACGATTATTGTGTCACAACTTATAATGGGTAACACAACGGACATCTAAGGGCGGACCCAGCATGGACAATGGGTTTTTATACCCCACTCAAATTTCCGGGCGAATTTACTAATACTCTAATAACATTAAAACTGTATATGTATATTATTTCAGACAATTTTTATTGTAATTATTCATTTAGTTCAATGCATTATTACTTATTCTAATGTTACGGGTTTAAAACTTGGTAGTTGAAGCTTTTTTAAACTTTCTTTTGAATTTCCTTGGTCCACCACTGCGGACACCCACACCGTTAACCATGATAGGTTTATATGATCAATTTTTCCGAATCTCAATTCAAAGCTTTTTTTTCTAGAATCTTTTTAACCATTTTTTTTTTTTTTAAATTTGGCCCCACTAAATTTTTTTCTTGATACGCCACTCCTGACATCTACACAGTTAATCATGATAGAATCACATGATCAATTTTTCTGAATCTCAATTCAAAGCTTTTTTTTCCTAAAGGAAGCTCAATTCAATTAAGTTTCATATTTAAGGGAATAATAGAACTTGAAACACTCAATTAATTTACCTACGAATGCTTCTTCCTTTTTGTTCTCCATGTATATTTTTCGATACCGCGTGCTTGCCCATTTGGCATAAGTAGGAAGATTTGCAAATCCTAAACAGTGTAAAAAGAAGAAGAATCCCAACTGCTTTGGATCTTCAAATTTAATAATTTAATCTTTTTACTTGAAGCCATATATTATTATAAAATGGTGAAATTAAAGTCAAATTGTTGGAGTAATTTAATTTCCTTCGGTACATATGATCATTTTACGTAGATGTTTATATGCGCTTGTTGAACCTATAGATGTAGCGTGACTTTGGTGCAACGGGTATTTGCGGATGACTCGTGTCCTTTCTCTTAGATATTTTTTAAAAAGTAAATTTTTTAATTGTCGTTTGCATACGAGATACATGCATCAGTTCATGAAGGGATTCATGTATATTCGGATTCATGTTTTCGAACTGATGCACCTCTACATGCGTACATGAATCTGTGAACGGTGATGACTCTTACCCTTTCGTGTAGGAGTGAATCATTTCGTTTGTGGGGGCACTTTCATCCTATAAAAGGCACAAGCATGCAAACGAATTCATTGAGAAGTCACGGCATCATCAGAACAAATTTACGAGTGTCCTCGGGTTTGATTCAAACAAGTCATTGTTTGAATCAAACGCCTCCACTGTATCTTGAGAGATATTTTCCGTTTGATCCCTAAGTGACATTTGCGTGGAACGAAACATCTCTTTAAAGGCAATGCTTTGTGTGCCTTGGAGTTTCTTCTTAATCTGCCAATATCTTAAGTATCAATTTTTCCAACACTTTTTGTCACATGGTGCCAGAAGACGCTCCTCGTATCTTTTTACATTACATCTACTCTCTTTTTGTTTGGCAAAAGATTTATGCTTGGTGCTATTTATCTACCTCCCTTCCATTGCACTGGACAACTTGTTACCGTATCAACTCGGATATTGCTGACTAGAGAGTTATTTATATGATTGGGAGGCGATTCGAAATGTAGTGATATGGATTAAGAGAAACAACCCGGTCTTTAATTCTAAGATGGTTACAGCTGAGGAGATTTTCAAGGAGATTCAGTGTTGTAGTTTATCTTGGATCATTGGAAGGAAAAATGGTTGTTCAATCAATTGGGATTTGAAGGCAAAATCCTTTTGTGTCCGGCACTCAGTATATCTGCTTTGCTTTTGTTTTAGCTTGCTATAGTTTGCTGGAAGGCTTTGGTTGGGTTTTTTTTTGGGTTTTGTTTTGAGTAGTTTTCTAAGACTTGACATTCTTTCTAGCTCCTGGCTAACTTCTTTATTATAGTAATACATTTATATTCCATTCAAAAAAAAAGATGTAGCGTGACCTATGGTTTATATATGGCATAGCACATTGCTAGACATTGCAAACAAGGTGTTATCTTTTTATTTTCAAAGCACTTTGATCGTCGTACTCAATTCGAGGCTGTCAGATTGACCCTTTTTTCTTCCACGTATCATGTGAGTTCGGAGGCACCCTGGACACTCGTCACTTCAACAATTCATAATCTTGACACGACGACAATCAAATTTTCTCTTAAGACGGGGGATGCTGATCACAAACCATGTTTACATTACTATACTTCACAATCCCGTTGTACTTTAAAGGGTCATTTTCTTGGAAGCATATGGCACTGTACTATTTCATATGCGTAGGATTTTCCCATATCGAGTTTGCCACGTATAGATTTTAAGGAGGTAGGGATATGCTTCGTCTCCGTAATTTGATATAAGGGAAAAGTCAGGATACATATTTGTACGGAAATTTTCTATTTTTCCTAATAAAAGGCTTCTCATTAAAAAAAATAGACACCTTTTTGAGGATTATTCCGGATTTCTAAGGTTTGGTTGTGACTTTGTAGCTTCACCGTCTCAAAATCATGCTAGATTTCTATAAGATTTAGATTAGATTTCATCCTCACATCATCAAGTTCTTGTGGAAAGTGGCACTGTTCATTGGGCTTTGTAGAGAATGAGGGATTTCATCATCTCCAAACATTCATACTTTGTTCTAGTTTTCATTTTAAGATTATGGGTTTAATTTCATCTTTGCTTTGTGCTTCTACTGAAATTACGAGTAGCTAAACACTTTGTGGCTTGGGTGATGTGAAATTAGGCTAAATATCTTGTAATTACTTGGATTCAAGTTGGGTAGTCTTGTATGTTCTTAATTAGTGTTGAAATATTGTCCTAAACCCAATCAGGTTGGACCGGATCCGACCGGGTTGGATCATTTTGTAAGGAAATCTACGCGAGAAAGCAGCGGAATTTAAAATTTATTTTCTTTTTAACCAAGATCGACTCCGTTTAAGCAACAAGCATAAGAGAAGTAGACGTAGAAAACACCTTAGATGATCTAAAATAGATCGTCGCTTTGTCTACGGTTGTAGTTTCTGCACGAAGCCGCCCAAGTGTCCGGCCTCTACCGTTGATCCACACGAACAACCCACCGGAATCCACCATTGGATTGCTACTAGAAAAACTCGGTTGCTAGACCGATATTTTCTCTCTCTAAATACTCTCTCTAGGAAGCTCTCTATTTTTCACAAGAGTTATGAACTCTTGGAATTGTGTCGATACAAAAAGCTTGGCATCCACACTATATTTATAGTGTGTTCTGCGCCTCCTACTAGATTGGGGAGAAAGAAAATATTTTACTAGTAAAATAAGAAAAATAGATATTTTAGATTTATCTCATTAATATTCAATATCTTATATTAAATACATTCCAAGATATATATTGTCAATATCTTATATTTAAGGGGGATTGATGGGAAAGGACAAAAAAATTATAAAATGAACAAATAGGGCACACTCCTTTTTTTTGTTGCAAAAGGGACAAAAAAATTTCAGACGTACAAAAATACCCCTTTAAAAGGGACGCGCGCATATCTTTCCTTCTGCTTCGGGTCAGTTTTTTTTTCAAACACTCGTAACTTTTGATTTATAACTCCGATCATCAAAATATTTTCACCAAAATTCATATTTTTTTGCTCTTTAATTTGAGCCCAAATACGATACCCTTCCGACGTAAAATTTGAAAGTCGAAAAAATATCCGCATTAACCGGAGATTTTTTTTTATAAACGACCGTAACTTTTGATTTAGAACACCGATCATCAAAATTGTTTAACCGAAGTTCATATTTTTTTATCTTCATTTTGAGACCTCATTTGATACCTTTTCGACGTAGTATTTGAAAGCCGAATTTTATCGCAGCATTTACACTAATGCACTAACACACTAACAATAACAGTAACAGTAACACACTAACACAGTAACAGTAACACAGTAACAGTAACAATAACAAGCTTTATTAACAGACAAAATATCACCATTAACATTGCGTAATACAACAATCTATCAAAAAATGGTAGATATCGTAAGGAAACAATCTATCAAAGCATTATGGAGATGCAACTCCCGGAGAAGCAAGAGAATAAAAGCTTAATAATATTGGATATAACCAAAAAGCCTATCGGTAGAACTAAAACATTCTTCAAGTTGTTGAAGACCAAAGCAGTCTGTTTTACCATCTATATGTTGGAAGTAGCGCCCGAAAGACAATTTATGTAATTGTTTTTAGAATAAATAAACGACATATTTATTCTCATCTTATTACTTGCTTCGTGCTTGTAAGTAATACACTACCGAAAACCCTAAGTCGTACCATATTAGCCATATAACTTAGTGTGTGTTACACATGAGGATTAAGTTTATGGTGATACACTTGAAATGTTAGTCCGTGGTGAAGGTAATCAAAGTATGGGGTCTATTGATTAAACCACCATTAATGCGCCCAGAACACTTTATGGTGTGACCGTCTTATCCGGATCATCGACATTGGTTGTCTACGTGGGGCATTTATAAATGACAAGAGTCATATAGGACTGGACCGATTTAATCAGAATTTCTCATATAATTCCGTGATTGAGAAATCTTATTAAATCACAAGATGATCATATATGGATTAACCTTAATCCTGAAGTGATTATAGACTCCTACTTGTTTCAGGATAGGGTTTGATGTGTTCGTTAAGGATCGCTAAGAGGCGCGGTCCGAATCACTTTCACGTTGGCACTATTCTGGAATGAGTGAGAAGTGTTTGTCTCATAGATATGAAATCCATTCTTTCCTGCGGGAAGTAGAAAGACAATCCCCTTATTTGTTAATCCTAGAAACTGATCGATCCCGGGAGTTCGTATTGGTTATGAACTAATTGATTACTAGTGGGTTAATGATAAATAAGGATAAGATGTAGTGAAAAAGGTTTACGGAATAATCCTACTTCAGTACGGATAGTCTGCGGAGGGTTAGTTTATATGAAATGATTATATCAATGGACACTTATCGACTCAATTCGACGCTCTGAGAATAAGTTATATCTATAATCGATAGAGTTCAGTTTCAGATTTATGGTGGCGTAATTTCGGAATTAATGAATTAAGTAGAAATATTATGTTCGATGAATATTTTATTTAATTTATTGTAGCTACTGGTTATAGGTCCATGGTCCCCGGGTTGGCTCCTAACACGCGAGTGTTTTCTCACGTTTTATTGAATCTCGAGAATAAATTAAATAGTTGGTCTATTTAATGAATATGCAATATTATTTATTTGATAAATAATATGTAAAATAGAAAAGACATTTTCTATTAAAATGACTAAAAGATGGCGCCACATTTTGAGATAATTAGGAGAAGAAATTTTCCTAGATTATCTCATATGTGTAATTAATTCATTATATATTTGTTGGATAATTAATGGAAAATTAAGAGATTGATTTTTTTGGGAATTATCTCTTATTTTGTAGCAAAAATATTTTTTCCTTATGGGAATAGGTTTTTGTGGTATGAAAATGATAACTCTTTTGACTAGTTATTTTTCTATATAAAGAGAGTTTTTCCCAGCACAATACATACACACAAATTATGGCGCCACTTTTATAAAATAGAAGAATAAAATTAGTTTCTCGTTCTAGTCATCAAGAGAAGAAAAACCTTATTCGAGGAGGTTCTACGGTGAGGATCGACGTCCACCAGTCGTCACTAGGAGATACAATCCGGAAGACTACGGCTTCTCCCGTGGTCGGTTTTATCGTCTCTCTCCGGTTGGGGTAAATCTACTAACCTTCTTGTAGAGATTAATTAGTTATGTTTCATATCGTAAATCGCATAAGCTGCCGTTGTGCTAAGATCGAGTGTCTCGATCGGTGCTATTACTTCTAGAATGTGGTATCAGAGCCAAGGTTAAATTTTACGATATCGAAAGCATAATTAATTTAGGAGTGAAATTGCATATAAGATTGCATCTTTTTAATTTTATTCATGAAATTGAATGTTGTGGTTGACGAGATGGATTGGGGTTGGTACTTGTTTACCGTTAGATCTATTGTAAGCTCGTATAATTAGTATTATACGAGTATAGGATAAATGTAATTTATTTTGCAATTTATGTAATTTATTTTTGCAATTTAAATTTCATAGTAGTAGTTTTTTTTTTTTTTTCATCGGATCCGTCGGTCAAGAATCTCCAAGTGGAAAAGAAAAGGGCGGCTGGAAGAAGGAATCCAGGAGCAAAAAAAAAAAAATGGAAACACTGAAGTACAAAAAGGAGGAAAAGTTATCGATCTTGCATCAATGGTACGAGAGGAAAAAAAAAGAGGCAGCGGCTTTATAATTTCTTTTTTCTTTTCCTAGTTTAAATAGGTTAGATACGTGGTACCAACGGTCCATCTCAGTGGTTTACTTTTAGGCATTTATTTTCATATTTAATAATTTATGCGAAATAACCATGCCATGACATGCATCATATTCATGAATTCCATTCCTAGCATATGCATACATGTAGATAATTAATCATGATATTAATTAGGCATGTATGAACTTATTAATTTAGATTAATTTAGGTAATTAATTAAATTAATTAAAACAAATGGAATTTTATCGGGATCAGTGTTCTAAAAGTCGCTAGGCGCCAGTCGGGCGGCCGGGTGGGGAGTTGGGAGTAGTCGGCTAGGCGGGGGACTAGTCGGGGACTAGGCGGATGTGAATTTTTTTAAAATTATTTTATTAATAATATTAATAATAATGGACTTGTCAAAAACCAAAAAAAACAAAATACTACTACAATCCCCCAAAAATAATGATACAACTACTCTAGTAAGTACTAACATATCATAACTCATAAGTCTAAAAATTCAAGTCACAAAATAAAGACATACAAACATACATGATATGTCATACGTCCAAACTCGAAAATAAACACATTCAAAGTCACGTAGTCAAGTTAAAAGTTTAAACTGAAAGTGCGACACAAATTCAAATAAATTCTCCATTTTCATCCACTAAGTCTTCATTTTTTTTATTTAATTAGAGCTTCCCAAAAAAATATCTAAATATATAAAGACTTATAGAAAAAAATATTATATAAAGCTTTCTCCGAGTTGGCCGAGTTGGCCGAGTTTGACCGAGTTTCCCGCCTTGAACCCGACTTGAACCCGCCCAGCCCGACTTCCAGCCCGCCTAGAAACCAGCCCGCCTAGATAAGGCCGAGTGGTGTAAATTCGGGTCGGTTGAGGGCCGACCGGCGCCTAGGCGGCCGACTTGGCCGATTTTTAGAACACTGATCGAGGATATAAAATTTACATGATAAAATAAAATTTACTCGGTAAACTTAATTTTGGGATCTAAAATTCATTCGTGGATTTTAATTATGTAGTGACTACATAAAAGAATTTTAATAATTGAAAAATTGGAAAATCCGGAAAAGTTGGACAACAACTGAGCAAAAGGTTCGAAAATTGGTTCGGGTGATCAACAGGGCTTCGGCTCGACTCGACTTGTCCGTCCAAGTACGGGGTTAGCCACGGGGGTCCGGCAAGGTCAAGCTATCCGGTGAGCTGAGGCTCAATGGGGCAACCTTAGCCCGATTTTCAACCCAGCACCCGCACAAGTGCGACGTCGGCTTAGCCAATCCCAACACCGTTCGGTGAACTCGGTTAAAGATCAGCCAGGGTTTAATACCGATAAGTTGGTGATTGCTTTTCAAGATTTATTGTTTTCAAATTATTGAGATAAAATTCTACGATCCTAAAATTTTATCATGACGATATTAGGACTATAAAATTCTTTGGTGAATTTTAGTTGTGTAGTGTCTACACAGAAATTTCTAAATCTTCGAAAAATTAGAAAATCATGAATATAGTGTCACTGGTTAGACGGTATTTGAAACCGATAAACTAGTGGGAGCTTTAAATTTGTGATTTATTGTTTTTCGATTAGGCAGAAAATTCATGCAGTCCTAATATGTTGGGATTATAAAATTCTTGGTGAATTTTAAATTGTGTAGTGTCTACACAAAGATTTTATAAATCCGTGAAATTGGAAAGTCGTGAATAAGTGTCACTAGTTAGACGGTATTTGAAACCGATGAACTAGTGGGAGGATTAATTTAAATATTCATGATTTATTTTTTGGATTGTAAATAAATTCAGAAAATCCTAAAAGTCTACCTAATTTTCAAAATAATGAGTGGGAGCGGGGAAGGTGACAACCGACCCCTCGGCCTCTACTATTGACACAAGCACCATGAGAGAATGGTGACGCCTCGTGCCGCTTTGATTTCGGCCCCCTTCGGATTGCCTTCACCGCTATCAAAATTCAAGGCTTGGTTTCCGAACGGATAGGATTTTGAGTATTAGTCGGGTCACTGACCTACCCTTCGGCGACATACTCGGGGTCTACTTAAAAATCTGAAACAGTAGGTCACACTCTAAAAGGTATTTTGGGAATATCTTGGCTGAAAAAGGAAGGTAATCAACAATTAAATTGGGATGTTTGATTCTCAGTTAATTGTTGAGAGAGATTGTCTCAATTTAATCATCACCTCTGTGACCTACCTGTCGGCGGCACTGTAGGTGTGAGATTAAATCCTTGGAATGGTAGGATAAACTGCATGCATGACATCACATTTATTATTCCTAAAAAATTACTATATGTTGTGGTGTATGATTTGATTTATATTTCTGTCATAAATTATTTTACAACTGCATATGATGGTATCTAAACTGCTAAACACGATAAATTGACTGATGAAGACTTCGTAAAAGTGGAAAAGTAACAAGAACGTTGAACTCAATAATCGAGAATGCAAATTAATTCTTCGGAAGAGGATGATCCTCTTGAGCCTATAAACTTAAGTGACATTTGATAAGAATGTGACTGATGTCACTCGTGCTGAGCGAGAGACAAAACAAAATTAGTTCAAAGATGACGAGAATGATTTGGCATCAATCTCGCCAGACATCCCACAGTTTACGAGTAGTGTCTACTCTTATAAACTGCTAGTTCAAGGCCATTTCCTTTAAAAAAAGCCAAGAATGGGAAGGTAAATGTCTGCAAGTATAAGTCATCTAAATTAAATAAGTTAAAGGCTAAACCGAAATATTAATCAAAGAAAGTAAAGGATAAGGAAAGTGATTTCGGGTGACTAACCTATGAATCCTTAGAAACTTTCTTAACAGAGTAATTTGACTCAGAAGTTAAAGTTCTTTTGTAAGAACAAGATAGCTGGGCATTCATGATGAAGAGTAGACAACGGGCAGTTATTTCAGCTAAGATAGTGGGAGTGATAAAGAAAATAAATTTCGGATTTTAATCCTTGAATATCGCATAAATTTAATTTTTGTTTTCAGATTCGTTGGAACAAATTGATTCACTTTCACATCGATAATATAGTTGCCTCAAAGAAAGTGAATATGATATTTGTATACGATTCTGAGACTTGAACTTTTGTCTGATAAAGTCAAAACCACTAAGTAATGCTGAAAAGGTATATGTAACACATCATAAACTATTAAGACCAATGGTTTCCATATCTAGATAAACAATTCTTCAGCATCTATTAATTAGTGCATATATCCTAGAGATAAAATCTGAAGACTAGCTAAGGGTGATTCCTATCTCCCAGTCTAAGAACACTATCTCAAAGGAAAAATGACTAAGTAACCTTTCAATTTTGAAAGGGTAATAGAGCTAAATAAGTATCATAGCTTGTTCATATTGACCTTCAGGGTCTTATAAAGGATACAAGCTAGTGGGAGCTTTTGAGTAATAGACTTTTTTTTTGTCTAAATGACTACTCGAAACGCCGATTAGTTTGTCTAAATATTTGGAGGAATCTCTGATATTACCAGAGAAACGAGTATTCCATGCTCAAATATAGGCTATAGCATAGTTTTGGCACTGATGCTTGGCCTACCTCCGGGTGAAACGATTTCACTGAAAGGATAAACCATGTATTGTCTTATATAGTTATTGATATGCTACACTACACTGCTTAACTCAATTAAGATATTAGTTACAATATAACAATATACATTATTATGTAATACTGAAAATCTACCTAGAAGATGCTTATGAATTTATGGATAAGGAATGAACTATGTTTACTCCACTTCCGTAAATAGAGGCATTTAGCACTTGGTGCTTGAAGGTAGGACTGGAGTTTTTGCATACACGTTCAGATGGTGACTGATCGTGAAATGTCTTAATACAATGAGTAAAGGTTGGAAAGTGACGGTTGTACTGTCACAACCTTTCTGAAAGGGTGTTTAAATAACAACCTTAGACCTTGAAATACAGTTACTCAAGGAGTTACTATCTGATTTAATCAGACCACATCCAACATTGGTTGTTGGGGATTATGTTGATTAATACTACTAAACTAGATCAGAATATCAATCCAACTAAATGCAGTGGGAGTATGGTTTAACCATTGACCTGCTGTGATTATGCAGACTTTACAGCCTGCTGGGGTGATTGATAACCTATGGACCTTTGAAGGGATGTATAGGATTATGATAATAAGAGGTTGGTTCAAAGCCATAAACCGGTAAATGGAGTTTTGGTACTCCTGTTCTATTCATACTTTTGTAGAACCACCTGAGTGTATCAGGCCCAGTGGGAGAAATTGGATCTACATGGAAAAGAGTTGAATGAATGAGAAAGTTTATCTTTCTAAGCAAAGCCAAGTGGTTTTGAGGGTAAATCCCTGAGAAGTATACAGTTAAACAGGGGTGATGCCTTGAAACTTTCTCACCACTCAGCCATGCTTGACTCTATGGAAAACAGATTGATTAACATGGGTGATGCCCTGAAACTTTCTTGCCGAACAATGGAGCTTAGATTCATTCGGAACGGAAGGGTTTTAGCTTAAATCCAATGGCAGATTTACTGCCTATGCTTACATCCATTGATGGATAAAAGCAAACCTCTAGGTCATTAAAAGTCACATGTTTGATACGTGTGGGCTTGACCAGAGTATTGATGAGTCTTTTGTAGACCAGAGAATCGATGTTGGTAAAGTAGTAGACATTAGTTATAAAGGATAACACTGCAACAGTTGATAATAACATGGGTGTGTTATCTGAAGTCAGAAACTGACAAGCCAAGATTCTCTGAATCAGAGAAGTGGACTATATTCTTAGAATCGATTCGGTCGAATTCATGAGAACAAGTTGTTGGCCGTATCTCATCCATCTTATTAGTTAAGATAACAAATGCATATAAGTATGCGATATTCAACGAGAGGTTTCCTACCCAACCCCTCACGGAATAATTCTCTCAATCTTTGGATATAGAGAAAATATGATAGAATCTCTTTTGGATAGAGAAAGTCAGGTTATTAAAAGTCAATAAAAGTTGAGTCTTGGATTCGGACGTTGGAAGCAGTATAGTGCATCCTCAAGTATCTTGAGAGAACGAGGAATCGTATGCTTGTCCATTCGGGTACGAACCTGAGTGTCGTTGACTACACTGATTCTGATTTTTTGTCGGATTAAGGAGGATCGTAAATCGATCTCAGGCTCAGTGTTCACTCATAGTGATTGAGCTATAGACTAGAGCAATCCAGCACTGCCAGTTTGACTGTGTTAGTCGAATACATAGCAGCTTTCAAAGCAGCTAAAAATGCAGTGTGGCTTGAGAAGTTCTTTGTTGGATCGGGAAGTGATTCCAGGTCTCGATGAGCCGATATCATTTTACTGTGAAAACAGTTGAGAGGTAGCTCATGCAAATGATCTTCGCAATCAAAAGCAGTGTTCTAAAAATCGGCCAAGTCGGCCGCCTAGGCGCCAGTCGGCCCTCAACCGACCCGAATTTACACCACTCGGCCTTATCTAGGCGGGCTGGTCTCTAGGCGGGCTGGTCGGGCTGGGCGGGTTCAAGTCGGGTTCAAGGCGGGAAACTCGGTCAAACTCGGCCAACTCGGCCAACTCGGAGAAAGCTTTATATATATATTTTTTTCTGTAAGTCTTTATATATTTAGATATTTTTTTGGGAAGCCCTAATTAAATAAAAAAAATGAAGACTTAGTGGATGAAAATGGAGAATTTATTTGAATTTGTGTCGCACTTTCAGTTTAAACTTTTAACTTGACTACGTGACTTTGAATGTGTTTATTTTCGAGTTTGGACGTATGAAATATCATGTATGTTTGTATGTCTTTATTTTGTGACTTGAATTTTTAGACTTATGAGTTATGATATGTTAGTACTTACTAGAGTAGTTGTATCATTATTTTTGGGGGTTTGTAGTAGTATTTTGTTTTTTTGGTTTTTGACAAGTCCATTATTATTAATATTATTAATAAAATAATTAAAAAAAAATTCACATCCGCCTAGTCCACGACTAGTCCCCCGCCTAGCCGACTACTCCCAACTCCCCACCCGGCCGCCCGACTGGCGCCTAGCGACTTTTAGAACACTGATCAAAAGAGGTCAAAAGCATATTGAGAGAAAGTACCACCTGGTCAGACAGATATCGTGCAAACAGGCGACGTTTCGGTCCTAAAGATCACCTCGAGTCGACAACCTAGCTGATCAGTTTACCAAGCCGTGTGGCATCTAGTGTCACTGATAAGCGCTTGATGGGTATGAAATTGGGAAATATGTCTCATCTGCTTTAGAGCAAGTGGGAGAATGTTGTGGATAGATAGGATAAGGGTGTGGTGCTCTAAAAACAATCATTGCTTGTCTTTACGGGCAAGTGGGAGATTGTTAGATATAGTGTGCCCGAAAGACAATTGTTGCTTGTCCTTACGGGCAAGTGGGAGATTGTTGGAAGTAGCGCCCGAAAGACAATTTATGTAATTGTTTTTAGAATTAATAAATGACAGATTTATTCTCATCTTATTACTTGCTTTGTGCTTGTAAGTAATACACTACTGAAAACCCTAAGTCGTATCATATGTAGTCATATAACTTAGTGTGTGTCACACATGAGGATTATGTTTATGGTGATACACTTGAAATGTTAGTCCGTGGTGAAGTTAATCAAAGTATGGGGTTTATTGATTAAACCACCATTAATGCACCCAGAACACTTTATGGTGTGACCGTCTTATCCGGACCGTCGACATTGGTTGTCTAAGTGGGGCATTTATATATGATAAGAGTCATATAGGACTGTACCAATTTAATCTGAGTTTCTCATATAATTCCGTGATTGAGAAATCTTATTAAATCACAAGATGATCATATATGGATTAACCTTAATCCTGAAGTGATTACAGACTCCTACTTGTTTCAGGATAGGGTTTGATGTGTTCGTTAAGGATCGCTAAGAGGCGCAGTCGAATCACTTTCACGTTGGCACTATTCTGAAATGAGTGAGAAGTGTGTGTCTCACAGATATGGAATCCATTCCTTCATGCGGGAAGTTGAAAGACAATCCCCTTATTTGTTAATCCTAGAAACTGATCGATCCTGGGAGTTCGCATTGGTTGTGAACTAATTGATCACTAGTGGGTTAATGGTAAATAAGGATAAGATGTAGTGAAGAAGGTTTACGGAAATAATCCTACTTCAGTACGGATAGTCTATGGAGGGTTAGTTTATATGAAATGATTATATCAATGGACACTTATCGACTCAATGCGACGTTTTGAGAATAAGTTATATCTATAATCGATTGAGTTTAGTTTCGGATTTATGGTGGCGTAATTCCGGAATTAATAAATTAAGTAGAAATATTCTATTCGATGAATATTTTATTTAATTTATTGTAGCTACTGGTTATAGGTCCATGGTCTCCGGGTTGGCTTCTAACACGCGAGTGTTTTCTCATTTTATGGAACCTCGAGAATAAATTAAATAGTTGGCCTATTTAATGAATATGCAATATTATTTATTTGGTAAATAATATATAAAATAGAAAAGACATTTTCTATTAAAATGACTAAAAAATGGCGCCACATTTTGAGATAATTAGGAGAAGAAATTTTCCTAGATTATCTCATATTTGTAATTAATTAATTATCTATTTGTTGGATTATTAATGGAAAATTAAGAGATTGATTTTTGGGAATTATCTCTTATTTTGTAGCAAAAATATCTTTTCCTTATGGGAATAGGTTTTTGTGGTGTGAAAATGATAACTCTCTTGACTAGTTATTTTCCTATATAAAGAGAGTTCCTCTTAGCACAATACATACACACAAATTATGGCGCCACTTTTATAAAATAGAAGAGAAAAATTAGTTTCTCGTTCTAGTCATTAAGAGAATAAAAACCTAGGGTTTTTCTTGTGCATATTCGAGGAGGTTCTACGGCGAGGATTGACGTCACCGAAACCAGACCTTAGAAACGGCGTCAAGAAAGGGACAGACCATTTCTAGGTTAGACGGATCCTAACCGGCAGTGTACCGGATCAAATTGTAGTGATAGAGTGGTGAGTCAGGTGTCGAATCCTCAGGGAAAAAGTGGTAATTCTTTTAAGTGTGGTTAAACACCAAAAAAGTCGCTATTAACTCGATCTAAACCGCAATTTTATAACACAGATTACTATTACACTAACTAACATAAAATAAATGCGTAATTTAAAAGTTATTACATTATAATATATATAGATATATAAATATATATAGATGTACATAAATAGTAAAATATATATATATATATATATATATATATATATATATATATATATATATATATATGTAAATATATAGATACCAATATATAATTTATAGACTAGACTAGCCAAAGTATATGTAATCAATTTATTCGATCTTTTCAATTAATAGAATGTGCTCGATCTTCCTTTTATTTGGTCCAATTGAGTAAATGAAACGGTGTACTCTATTGTCAACAATTCCTCCTCACACGAGCGTATGAAATTGTCATATGTCAAATTGTCATCATCCAATGTCCACAATCGCCTCAGGCTAAACTTAGTTAGTCAAAAGCAGTTTAGTATAAATCTACCCCGGATAAAAGAGGTGATTCCATTTGTCAGATGGCCGATGTTATTCAAGAGGCTCCGGTTGTCAAGCGGATCGATTTAACACAAACGGTGTAGTTTCAATTAAACTGTGATTTTAACATTATTAAGATCTCGAGTACAAATTTAATAAGATTTGTTTTTCTAGGACAAATCTGCCCCTGGGTAGGAAATAGGATACCGTTAATCAGACGGCCATTTTTACCCTCCGGTTTTTCTATTTTTACTCATATCCTGACTTCTCTGGTCAGTTCATCGCCAGGTTATATGTGGTATTCATCATGATTGATTACTTCATTCGAATATGTTATCTTTACGTGTGAAATAGAAAAAGATTCATTTTAACTCAATTTTAATCACTTTTACTTAGACATCATTCTTTTAACGAAAAGATCGAAATAATACGATTACATAACTTTGGCTAGTTATTAGATCTAGCCTAATAACATTATAAAAACTAAAAAGAAGAAAATAACAAACATAAACATAAATACTTGAAAAGTTACCCGATTACGTGTTTTATTCTGAAATTGTATTCTTCCGGACATAACAACAACTCTAACACCACCGGACTTCTGATAATTTCCCGAGCATTATCACGATACTACTACTACTACTAATTTATTCCTGGCTTAAAGCCTATTTACAAACTAAAAAAGAGGGATAGAGAATATATATAGAATATTGTGTATATATATTGGTACCCTTGAAATGAGCCTCTGATCTCCCTTTTATAGACTTTCCTCCTTCCCGGACCGGTCCTCGAAAATTGGCCGGATCGGTCCGTGTAATGATGACAATGATTACAGTTAGTAGTTATAAGCATGTGAGCCCATGTTACCTTATTCATCACAGATGTTTGTGTAATTATATATATAATTATATATAATTACATAGCTAACTTCTAAAAATCATAACTTGAGTTCTCGATATCGTAATGACATAATCAAACTTCACTTTGAAAAGCTCGTTGAATTCTCTACAACTTTCATCAAGGCCACTTCTTCGAAAACGTATTCTTGATGAGCCATTCAGATTACGTGTCCTTTTAGGGATTTTTCAATAGATGCGAATCAATTAGCCACTTGACCTTTTAAATTGAGTGACGCTTTATAACTTCCTTCCAACGACTTGAATTGACTTCAAAAAGTGTCTCTATTCGGGATTTCAGTTCATCTTAGGATTCTGCAATGAAATAAACACAAAATACCCGTGTAAAATAGACACGACACTCCGGTTACTAAAACTGGTACAAAAACTACAACTTTTTACTATAAATACCAACTTTTACTACTAACTATACTAAACTATAAAGATTAATATTTCATACTAATTATATCATAATTTCATATATTTTACATAGAATTCGTCAATAAAACATAATAAAATCACGTATATTTAATCATATAAAAGTCATAAATCAACTACTCCCCACTTAGCTTTTGATCGTTCTCGAGCAAAAATAAGCGGTAATATATAAATGAAAGATAACATAATTGAATAAGTTAAAATTTCCATAGTAATATATATTGCCAATATTATAAACATATAAGTTATAACTTTTATAAAAAATTAATAAGAGAGAAAGTTTATATAACTTAAATAAATTAAGTATCAAATGTTAATCAGATGAAAACATGCATGCAATAATTCATAAATATAAATAAAATATTAGAATTACTTTCTATCTCAATTATTACGAATTTCTGGAATCATTAACTAAGTCAGATAGAAGACACAATGGCTTATAATATATTAGGATAGGACATTGGTTAATCGAAAAGATAGAAAAAGAAATCAAAAAGAGAAAGAGGCAAGTCGTACGTACCTACGTCTTCACATTCTTGATCAAAAACAATTTCGATTAGTAACATCCTTTTATTCCAACTATTTTTCAGATTTTCTCTCTTCTTTTTTTTTAATATATATATTAAGAACTAAAGCGTGAGTGTGTGTAGAAAAATCAAATTTTACAAGCATTGCTTCATCAAGATTGATCGGAGTACTACTCTTTCGATCTAAAATTACGAGTCCGGTTTCCTTAAACCCGTAATCATTCTTGAGATCTAATGATTCGACTTATGCCTTCATTCCCAGCAATAGGACATTTCGAGATAATACCCTAGCTGGACTACTATCATCAGGCATTATTATTATTTATATATCTGGTCGATCAAAGATAGGGAAGATACCTGATATTTGATTAATTCTGTGTAAAAAATGGTGCTTTGTTCCTAATATAAATTTTTCATAGGATACTAACATATCTGAACTCATTGCCAAAATCAGCTATCTTGTAAGCGTCATGAGGTGAGAACATCTATATTAGAACCTATCTACCCATTCCAATCTCAGCATATACCATTTTTTCTCAACTCTTAACTCTTTTGTCATCATTTCCTCTCATAAATACGTACAAACTCGAAGGATTTCAAAGAAATGTAGACCAAAACAAGCTAAGGGTCGGAAATTTCTAGTTAATCAAAATGGCTAAATTCCGAGTGAGGTCTTGATCACTCTTTAAAAAGCTGAGGTAGGGTCAAAAATTGGAAATTTTATTCAGGTAGGCTATTTGGCTATAGTTATATTTTTGTGGTGTCCAAAATCATCATTCCTAATTTTGATTCCAAATTCATAATTTATCTTGAAAAGAAAATTATCTAAAAATTTATTTATAAATATAAAAATTACTTGAATAATTCCATAAAAGAAATATTTGACAAAAATTATTTAGTTATACATACTCAAAATCTTAAAAATCTTATAAAAGATATAAAACATATTCATAGTATATCTAATATATTTTACCAAATCAAAAATTAATCTTCTCAAATTATATCATTTTTATTAATATATTAACTAACTTAAATCATTAAGAAAAACTAATCAAAACTAAGCAAATAAGTAATTAAAGTACTAATTTATATGAAAGATCTATTTTTTTTTTTTTAATTATTTTCGAAAATTTTAATGAAATTTTCTAACCTAACTCTACTCCCCGCTTACGAAGTGGCATCGTCCCGATGTTCAATGAGTATGAAAAAGTAGGTTCGAAAATTAAATTAAAATTATAGATGATCGTTATAAATATCGATAACACGCGTATATTAAAAACCAACAAACATATATATTAAACAAAAAGAAACTATTACACACTAAAAGATTCAAAATAAAACAAACTTACTAACTAACTTACTAACCTTAATCAACTTACTAACTTATTAAAGCAAACCAACCTTAAACAAACTTAAATAAAACCAACAACAACTATCTCAAATAGTTGACGAACAACCCGGATTCTCTACCGGTAGCAATCCTCTACGATAATCACGAGACGGATATATCTCGTCAGAAGCAATTTCAGGGACTTCATTCAAATGAATACATAACCTTGAAATTAACCAAGCAAAAGGCATCGGCCTTCCATTATTATACCGTTCCACTGCAAAGTTTACTGCCGTCTTAAAAATCAAAATCCCCCAGTCCACATGAGCTCCGCTTATCAACGCAAATAACAAAAGTATTTCATTATCACTAACCCACGCAAAGTCACTAGTCGAATAGACTCGTGAGTTAATGAAGTGTTTCCATGCTCTCAGATGAGCAGGTAGAGCTGAAGTGGTAGAGTCGTAATTTTGATCGAACTCTGGAAACAAATATGGAAAAGCTTCCGTGACATAGTTGACAACGTTAAAGGAGTTCCCTAACGCCCATTGATATTCAAAATGAAGATTATGGATTTGATTGAAAATTGGTATTTCGTAAATATGATTGATGATATGAGGTGAAAAGTGAATAAGTGTACCACGAACGGATACAAGTTGTGACGGATCGACAAGATCGATGTGAGAGTGAGAGCGGAATAAAATTCCTAACGATAGAAACATTAATCCTACCTCTTGGATTCCTTACAAACTTTCTCCAACCTCTATTCGAATTAAATCCTTCCCCTGATCGATCAATTTTTCGTAGTTAATACCTTTCTCTACCAATATTGGAGAATTCGCAAACCTCGCACTCACCAACAAATTAACATTTGAAGCGCTAGACTCGGGACAAAAACATCTAATGCCTCCGGATCATAAGAATTGACCGACGGTGATGACCGGTTTGACATTTTAAGCGGATTAAAATAACAGAGAGTGAAAGGTGAAAGTAGTAAGTGAATTTGCAATTTTACTTTCAACTCTCCTCCTTAAATGGTCAACAATTAGAGTACACGTGCATGCATACTAACACTTTCAAAGATGACTAAGCAAAGTTAACTCCCGGATCGGTCTGGCGGCCGGACCGGTCCGGCTTCAAAATAGTTTCACCGTATAAAGGTTGTAAAATTCAAGTTCTCTTGGTTATCTAAAATAGACTCAAGGCTATTAGAATCCTATATAGGTTAATAAAGATTATCTAAATGATACGGATAAAACAATACACGAATTATATTTTAAAAATGACATACGAATGATACAAATAATTTTTAGATTTTTGATGAAGTATTTAAATACTATTAAAAATGATTAAATTTACTACTACGACATAAAATGATTATAAAAACGCAAACGAAAACGAAAAACTATTAAACTAGCAAACTTGGCGCCTAATAAAGTTAAAATGCGGAAAATAAAATAAATGCAGGATAAAAATGTTTAAAAATAATAAAGTTTTTCAAATCAAACAATGTCAACATCATCATCCTCAGCTGGATAAACTGGATCATTCAAACTTGGAACCGATGACGTAACTGGCTGTGGAAACGTAGTCGTGGTCCGAACTGAACTGTCGAGACCCAACGAACTCATACTCGACGTCATCCTTGCAAAATCCGAAAATCCTCCCACTAGATTTAACAAAGACACGAGAACTCAGTAAAAGACACCCGACCACTAGATCGGCTTCCAAAAGGATTTGGCATATGATGAAAGCTCGAGATGGTGGGATAGGTGCTATCCAATCTGTAAAGTATATGGGTCGATTGACGGGCGGATAGGCGCTTTATCGAAAGAAGGATTAAGATGCATTTGCTCATGTCTCAACATCCTCTACGTAAATCATCACTCCACCGCTTACTCGCCAAAGAAAACAAAGCCATATTAGCCTTGTCCTCGGCTACATCTCGACACTAAAGATTGAAACATATCGTATGTAATGGTGTTTGGGAGAGAAGTCTGCTGCTGCTGATCAGAAAAAGATGAAAATGTCAAACCGGTGGAATCGGTGGAGGTGCACTACGATAACTATCGAGTCTATCGAACCCTCTGGAGACCTCCTCATCAGGACTAGGGCCTATCGTGACTCATCTCGCCATAGCTAATTTGTCGTTAGATAGGAAATGAACTCCGATCTACGACATAAATCCAAATAAAGCCAGAAAGTACATGTGACTCCTCGCCTTGGCAAGAACAATAAACTCGAAACCCTTCTATACATGATCTTCCCCACATCCACCTTAATATCATGAATCATCGCCCAAGTAATGCATAAATCTTCTTTACCAAAGGCGGTGTGTTTGGTAGTGGGATAGAGAGTATGGCTCAAAAATCTTTTGATTGCCCTCAGATCTCTAAAACACTTCCCATAATTAAATCTGTTGTCCACCCACTCTGCCGTAGCATCAAATTCCTCTCGAGCTCTGTGAGGCAATGCTGCTCATACATAGCAGGATCATCTAATCTATAAACAAACTCTGTAATCCTCCTCATCTGGAAAAACTTCTACCCCTAAAACAGCATTGATAAGTTCCGGACTAAAAGAAACATGTCTAGACCTAAGGGGAATAGACTCTATCATACTACCCTCAGTGGGTGTCAAAGTAGACAGAACTGCATAAAACTCTGCCACTAAGGTAGTATTGATCTCTCATGTCCTCTTAGCTGCAAAATCCAACCATTGGCGTCTCGCAAAAATACGCCTAACTTCCTCTCCTAAGTCATCAAAATCTAAGCCTCTTTCCAACACAACTCCACATTTACTATAGATATTCTTATAAGCATTCTTAGCTTGAGGTGAAGTCAGAAAGAAAACTAATGAGACTCTTCTTCCGGTGTTAAATCTTTAAGACCTACGACTGGTACTTCTATTGGAATATTAGGCTTTCGTTTCTTAGAGATTTTGCGACTAGATGAGGCCATTCTACGAATTTTGGAATAACAAAAGAACAACAAAAACAAAAACAACACAAATAAAATGTCACAACACACTTAAAAATCAAAACAGTTTGAAAATAAATCTAAAATTACAAAAATCATGAAATTGATAACTAGAGTAAACAATTTATACCTTATAATGAACAAAACGGTGAAAAGTGGCCGAAAAGTCGTAGGCTTTCACCGGGATGAAATGGAGCTTGTGTTCAATCTTTTCAATTTTTCACTTGTGTTGAAGAGAGAGAGAGTAAAAGAGGAAGAATGTATGTAATGGTGTAGTGTAATTTGTATTTTTGAAGAGAAAAAGAAAATTTTTGGGGTGGAGGTGGTGGTGGTGCGTGTTCTTGAAAAGGAGAAATGAAGAAGAAAGAAGTGTCCCGTCCTTTTTAGGTTAAATCGAACCCGGATCGGTCCTGGATAAGGGCCGGATCGGTCCGTGTGAAATTTTTATGATTTTTCGATTTTTTTTTTAAATTTTTTTTTTATTTTTTTTGAATTTTTGATATAAAAACTTGTAAAACTCAATAAAAACTTAATAAAACTAGAAAATAAAATTTATAAATTTTATAACAATTTCTCAAAATTTATAAAATATTTATAAAACTTATTTAAAAGTTTATAAAAATTCAATAAATTTCTATTAATTCTTATAAAATATCTAAAAACTTAAAAAAAAAACTTTTTATAAAACTTTTATAAAACTCCTTAATTTTATAAAGATCCAATTTTATAAAATTTTCAAAGTTATGCAAAAAATTTATAAAACTAAAAACAATAAAAGACTTGAACTTACGGGGTTTCTAATTCTTCAATTTCTACAAACTCCAGATTTCTAACATACCGTTCAAGCAAACTAAATCCTAGAAACGTAGCATTTGAATTAAATCTTGGAATTCCATCGGGATTTTCGGTTAACCACCTAATCGTTCCCTTCTTAATTACATTCAAACACTCATTCTGAGATTGAGTTATATTTTTCCCACATTGCCCACTGTGTTCAATCTTTCCACAGATTCTGCACATCCTTAGAAACTTAGCCCTTCTCTTTATCGAGCTTCTCGACGTGCTCATTACAAACTTCTTTCAATTTTTCTCTCTCAACAATTGCTTGTTCTTTCCAAAACTAAAGCTTCTATAGTAAAGGCAATATCCCTATCAAAACCTAAATTTAAAAGTAAAACAAAAATTCCTAATCTATCTAAAAAAGACATCCAGGTTCTTTTACGCCTATCCGGTAAAAGACGAAACTAGTTTAGACATATAATAGAAAAGATAAAACCTGGTAATTTGATACTTTCGGTTTATCTATCGAGCCTTCGCTTTTAGTCTTTCGGAGGGTCGATCAAAGAACATCACTTCATTTATGAGAGACTTCTTCACCTTCCGAAATAGCTTCACCCTGTGACCATTGGCTATAAAAGTTGTATTCCCATCGCTTAGTTCAACAAACTCCAGATTTATAAACTCGTGTTACTTTAAATGGTCCCGTCCATCTTGATTTAAGCTTTCCGAAACAACTTTAAACGTGAATTGTACAATAACACTCGATCACCTACACGGAACTCACGACTATATATTCTCTTATCATGGAAGGATTTCGTATGCCTTCTTGTAGATTCGAGCATTTTCATAAGAATCAAGGCGAAATTCTTCTAATTCGCATAATCAAGTAATCTATGATCACCGATGACCTTAGGATCGAAATTCGTAAATCTAATAGCCCAGAAGGCTCAGTGTTCTAACTCTACTGGGAGATGACAAGATTTACCAAAGACTAATTTGTAGGGAGAACAACCAATTGGAGTTTTAAAAGCTGTTCTGTATGCCCATAACGCATCATCTAGTCTAACTGCCCAGTTTTTAGGGTTTGAGTCCACTGTTTTTTCTATAATTCTCTTAATTTCTCTGTTCGACACCTCTACCTGACCAGTGGTTTGCGGATGATAAGGTGTTCCTAACTTATGCGTTACACCATATTTTTCAGTTAACTTAGTAAATGGTCGATTGCAAAAGTGTGAACCTCTATCACTAATGATCGCCTTGGAATGCCATATCTAGTGAATATGTTCTTTTAAGGAATCGTATGACAACCTTGGTATCATTAGTGGGAAGAGCTTCACTTTCTACCCATTTCGAGACATAATCTACCATTATAAGAATAAATCTTTTTCCAAACGATATAGGAAAGGTCCCATGAAATCTATACCCCAAACATCAAATAACTCACATTCTAAAATAGGTTGCATAGGCATTTCATGTTTTTTCAAATATTTCCCATTTTTGACATGATTCGCAAGATTTAACATATGTATATGCATCTTTATAAAGTGTAGGCCAATAAAACCACATTGCAAAACTTTAAAAGCGGCTTTTCCAACCTCCATGATGACCTCCTCGCTCACGATCATGACAAAACGATAAAACACTTAAAATTTCATTATCAGCACACATTTTCCGATTATCCCATCCGAACATTTACGGAAAATGTCTGGTTCCTCCCAGTAATAAAATTTTAAGTCATAAAAGAACTTCTTTTTCTGTTGCCAAGTCCAATGAGACGGAATGTAATCACAGGTTAAGTAGTTAATGATATCTCCAAACCAAGGTGAATTTTCCTTAGAAGGAATTTTTTTCTTTAATAACTGCATGGTTGACGGAGTATCGATTCTAAACAGTTGTTCATCAGGAAATGAATCTTTAATTTCAATTCCTATTTCTTCATCAGTTTCCATTCTACTTAGATGATCTGCTACTACATTCTCACTTCCTTTTTTATCTTTAATCTCAATATCAAATTCTTGAAGTAGGAGAATCCATCTAAGAAGACGTGGTTTCGCATCTTTCTTACTTAGTAAATATTTCAATGTTTGAATGGTCTCAGATAAACTATTACCTTAGAGCCAACAATATACGATCTAAACTTATCTAAGGCAAAAATCACAGCCAATAGCTTCTTTTTTCAGAGTTGCATAGTTCAATTGAGTCGCATTTAACGTATGAGATGCATAGTAAATAGCTTTGAGAATTCTATTATATCTTTGACCTAAAATACTCCTACACCAATAAATCGCTTGCATCACACATAATCTCAAAAGGTAAATTCCATCTGTGCTACCAATCTACAGTGCGAGAATCAACTTTGCTTTCAGGTTTTAAATGCTTCCATACATTTACTATCAAAATTAAAAGGTACTTCTTTTTCAAGCAAATGACTTAGAGGTTTTGCTATCTTCGAAAAATCTGCAATAAATCTCCTATAAATCCTTGCATGTCCAAGAAATCCTCTTAACGTTCTTAGATTAACTGGTGGAGGCAATTTCTCGATTACCTCGACTTTAGCTTTATCAACTTCGATTCCTACTTCAGAGATTCTATGACCTAGTACAATTCCTTCTGATACCATCAAATGACATTTTTCCCAGTTAAGCACTAAATTGGTATCCTCACAGCGTTGTAACACTCGTTCTAAGTGTAACAAACAGCCATTAAAAGAGTCTCCGTAAACACTAAAGTCGTCCATAAAAATCTCTAAGAATTTCTCAACCATATCAGAAAATATAGACATCATACATCTTTGAAACGTAGCAGGAGCATTACATAAACCAAACGGCATTCTTTTATACGCAAAAAGTTCCATAAGGACAAGTGAAAGTAGTTTTTCCTATCTCCTCTTTGCAATGAATATCTCAGAAATATCCTGAATAACCATCTAAGAAACAAGAATAATACTTATGTCCACTTAAACGCTCCAACATTTGCACTATGAATGGAAGTGGATGATGATCTTTCTTAGTATGATCATTTAGTTTTCTAAAATCAATGCACATTCGATATCCTGTAATTTCCTTGTTGGAATCCATTCATTCTTACCATTCTCTTTCACTGTGAAACCTCCTTTCTTTGGTACAACTTGAGTTGGACTTACCCATTCACTATCCGATATAGGAAAGATTATTCCCATTTCTAATAGCTTAATAACCTCTTTCTTAACGATTAACCGCAAATTCGGGTTGAGGCGGCGTTATGGTTGAATACAAGGTTTAGCATCTTCTTTTAGAATTATCTTATGAACACATATCTCAGGGCTAATACCTCGAATATCGGCAACTGTCCATCCAAAAGCTTTCTTATGCTTTCTTAACATTCCTAGTAATTGATCTTCTTGTTGCTCCGTTAAAGACGATGAAATAATAACTGGTAAAAGGTTATTAGTTTCAAGAAAAGCATATTTCGATTTAAAGGTAACGGTTTCAATTCCATTCTTAGGCGGATCTTCTATTGATGATTTAAGAACCGGTCCTTCTAGTTCTAACTCCAAATACTTATGCCATGGTGGTTTAAAAGTAAAAGCGCCTTTGTCTAGAAAAAGATTATCTCTTTCATTTCAATGTCTTCCTCATCTTCTTTATAGATAGATAGAGTTAAGCATTCTTCTAATCTGTCTTCAAAAGTTGGTAATCGATTATCATAGATGTAATGAATATCTTCTATAAAAGAACATGATTCTCGTGATGTGTATTGATGGTTCATAGCTTTGAAAATATTGAAAGCAACTTCATCTTCATTGACTCTCAAAATTAATTATCCTTTCTGAACATCGATTAAAGTTCTCCCTGTAGCTAGAAATGGACGTCCTAAGATAAGTGGCGCTAAAAATCCTTCTTCCATTTCCATAACTACAAAGTCTACTGGAAAATAGAACTTGTCTACTGTTGGGAGGATTTTGCATCATAAAAACAAAAGAAAATTTATAAACCTATACTTAACATGCAAACTAACTCCTAACCGACCAAATATCGGGTAGTTGATAGCATAGTAGGGTAAGTACAGGGTCGATCCACAGGGAATTGGGATGTTGAATCTAATTTCACTAATTCCTTTCGATTGTTACTTAGGAAAAACGAATAAACGAAAGAACAAATAAAATAAACGAAAAAGCAATTAAAATAAAGCTAACCTACGAAATAAAATAACACAACCTAAACTAAACTAAAGATACATGGGATCAAACAGTGCACAAACCAAGTGATTTCAATCCTAGTTCATCTCATGATTTTAATTCAAATTGTGGTTTCACCTTTACACGAGATACAAATCCCTAATTCCTTAGTGAATCTATTTCTCAAGCTATGAATTCCTAATTCCTTAGTGAATTCAATTATCAATCTCTCCTCTTCCGAATGTTGAGACTGATTTACCAAACAAAACGACGGGTGTAGATTCAAGTTACTCTCGTATAATCGAATCTAACAACCTAGGAATCTAACCAATTAATTTGTCACATAATCAACGGCTAAAAACCCTATCTTTCCATGGTGATCTAAGGTTTATGCAACTTCCGTATTATAAACATCAATAGAAAACAAATCTTTCAATCTATTCTCATGGCATCATAAACACATAGAAAAGATACAAAACGAAATCAAATCATGAAGAGAAACTGGAATTGAATTAATCGAAGAGAACTCACATAGTTTCATACAAGGATTGATCCAAGAACGGAAAAGAAAACATCTAAACTACTCCTAATCTAACCTCGGTTCACCCGAGCACAAGGCTCGGGTGACCGGCCTTCAAATCTCCAAGGTGCGGCTGCTGGCCTCTCTTTTGATGTGAAGAAATTTCTGAATGAATTAGGGTTTGGGGCTGCTGTGCTTTAAATAGAAAACAGAGGCGGTTGCTACAGTAACCTAAGTCGGTTTCAGCAAAAACGGCGGCGGACGCCCGTCTGAATATGTGGGCGCCCGTCCACTTTCTCGAACGGGGTTGGGCGCTCGTTTGGACAATCTGAACTCTCTCAGATGTGAATTACAATTACGGGACGACGCGTTCAAATGACTGCACGCCCGTCCATAGTGGACGCTGCATGGACGCTCGTCCAGATTTGCTGGACTTCGATTTCTTGATCATTATCCTTTCTTTCCTCCATCTTTATCCTCTTTGATTTCTTTCCTTATCTCTTTTATTCTTCCATATCTTTGATTGATCCTCTCTAATCACGAATTTAGCTCTTTAGGATCACCTTTTCCATCATCAATGAGTATCTACACAAGGATCAAAACATACCAAAGTGTAACATATTTCCAAAATAATATAAAATCATCAAATAAAGACTAAAATAGATACGTTTTCATATTTAACCATTAAAAACCTCATTTACTCAATTAATCAATTATAAGCTCGATTTCTATGAAAATCATACATATATGGGAGAAAATTGATATATAAAATATATGTATAAATACTACAATTTAGCCCTTAACATCTACCTTAACCAATATATCCTCAATTATTCCTTTAGGGTACTTAATCGATCTATCTGCCATTTGCAGAGTCATTTCAGTCTTAGTAAGCTTTCCTATGCCTAGCTTTCTATAATCCTCATAAGACATGAGATTTATACTAGCTCCTAGATCACATAAGACCTTCTTAAACAGAAAATCCTCCAATTTCAATGGAATGGTAAAACTTCCAGGATCTTTCAGTTTATGTGGTAACTTATCTTTGCAAAATTGCGAACATTCTTCATTTAGGCATATATTCTCATATTCCTCTAATTTTTCTTATTTGATAGTATATCCTTCAAAAAACTTTCCATAGGCAGGCATATTTATCGAGCTTGATAACAGGGATATTAACATGAATATGACGAAAAGTATCAAGGAAACGAGCATACTTCTGATCAGTCTTAATCTTTTTAATTTGATCTTTAGGTGGAAAAGGTAAAGACTCTAAATCTATAACCTTTGGCTTCGAAGTCATGTTCTCTTTTCCTTTATCCTTAAACTTTTGAGTATTACTTGATCGCCATGTTTCGAGTTCTTGAATTTTTCTTTTAAAATATTCCCTAATCAATCTCTACTTGATTTTCCTGTTTCTCATCCTTGTTCTCTTTATCTTCTACTCTAACATGTTCCTTGAATAGATTCCTTAAATCTTTATCCATGGGATCTTTCAAAATTCTAGGGATTTTTACCCATTTTTCACCTTCATTCTCAGGTTCCAAACTTCTATTCCTTTTCAAGAAATTCTCTATAATTTCTTCTTCCTCATCAGTAAATTCAAGTTCATCTTTAGTCTCTTCATTTTTTCTATCTAAATCATTTTCTACTTCATTATTCCCGAAGTTTTCTACTCCATTACTACCGTAGAGTTTCCTACTTCTCGTAACTACAACATTTACCTCTCTTGGGTTTCTTTCAGTATTACTTGGTAATCCTCCAGGAGGTCTACTATTGTTACGTTCACCTTCCCTACTCAAATGATCTTCCATATTCCTTAATGAAGCTTCTATCGTTCTCATTCTGGTATCATGTCCATTCATAGATGTTTTCATTGAACTCATATCCTTATTGACTGAACCTATAGAAGTCATCATTGTTTCCATATTCTTAGCTTGAGTAGATACTACATCCATCATATTTTCCATCAGTTTTTCCCATTTTTCAACCCCTTCTGTAGGTTGAGTTGAACTTTGAGTTACTGGTATACTTTGAGTGGTATGCTGAGGATAGGTTCTAGGTAATGATTGTAAATTCTGATTAGATGTATTTCCTTGATAAACTTGATTATTATTCAGATTCTTATACTGAACTAGATACGGCGGTTGTCCTGGCTTACTAGGGTTTTCAGACCATCTAAAAGTTGGGTGGTCTCTTCTAATAGCATTAAACGAGTTTGAATATGCATTGTTCAAATTCCTATGCTGCTGAAGAAAACTCACCTCCTCTCTTGAATATCCTGTTGGTTCTTCTATCCCTAATGACACATTATCATGATTTGAGTATTCAGTTGGCATACTATTTTCTGAATTTTTATTCTTACCTTGTTGTAATCCATCAAACTTTCTACTCAAATTCTCCAAGTGTGCTAGAACTTCCGTGTTTGACGTACATTCTCCTGCAAAAGCTACTTTTCTAGTGCTAGAACCGGTTTCCCACATTCTGTTATTTTTGGAAATCTTTTCTATAGCATCGTAAACTATTTGAGCTTCACTCATCATTAACGAACCACCACATGCATGATCTACATCTGCACGTGAATCCTTTCTTAGTTTACGACAGAAAAGTTGAATTTGCATATCTAAAGAATAACCATGATCGGGACAAGCTCTTAACAATTTTTAAACCTTTCCTGGCATTCCCAAGCGCTTCTTGAGATCCTTGTCTAAAATTAGCAACCTCGACTTTTAATTCCAAATTACATCCCGAGTAAAATATTGTTTCGTAAATTCAGTTTGAATATCCTCCCAACTAGTTAACGAGTGGTGTGGAAGAGACATAAACCAATCTCGGCTCTCGTCCTTTTAGAGAAAAAGGAAACATAGTCATCCTCGTTAATTCCTTATGAGCACCTTGACTTTTGGTCAGATTGCACAGTTCTTCAAACAGATAGAGATGATGATGTGGATCTTCATCATCTTCTCCTAGAAATTGGGCTCTTGCGTCAATTAAACCAAAAATATGAGACTTAATTTCGAAATTATTTGCTCCTTCATTAGGTAACAGTATGGGATTATTAGTCTGGTTTCTCCTAACAGTTTGATCACAGATAGGTCTTGGGTTTGGCGGATTGTTACGATTATTCTGGTTCCGATCTTGATTGTTCCTATTATTCTGATTATTATTAGGGTTAACAGGGTTTTGGCCATGCCCTAAAGCATGATCTAGCCTCTGTTCGTTTGTTTCATCACTAGTTTCAGCCATTTCTTTATTTTTATTAGAAGATGATTCCGTTGGAGATTTTCCAAGGAGTCCTAAGTCGTTTGACCACTTTTACTCTCTATCCATGGTGCCTTTCGTAGCGTTTATATCAGGCTTATAAGGAGTAAGTGAGGCTTTACCGCTTCTGGTCATCAACTAACGAAAATAGAAAAATGCTCGATTTTTAAAGAAGAAGAAAATTGGTACTAAAAGAAAGTAGATACCAACGAAAATAAAAAAAAGAAATGTGATAAGAAGAGTGTTGGTTTATCCTCGAGAATTTTTAAGCTAATACAAGTAGTAACCATAGACACAAAAAAAGAAATTAGCGATGTTTGTTCCCCGGCAACGGCGCCAAAATGCTGACGTCACCGAAACCAGACCTTAGAAACGGCGTCAAGAAAGGGACAGACCTTTTCTAGGTTAGACGGATCCTAACCGGCAAGCAAACCGGATCAAATTGTAGTGATAGAGTGGTGAGTCGTGTCGAATCCTCGAGGAAAAAGTGGTAATTCTTTTAAGTGTGGTTAAACACCAAAAAGCAGCTGCTATTAACTCGATCTAAACCGCAATTTTATAACACGATTACTATTACTCTAACTAACATAAAATAAATGCGTAATTTAAAAGTTATTCTAATATAATATATATAGATATATAAATATATATAGATGTACATAAATAGTAAAATATATATATATATATGTAAATATATAGATACCAATATATAATTTATAGACTAGACTAGCCAAAGTATATGTAATCAATTTATTCGATCTTTTCAATTAATAGAATGTGCTCGATCTTCCTTTTTATTAGGTCCAATTGAGTAAATGAAACGGTGTACTCCTATTGTCAACAATTCCTCCTCACACGAGCGTATGAAATTGTCATATGTCAAATTGTCATCAGTCCAATGTCCACAATCGCCCAGGCTAAACTTAGTTAGTCAAAACAGTAATTTAGTATAAATCTACCCCGGATAAAAGAGGTGATTCCATTTGTCGATGGCCGATGTTATTCAAGAGGCTCCGGTTGTCAAGCGGATCGATTTAACACAAACGGTGTAGTTTCAATTAAACTGTGATTTTAACATTATTAAGATCTCGAGTACAAAGTTAATAAGATTTGTTTTTCTAGGACAAATCTGCCCCCGGGTAGGAAATAGGATTCCGTTAATCAGACGGCCATTTTTACCCTCCGGTTTTTCTATTTTTACTCATATCCTCGACTTCTCCGGTCCGAGTTCATCGCCAGTTTATATGTGGTATTCATCATGATTGATTACTTCATTCGAATATGTTATCTTTACGTAGCGAAATAGAAAAAGATTCATTTTAACTCAATTTTAATCACTTTTACTTAGACATCATTCTTTTAACGAAAAGATCGAAATAATACGATTACATAACTTTGGCTAGTTATTAGATCTAGCCTAATAACATTATAAAAACTAAAAAAGAAGAAAATAACAAACATAAACATAAATACTTGGAAAAGTTACCCGACATGAGATCTTGATTCGAAATTGTATTCTTCCGACATAACAACAACTCTAACAACACCGGACTTCGATAATTTCCGAGCATTATCACGATACTACTACTACTACTAATTTATTCCTGGCTTAAAGCCTATTTACAAACTAAAAAAAAGAGGGGATAGAGAATATATATAGAATATTGTGTATATATATTGGTACCCCTTGAAATGAGCCTCTGATCTCCCTTTTATAGACTTTCCTCCTTCCCGGACCGGTCTCGAAAATTGGCCGGATCGGTCCCGTGTAATGATGACAATCATTACAGATTAGTTATAAGCATGTGAGCCCATGTTACCTTAATCATCACAGATGCTGTGTAATTATATATATAATTATATATAATTACATAGCTAACTTCTAAAAATCATAACTTGAGTTCTCGATATCAGAATGACATAATCAAACTTCTGTTGAAAAGCTCGTTGAATTCTCTACAACTTTCATCAAGGCCACTTCTTCAGAAAACGTATTCTTGATGAGCCATTTGTATTACGTGTCCTTTTCGGGATTTTTCAATAGTACGAATCAATTAGCCACTTGACCTTTTAAATTGAGTGACGCTTTATAACTTCCTTCCAACGACTTGAATTGACTTCAAAAAGTGTCTCTATTCGGGATTTCAGTTCATCTTAGGATTCTGCAATGAAATAAACACAAAATACCCGTGTAAAATAGACACAACACTCCGGTTACTAAAACTGGTACAAAAACTACAACTTTTTACTATAAATACCAACTTTTACTACTAACTATACTAAACTATAAAGATTAATATTTCATACTAATTATATCATAATTTCATATATTTTACATAGAATTCGTCAATAAAACATAATAAAATCACGTATATTTAATCATATAAAAGTCATACATCAAGGATCGACGTCCACCAGTCGTCGCTAGGAGATACAATGCGGAAGACTACGGCTTCTCCCTTGGTCGATTTTATCGTCTCTCTCCGGTTTGGGTAAATCTACTAACCTTCTTGTAGAGATTAATTAGTTATGTTTCATATCATAAATCGCATAAGCTTCCGCTGTGCTAAGATCGAGTGTCTCGATCGGTGCTACTACTTCTAGCACTATAGACCTTTATCCTTAAACCTGCACCACATCAAACTACATGAAAGATGTGTGAAGCAGAAAATGCATTAAAGAGTGTCATATGCCTCGGCTGTTGGTAGTCTTATGTATGCTATGAGGTGTACGAGACCTGACATTTGTTACGGCGTTGGATTAGTCAGCCGTTTTCAGTCAAATCCAGGGCAACCGCTTCGACAAAGAGAAAAAGAATCTCATCAAATATTTGAAGAGAACCGAAAATTATATGCTCGTCTATTCGAGTGGGAGTTTGGAGCTAGCGGGGTACACGATTCGACTTTCATCAGACGAGAGATGATTCTAAATCTACCTCTGGTTCAGTGTTTACGCTTGGTGGCGGTGCAGTAGAATGGAGAAGCCAAAAGCAATCCAAAGACACCGATTCAACAATGGAAGTCGAGTTCATAGCGGCCTCGGAGGCGGCTAAAGCGCGCTTTGGTTAAGAATGTTCATCGGATTAGGCGTTGTCCCGAATCGTCAAGATCCTATTCCTCTCTATTGTGATAACAATGGGGCCATTGCCAACTCTAGGGAACCTCGAAAGCACAGTAAGTCGAAGCATATAGAGAGAAAATACTGGGTGATCAACGATTTTGTCGATAGAGGGGACATTTCCGTCAAGAAAATCGCCTCCGCCGATAATCCTGCTGATCCATTCACCAAGACGCTGTCGATTGAAGATTTTAGTCGACACTTGGAGACTATAGGTATTAGAGACATGTCTCATTTGCTTTAGAGCAAGTGGGAGTGATAGTTTGTTGTATTTTAAATAATAGGGTGTGCTCTAAAACAATTAATCACATGCTTTCGTGCAAGTGGGAGATTGTTAGGTGTGATGCCTGAAAGACAATTTTGTAATTGTTTTATTTAATAAATGAAATGATGTTATTATTCATATTTATTATTCTCATATTCACCGATGTGACAATAGTATTTACACTACAGAAAACCCTAAAGTATATCGTTTATGTAATCACTTAACTCAGTGTATGGCATATACACATGAGGATTGAGTTGGTGAAGATGTACTTAAAATACAATTAGCCCGTAGTGAAGTTAGTCGAGAGTATCGGGTCTCTCTTTAATGTGCTATTAATGCCTGCATCACAATAGGTGTGATTGTCTTATCCGGACTTTCGGTTAAGAGAACCTAATGGGGCATTTATATATGATAGATATATCATATAGAAATTTGGACCGATTTGATTAGAGTTCACGATATAATTCCATAATCGAGAAGTCTTATCGAATCAATGGATGATCATATTTATGGATATATCTTAATCTGAGGTGATCACGATCAACCGCTTGAATCGCATTATGAAGTTTGACTTGACGGTTAAGGATTACACCGAGTCCAGTAGTCCGAATTACCCCATCTTGGCATTGTAATTTGGATTGAGTGAGTAGTCCGTGTTATCACGGATACGGAATCCATTCCTTCCATTTATGGAAGTAGATAGACGATTCCTTTATTTGTTAATCCTAGAAACCGATCGATCGTGCGAGTTCATATTACACCGATTAGCTACCAAAGAGTTGTATGAATTAATTGATCACTAGGGTTAATGGTAAATAAGGATAAGAGGTTCTAAAAAGGGTTAACGGTAACTTCCCGATTTAGAATGAATAAATCATGGAGGATTAATCCATATGTAATGATTATATCAATGGACGCTTATTATTATTCTCGTGAGGAGATAAATATAATCTTATAATCGGAGGAGTGCGATCACGGGATTATGGTGGCATATTCCTGTGATTGATTTATCGAATATAATTATTCTCGTCAGTAAGACAATTATTTATTTGATTTATCGGAGCACGATTATTAGTCCATGGTCCCCGACGTGCCTCCTAATATAGCATAGCTATTCTCGGACGTCGAATCCTAATAATATTAATTTAGTTCTTGTTGGACTTTATTAAAACGACATGTGAATTAATTGTTTAGTGGACTATTAAATTAGTTGGGCTAAATAATTAAATATGTGAAAAGGCATTTTTCATAAACTCGCCCAAATGTGTTATAGCCGAAATTAATTATGACTAGGTCATAATAAATTAAAAGTGGCGCCTCCTACTTAATTATTGACTAAGAAATTGTTTTCTTGTGATTAATTAAGACATGTGCTTAAATGTTTATTGGATAAATATTTTGAAAGCATATAATAAAAGATAAAGTTTATTCTAGAATATTCTAGGATTATCTTTTATTAAAAGGATTTATTTTGTTTGATAAATAAAATCCTTGGAGGACAAGATTAGCTCTTCTATATAAAGAGGCTTTTCCCAACACAATATACAACATATATTTTCGACTTCTCCCTATAGTAGAGAGAAGGAAATATTTCGGCCAAGGAGAGAGTGCGAGAAATCTTGGAGATTTTTTCGGGTAGCATATCGGAAAGGTTCGAGTCGAGAATTCCTTCCACCGGGAGTTGCTTGGATCACACGTTCGTAAGACGTGGGTGCTCTTCACACCTTCACGAGTTCTTCCTAATTGCGGTTCTTCAACTTGGATTTTGAGATCCAAGAGGTATGCACTACATTCCCTTGTAGAATAGATCTAGTTGTTTTATTACGTGTATTATATAGATCTAGATCCATAAAATCGCTTCCGTTGCGGATGGTATTACTAACAGTGGTATCAGTCGCCATGGTGATCTATATTTATACGTATAAAATATTAGATCTAGGAGTGGTAAAACATGTAGATTTTTTGTCCCAATTTTTTTTTTTAAAAGGGGCCGATGCATGCTTAATTAATTTTTATGTTATGAATGTCTTGGTTGAAGAGATGGATTGGGGTTTGTACTGTTTACTCGTTAGATCTATTGTAGCTCCTTTGTTTAGCAACAATTGAGCATAGGAATTGTATTTATTTTATGTCAATTTTCGAAATTTATTTGTAAAAGTAGCATCTTTTATTGTAATTTTGAATATCCGGGCTGGAAAAGATGAAGATCTTGCTGGAAAATTGAAGATCAAGGCGAAACCCAAGGTATGAACGAGGAGAAACGGATAAAATTTTATTAAAAACTGCTACAGGACTTTCTGCGACGCTGAAAAGCGTCGCTATAAGTCCTGTTTAATAAAAATATGCGGCTAGGGTTTATTTTTGTTGCGGCTGCATGAAATTTTTTATGTGACCTAATTTTTTTTTTCCATTCAACTGCCGCATGAAAAAAAAAAAAAAAAAAAATTTATGTTTTTGGAAAACAATTAGTAGCAGCCGCATATATCTTATTATATATTTTCAAGAGAAAAACTGTCAATTGACCCGTTTTGATCAATTGACCCGTTTTTTTTACCCGTTTTGAAGGCAGATACCCGCAAATGACCCATCTCTTTCTGTTCTAAACCACGATCTCCTCCCGGAAAACCCTCCCCTCTCCTTCTCTTCCAACTTCCATTTATCACACACATTCTTCTCCACGTTCCCCTTCCCCCCACCCCCTCCACCCACTTTCCCACCGACGGTTCCATCAACATCCATTTATCTTTAGTAAATCAAACATTATCATTATCTCAAAAGCAGGTATGAGTCGCTCATATCGCAGAAAATAAAACCCATATCATCATCTCAAAAACAGGTACAAGTCGCACATTTCGCACAAAATAGATCCAGAGAAGCGAAATCTAAGATAAGTTTCTGAGGGTGTTAGCTTAATCAATGTGAATTGTGATGCAATTTCTATTTTTGTAATTTACCTGTGGAGATTCTGGTCGAGGGAATCCAGGTATGAAGTCATTTACATTTTTAATTAATCAATTGCCATTGGCATATAAAAGATGAATTTGGATGGATTGCTCTATCGTTTTGTGTTAATTTCTGCACCAGTGATTGCTGCAATGGTGACGTTTCCGCCACTCACTCTGAAAAGGATGGTATTATAATCTTTCATTATTCGAATTTTCAATAGGCTCAGTGAGTTAATATGAATTATTTTGACATAGCATGAGGTTTTTATGGTAAGTAATGTTCATTTATTAATTATTGAATTGGATCAGAGACGGCGCTGATTAAAATGAGCAACATCAATTGGTCTTCTTCCATAATCGAGTAAGAATGGTTACAGATTCATTAAGCTTTGCTTACATAGCATTTCATGACAAATGTTTCCATTTTCCATCATAGGCCGTTGCCTTTTCTTCCATTTTTTCAACCCCGTTCCGTTTCAAATTATCTTTTAGTGTTTTTTTTTTTTTAGCAATGTTATTTGAAGAACTCTATGAGATGTCATCCCCAATTTACGTCACTTAATACGTTTCAATAATTTGTGTCGTACCAGTCTTCAATACACTTAGAATTTTTGTGAACAAATGCGAGTTCTTCATGCCTAAAGTACATTGATTACTTAGGCTTTAAGGGCAAATGTGAAAACATTCTACAAGGCTACTGTTTGTCTTCAGTGGGAATCAGCTTGAATTATGATTGGAATTGTCTTGATGTGTAAAAGTTCACTTATGGAAGCCATATTTGATCGAGGAAGCAATGCAACATTTTTGCTGCTATGTATACACCATGAACTTGCGAATTGAGGTTTTAGGTATGTTTTTCTTATATACGATCCTTCCAATCTCCCTCCGTATTATTATACCTACTAATTTCTTTGATTCGATTAGAGTTTGTGAGTGAGAGGACTACAGAGTGTAGTTCTGTTTTTTGCACCCGCGCACATTGTTAGCTTGGGTTGCTTGATCAGGATTGGAAAAGTTCTTAGTGTGTGATATGGGGTCTCTCAATTGATGATTTTCTTTGCATGTTCATTTATTCATTATCTTTCATGACGTAAATTATCTTGCCGTTCAAGGGACAACATACTATCCATTTCCTTCGAGGGATATTGATGAACATAGTCGTATTGATGAAGCAGCTGAATAGTTCATTCACAAATTCTGCAATAAATCAAAATGATATGGCATTGTTGTTTTGAAGAACATTCACGGTGTTTCGGTCTGTACATTTTGACGGCCTGAAATTTTTATGTTCTATGGTGTTTGTTGGCATGCCTGTGAGAAGCGGGGTGAAAACAAACGAGAGAAATGATTATTGTTTTTGTTTCTCTTTGACATATCGAATGCTCTGTAAATTGTGCATCTTTTTTTTTGTTTTGTTTTCTTAGTGCTTCGGCATTAGTGAAGCTGGGAAATCTCTTATCTGAGGCGTAAATTACCAATGTTACAGCTTGCAGGTGTACACTCTTTCTCATGTAATCACTTTCCATATAAATTGTTCTACTGCAATTGAGAAAAAATGAACGAGTTTGGAGTGTTGTAAACATCCAACCGTATGCCTGTTCTTTCGACTATTTTTCGTGTATAAAGTGTTATAATCTTATTTTTTTTATGAAACATCTATAAAAATATATTATACATGTTCGGATTATTAAAGGAGCATGATCCCACAATGGTGGGTTTATGAAAAAGTTTAAACATTTTTCAATAGGTTTATCACCACAATGGTGGACATGTTTGTTGGATTTTTTTTTTCATTCAAACCATCGTTTTTCTATGTTTTTATGTTTCTCTGCAGCTTTTACAATATTATAATATCCAAAATAATTGTCGTACACATTTATGATAGGTTACACTTTTCTTTTCATTATTGCACAAATTAAATTTATTCTATGTTTTTATGAATAATATCATTTTTTTATATGTTAGTTTCTTTAAACACAACCTTTTTTCATAGCATATTATTTTTTTCGATGTATATTTTTTAAATTTAACATTTTCCGTGCATCGCATGGGTTTCATACTAGTAATAAATAGAGGGAATGAGGGAGAAGGACAGAAATATTTCATCAATTGAGTAGAAGGACGCTTTTTAAAACTTTTGCATAAAGGACAAAACTATTTATTCATCATCGAAATTCACTTGTGTTTGAAATTCACTGCTTAAATTCACCGACGAAATTCATCGTCGAAATTCACTATTTTTCAAAATTCATCGCCGAAATTCACTATTTTTCGGATTCACTGTCGAAATTCACTATCGAAATTCACCGATTTCGGATTCACTAGTGAGATTCACCGATTTTCGTATTCACTGCTTGTCCTTCTCGCTATAAAAATTATGCAGCTTGTCCTTCTCCCTATAAAAAATATGTAGTTGTCCTGTTACTTAAAAATATTTCAGATTGTGTCCTTATCCCTAATTTTCCATAATAAATATATATGATTAATTAAAATAAATTGGATTTATTTAATTAAAAAGACATTTTCTCCTCTCGGTGTTCGTGTGTTCGGGATCCGCGTTCGAGTTCAAGATTCAAGATCAAGACTCGAAGACAACAAGATTGTAATTTATTTTTCCAAGAATAGATTAGATACGGGGGTACCAACAATCCATCTCGGTGTTTAAATTTTCCGCAGTTTATTTTTTATGTGTTTGATCATAAAATAGACATAAAATCGGAATTGCCATGACATGCATCATATCATAAATCCACTCCTTGCATACATGTAGAATTTTAATTTTGGTAATTAAAATAGGCATGTATACAAACTCGTGTAATTAGTTGAAATTTAATTAATACGTGGTAATTAATGAATTTAGTAACTAATTAAAGATCCGAGGACGGGTTATGAAATCGTTAAGCTTTTCGGTGTGTGTTCTCGGTGAACCGCCTTAAAGCCCAAACGAGATCACGTTTTCAATTCGTAGTGTCTACGAGATTGAATGATGGTAAAAGAACAATAAATCTTGGATAAAAACGGTTCGCTTATAGGTTGGGTGGTCAACTGAGCTAGGCTCGACCGACTTAACCCTCCTAGTGTGATGTATGCACGGGGGTCCGGCAAGACTAAGCTACACCGGAGAGCGGAGGGGTGATTCCTTCTTATCTCAATAAGGCTGTCTTGATCCGATTTCATCCGACTGTCACATATGTTCCAACGAATAGGACGGGTAGGCTTGCCTACGTTACCGACACCATTCGGAATCCTTGATTTGATGAGCTTTTATGATAACATCAAAAAGACGTGGTTAGTTAACCCACAACCACTTCCAAATTATTGAGTGGGAGCGGGGGAGGCGACAGCCAACCCCACGGCCTCTACTACAGATACAAGTAAGTGAGAGAAGGGTGATGCCTCGCGGCGCTTTGATTTCGTCCCCCTACGGATGGTGTTCACCCCTATCAACATTCATGGCTTGGTCTCCGAAAGGATAGGATTTACGGGTACTCGTCGGGTCACCGACCTATCCTACGACGGCACACTCGGGCGCACCTAAGAGATCCGATATAGTAGGTCACACTCATAAAGGATATTTTTGGTAATATTTAGGCTTAAAAAATAAGGTAGTCAATGAATAAAGGGATGTTCGATTCTCGTGGGATGTTTGATTCTCACAAGTTATTCATTGATGAGATTGTCTCGATTTAACCGTCATCTGCTTGACCTACCCTACGGCGGCATCGAGATGCGAGGTTAAAACCTTGAATGGTAGAGTAGACTTAATTTTAGTTTACAATTCCTAAAATAAATATATAGTAGTGTTAAACTTGAATTAATGTATGTCATTTTATTTTCAAAGAAAATGTCCGCTCAAATTTACCTTTCATTCTAAAAATTAACGGGAAACAACTTTAAGAAATGGAAGAGTAACTTAAACGTGGTACTCACGTATGAGAATGTGCAACATGTACTTACTTCTGAATGCCCTACGCTGGCGATCCAAAAACCTGGTAAAGGTGAGATCGAACAGCGTAATCGCTGGATCGAAGCAGATAACCGGGCTCGTGGGATCATCCTGGCGGCAAAGTGTCGAGGTTATTAGGACCCAGATTGAAGAGTTTGAGTCCGGCAGGAGAAATCATGCGAAACTTACTACGATGTTTGGATCACCTAGCAACCAAGCAAGACACGATGCCATCAGGTTGGCCGTTAACACGAAATTGAAGAAAGGTCAAGCGTTGAATGGTCATGTTCAATATGATCGATTTACTTCAATGACGCCGGTATTCATGGATCAAAGTTCGATGAAGCAACTCAAGTATCGATGATTTTGGAATCATTGACTCGAGTTTATCCTGCTTCAAAACTCAAGATGTCGATGGGGCAAATATGAGTTGACCATGACACGATGTTTGAATGAACTGACTATCTACGAGGCCTGCTATCGAAAGATAAGGTCCAAGTAGGGATAAGAAAGTCAAGCCAATATGGCGGGCAGTCATCAAACAAGCCTAAGGCCAAACCAAAGAAGAAGGGTAATGTTGCACCCGTGCCCAAGCCAATGAAGATAAAGACGCCAAGAAAGTTGACGAGGCCAAGCCAAAGGGCAAATGCTTTTATCAGAAGGAGGTAGGACATTGGCGACGCCATTGTCCCGAATATCTTCGTGATGTGAAAGATGGCAAAGTCAAGGTCATCACTAGGAAAGATAAGAAAGGTAATTTGGAATTACTATTCTTGGAATCTTTTAACGTAGCTAAAGATGTGTCCACTTGGATACTTGATACTGGAGCTACTAACCATGTATGTTCTTCATTGCGCATTCTTAGTTCGCATTTACGAGAGTCGAAAAGAGGTTCTCAAGTGATGCGAGTAGGCACTTGGGCGCGCCATTTCAAGCAAAGCAAAGGGGAGCTGTGGACTTGCATTTTAATAATAGAATTTTACATTTAGAAAATGTTTATTTTATTCAATTTCAGAGAAATTTGATTTCTTATTCTCGCCTTAGTTGAACAATCATTTTCTGCTTCAAGTTTGAATGGTGAATTTGTTATTTCAAAGAATGGCTTTGAATTGTGTTCAACTATAAATGAAAACGGTTTATATTTTGTAAGACCACATAAAGCTCCCTACTTAATACATCGAAATATTTAAAATCGCTCATCAAAGATCTCGCTAAAAGGCGAAAGTTTCTCAAGTAAAAGAAAATAAAACATACTTGTGGCATCTAAGGCTTGGCCATATTTCCTTGGAAAGACTCAAAAGACTTGAAAAGGTTAATGCCTTAGGTGAGTCATCTGTTGACACACTACCTGCCTCATGCGAGTGTTGCCTGGAGGGAAAAATGACTAAGCGTCCTTCTCATCAAAGGGTAATAGAGCCACAGGAACTCTAGACTTAGTGCATTCAGATCTTTATGGTCCGATGAACGTACAAGCTGAGGCGGATACGAGTACTTTGTGACTTTCATTGATGATTACTCGAGATTCGGTTATGTTTATCTCGCACATAGAAAGTCCGAGGCTTTTGGAAAGTTCAAGGAGTTCCAAGCGAAGCGAAAGGCAACTAGGCAAGTCATTGAAATGCCTCCGCCGGATCGTGGAGGTGAGTATTTAGATCTTGTGTTCATTGACTACTTGGCTGAAAAAGGAATTTGTTTCCAACGTTCAACGCTTAGACACCTCAAAGAAACGGAGTTGTCGAGAGGAGAAACAGACATTGATTAACATGGTTAGATCAATGATGAGCTACGCCTCACTACCTATATCCTTTTGGGGTTATGCTTTAGAAGCGGCCGGTCTACATTTTGAATGCAAGACCGTCAAAGTCTCATCGAAAAGACACCTATTGAGATGTGGTCGGGACATCGTGAAAGCATGCGTCACTTCCGCGATATGGGGTTGTCTCGCACATGTGCCGATGGACAAGACTACCAAGCTACAATCACGCACGAAAGTATGTTTGTTTGTAGGCTATCCAAAAGGTACACGTGGTGGTCTATTTTACGATCCGGAAGATAACAAAGTGCTAGTTTCGACTAACGCTGCGTTTTGGAGAAAGTTATATGAAAGACCACGCACCTCGGCAGTACAATTGTACTAGAGGAATTATTCTCCGATGACATCAGCCTATTGTGGGCTCGGCGATGTTCCTGTAAACAACACTAATAATACGACAAATACTTCCGACCTTCCTGCTCCACCCAGACGTCATCATGCGAGAGTGGTTCGCCACCGCCTCGATGCACGGCATGGATTTAGAGGCAAACGTAGTCGCCTCGATGGGTGGAAGATGATCCTCCGACCTATAAGAAGGCCTTACTTGGATCACGATAAGGATAAATGGATTGACGCAATGAATCAAGAGATGGAGTCTATGTACTCTAACTCGTCCTGAAACTTGTAGAACTTCCTCGGGGTGAAAGGCCCATTGGATGTAAATGGCTCTACAAGCGAAAGAGAGGAGTAGATGGGAAGGTTGAAACCTTCAAAGCACGGCCGGTAGCCAAAGGTTACACACAATGAGAAGGTATAGACTACGAGGAAACCTTCTCACCGTGGCCATGATGAAAACCATCCGCATCCTCCTTTCGATTGTCGCATGTCCGGATTATGAAATCGCAAATGGATGTTAAGACAAATGTTTCTAAACGGCTTTCTTGACGAAGGAATCTATATGCAAAGAACCGAGAGGGATTCATTGAAGAAGGTCGAGAGCACATGGTGTGCAAGTTGCTCAGATCCATTTATGGGTTGAAGCAAGCATCTCGCCTCGGTATCATAGATTCGATCACACGATCAAGTCTTATGATTTCGAACAACACTTTGTCGAATCTTGTGTGTACAAGAAGGTTGTCAAAGATAGTGTTGTATTTCTAGTGTTGTACGTTGATGACATACTCCTAATTGGCAAACGATAAGGGGATGATGTCCGACGTGAAAAGTTGGTTGACCATGCAATTCCAAATGAAAGATTTGGGAGAAGCGAGTTATGTTCTAGGGATCCAAATTATAAGGGGATCGTAAGAACAGGATGTTAGCTCATCCCCAAGCAACTTATATAGATAAGGTCTTTGCACGCTCAATATGGAGAACGCAAAGAAGGGTTTTCTACCAACCCGTCACGTCGTTTACCTCTCTAAGACTCAGGGGCCTCAAACCCCTGAAGAGGCTGAAGCTATGGGAAGAGTGCCATATGCCTCGGCGGTTGGTAGTCTTATGTATGCTATGAGGTGTACGAAACTCGACATTTGTTACGGCGTTGGATTAGTCACCGTTTTCGGTCAAATCCAGGCAACCGCCTTTGACAAAGAGAGAAAGAATCTCATCAAATATTTGAAGAGAACCGTAAATTATATGCTCGTCTATTCGAGTGGGAGTTTGGAGCTAGCGGGTACACCGATTCGACTTTCATGACGAGATGATTCTAAATCTACCTGCGGTTCAGGGGTTTACGCTTGGTGGCGGTGCAAGAGAGAATGGAGAAGCCAAAAGCAATCCAAAGACACCGATTCAACAATGGAAGCTGAGTTCATAGCGGCCTCGGAGGCAGCTAAAGAAGCAGTTTGGTTAAGAAAGTTCATCAGCGGATTAGGCGTTGTCCCGAATGCTGAAGATCCTATTCCTCTCTATTGTGATAACAATGGGGCCATTGCCAACTCTAGGGAACCTCGAAAGCACAGTAAGTCGAAGCATATAGAGAGAAAATACTGGGTGATCAACGATTTTGTCGATAGAGGGGACATTTCCGTCAAGAAAATCGCCTCCGCCGATAATCCTGCTGATCCATTCACCAAGACGCTGTCGATTGAAGCTTTTAGTCGACACTTGGAGACTATAGGTATTAGAGACATGTCTCATTTTCTTTAGAGCAAGTGGGAGTGATAGTTTGTTGTATTTTAAATAATAGTGTGTGCTCTAAAACAATTAATCACATGCTTTCGTGCAAGTGGGAGATTGTTAGGTGTGATGCCCGAAAGACAATTTTGTAATTATTTTATTTAATAAATGAAATGATGTTATTATTCATATTTATTATTCTCATATTCACCGATGTGACAATAGTATTTACACTACAGAAAACCCTAAAGTATATCGTTTATGTAATCACTTAACTCAGTGTATGGCATATACACATGAGGATTGAGTTGGTGAAGATGTACTTAAAATACAATTAGCCCGTAGTGAAGTTAGTGGAGAGTATCGGGTCTCTCCATTAACGTGCTATTAATGCGCCCAGAACACAATAGGTGTGATTGTCTTATCCGGACTTTCGGTTAAAAGAACCTAATGGGGCATTTATATATGATAGATATATCATATGTATCGGACCGATTTGATTAGAGTTCACGATATAATTCCGTGAATCGAAAATCTTATCGAATCAATGGATGATCATATTTATGGATATATTTTTAATCCTCGAGGTGATCACGATCAACCGCTTGAATCATTATGAAGTTTGACTTGACGGTTAAGGATTACACTCGAGTCAGTAGTCCGAATTACCCCATCTTGGCATTGTCTTCGGATTGAGTGAGTAGTCTCGTGTTATCACGGATACGGAATCCATTCCTTCCATTTATGGAAGTAGATAAACGCTTCCTTTATTTGTTAATCCTAGAAACCGATCGATCGTATTTGTAGTTCATATTACACCGATTAGCTACCAAAGAGTTGTATGAATTAATTGATCACTAGGGGTTAATGGTAAATAAGGATAAGAGGTTCTAAAAAGGGTTAACAAGAATTCCCGATTTAGAATGAACAGTCTATGGAGGATTAATCCATATGTAATGATTATATCAATGGACGCTTATTATTATTCTCGTGAGGAGATAAATATAACCTTATAATCGGAGGAGTGCAGTCACGGGATTATGGTGGCATATTCCTGTGATTGATTTATCGAATATAATTATTCTGCTCAGTAAGACAATTATTTATTTGATTTATCGGAGTCACGATTATTAGTCCATGGTCCCCGACGTGCCTCCTAATATAGCATAGCTATTCTCGGACGTCGAATCCTAATAATATTAATTTAGTTCTTGTTGGACTTTATTAAAACGATATGTGAATTAATTGTTTAGTGGACTATTAAATTAGTTGGGCTAAATAATTAAATATGTGAAAAAGGCATTTTTCATAAACTTGGCCCAAATGTGTTATAGCCGAAAATTAATTATGACTAGGTCATAATAAATTAAAAGTGGCGCCTCCTACTTAATTATTGACTAAGAAATTGTTTTCTTGTGATTAATTAAGACATGTGCTTAAATGTTTATTGGATAAATATTTTGAAAGCATATAATAAAAGATAAAGTTTATTCTAGAATATTCTAGGATTATCTTTTATTAAAAGGATTTATTTTGTTTGATAAATAAAATCCTTGGAGGACAAGATTAGCTCTTCTATATAAAGAGGCTTTTCCCAACACAATATACAATATATATTTTCGACTTCTCCCTATAGTAGAGAGAAGGAAATATTTCGGCCAAGGAGAGAGTTGGAGAAATCTTGGAGATTTTTTCCGGGTAGCATATCGGAAAGGTTCGAGTCGAGAATTCCTTCCACCGGGAGTTGCTTAGATCACACGTTCGGAAGACTGTGGTGCTCTTCACACCTTCACGAGTTCTTCCTAATTGCGGTTCTTCAACTTGGATTTTGAGATCCAAGAGATATGCACTACATTCCCCTTGTAAAATAGATCTAGTTGTTTTATTACGTGTATTATATAGATCTAGATCCATAAAATCGCTTCCGTTGCGGATGGTATTACTAACATACTAGTCTTGATTAGAACATTGGCATCGTCTATGGTCTTTCAATATTACAGTATTCAAGTTTGAATACTGAAAAGCTTTTCAGTAGTTTGCATATATGTCAATAGGTTAATTCATCTATATTTGTTCTGAGTATGCCGGTCAAGTATTACGGCGGCGGCAGGAAAGACTATATTAGGGTTTACTTATTTACATTATTATTGGGTATGTTTGATAGTAATAATAATAAATAAATAAAGGGTACAGATCGAATATGAGTCATATCTTATCTGTAGGGATGGCAATTTCGATCCAACCCGATGGATATCCACCCGACCCAACCCGTTAGGGTAGGGTAGGGTATGGGTTTTATTTTTCAAAACCCACCGAGGGTAGGGTAGGGTATGGATATCTATTCTATACGCGTCATAATACCCACCCGACCCATCATATACTATATTGTTTATAATGTATTATGTATTAAAATTAATAGTCTGTATAAAAAAAAATGTCACGCTTATTTAAAAAGGAAAAAAAAGAACAAGTCACATTGTCACTAATAAAAAGAAACTAAATAAATATTAATTAAACTAATAATCATGCATCGATCATTGGTAGTATTCTACAAGATTGGAAGTTATTGCTGTGATTTTTCTTCCGAATTGGCTAAATCTTATTGCATTTACCGGCAACCTTGTATTCCATCGTAGCAACAGAAATGTTAGAAAATTAGTATTGTTCTTATATCTTGTTTTTTGGTTGATTTCTTTAATTAGTTTTTCAACTCTAATACATTTTTTGGTTTTATAGCTATGTTTTTTTAATAGTACTTTTTTTCTTGTTAAGTTTAATGTGTTGTTACATTCGTGACAACTTCTACGTCTCTTACATACCCGATGCATATCGTATGTTGACTATTCTTGAAGATGAAAATAGTGATATACATGAAGTTGATGGTTAAATAGAGTGGTCTCTCTTTTGCTTTTTTTGTTGAACGGATATATAATATATAGATTGAATAATAAGTGTTTGATTTAATGTTGGTTTTAAAAAAATTATGTTTTGACATGTTATTGATCTAATATATGTTTTTTTTTGTGTGACTACTTTTTATTATTAATATTAATATGCTTGAGTCATATATTTATTTCAACGGTAACCAACTTAGTTGGACAATTATTTTTACATTAAAAATTATCACTTGGAGTTTTCGATCGACCTATGTCATTTGTTTCGATTTGTGTGATGGCTTTCTTTATTATATGGAGTTGTGATACTTAATTGAGAATAAAATTAGATATCCATGGATATCCACATACCCGTGGATATCCGTATGGGGAGGGTATGAGTTTGAAGTTTTCTGCCCGCATGGGTAATGGTATGGGTAAAGAAATTTTTTAATGGGTAGGGTATGGATATAGCCAAAACCGTACCCACCCGTACTCATTGCCATCCCTACTTATTTGCATATTGTGTTTGGGTATGGACCTTATGTGTTATAAAGGCAGCGGCAGTTTTTTTCCGTTTCACATTATATATGTAAAAAAAAAACATGTTGCCTTGCGAGTACAGTATGTAAGATAACGGCTTAATTTTATGATTAAAATAACAAAGCACTAATAAGAAAATCGGTTAAAGGTTGTAAATGACTGTTTTTGATCTAAAATGAGGAAAAAGGACAAGAAAAAAAGATAGTGGTCGAGAAGGACAAAACGCCATGATGTTATTACATGTGTTACTACATGTTGCTACAACCAAATGTAGTAACACATGTAGTATGCTGATCGTGCTTGTCCTTCTCAACCACTATCTTTTTTCTTGTCCTTTTTTTCCCATTTTCAGATCTTTTTATCCTTCCCTTCCTCTCTGCCCCTAAGAAAATAGGTTGTTTCGGCCCAATTAAAACTCTCTTTGGGGACATAAGTTATGTATTGTACTCCCTCCGTCCCATAATATAAGGCCTTTTGACCATTTCACACAGTTTAAGAAAACATAAGGAATGAGTTGTTTTTTAATATTTCAATGCAAAATATTGTATTGTTTTTGGGGACTAGCTAATAATATTACATTGTTTGGTTTGAAAGTGAAAACAATGCATTTAATATTGTATTGTCTTGTGAGAAAGACTTATATTTTAGGACACTATTAAAAAACCAAAAAGACTAATATTACGGGACGGAGGGAGTATATAGGAAATAATTTATTTAGACTTTTTTTTATTGGTTTGGGTCTTTAATTCAGTTGGACCTATTATCTAATAAATGGTCCATTAAATTTATTATAGTAAGATTTGAAGAAATAAGCAACCTGATTTTGATAGATCGTACGTTAAAATCAAACATTGCTATATTACGGTATTTGTATTTATTATATCTCTGAGTGAATTTGTTGAAACGATATGTCGTCAAAGTGACCTCTACGTGGATATCGATTCACGTTGGGATGTAAAATGGTTTGTGTTTTTATAAATTCATGCGGATAGTATTCGGCTCAAAGGAAGTATATTATTTGGCAGAATTGTAAATACACATGTGGTGATAAATACGTGGCAATTATTTGGTTTCCATGTGGGTAATAGATATGGTCCAAAGATTGGTCTATTATTTGACAGGACTTATAGTCATTATTTGATCACTACGCCAAGATGTCAATTACGAGTTAGTATTATCGTCCAAAGATGAGATATTAATGTCGTGCTGGTATCTTGTGATGGGAAAATATATCATAAATTTGTTTGACTTTGGATATTCTTCGGATCTTACATATGTGAGCTTAAGGTCAATTAAGTTGTTATATGTATTCAATTATAAAATCTGCTTTAAAATATATCTGCTCATTCAAGTATTTTATTCCTCCACTAATTGTCTATGACTTCAAGAGTTAGAACGAACAAGTTTGTTCTTTTCCTTGACATTATGGATCTAGACTTGACATTTAGGTATGATCCTCATAAACCTCTCTGTTTGGATAGATAAGTCAAACATATTTGTACTTAGAGAATGTGAGTGATCATACAGGTTGAGTCTTTGATCATTAGGGAAGCCAATCAAAATTCTCTTAAAAGTACTATGGTGACCAATAAGGAAATTTTTTGTGTGTTTAATAGAGTTGCACAATGCCATGAAGAGAAAGGCGAGGCAACTTGTCATGTCTTAGCCAATCTCTATAAGGTGCTAGGGCTAACGCAACATTAGGGGCACATTATGGAATTGGCTCATATGATTTCCAATTTCAGATATTTGATTTGGATATCTATGATGGGTGTTGCAATTCATCATTCTTTCTCTTCATGCATAATATGATAAATTAAATATCAGTTATAACTGACATAAGGATTGGTGGGAGTGTAATAAATTGATTTCCCACTATGTGCAAGAAGTGGAATGATTGAAATTTGGGAAACCAGAAAGTGCCAAATATGGTCACCAATAAAGGTAAGGGCACAATAAAAAATTTAAGGCTGAGGAAGCTGCTGGTATTAACACTATTGGCAAAAGTGACAACATAAGGATATTAGTTATTTTTTATGTCAATAAGTAGTTACACAATGAAGATTGCTTGTAATGTCATGCTTGCTGAGAAAATTAAGTTAAATTTTTTTTTTTCACTTTTATGGTTTGTTAAGGGGTTGAGTTGATTTATATGCCTAAACACACTTGGTGGATAGCTTCTGTTTCGACTATTCACTTGAGTGTGAATATGCAGAGTGTTAAGGGCTAAATTATAGTGATTTTTACATATATTTTCTATATCAATTCCCCCTACATTCATATGATTTTCATAGATTTTGAGCTATGTATGTAAATATTGAGTAAATGGTGTTTTTAATGGTTAAATATGAAAACGTATCGATTTATATGCTTATTTGGTGATTTTATGTTGTTTTGGAATCGTGTTACGTTTTGGTATGTTTTCGATGTGTGTAGATACATATCTTTAACTTGGGAAAGGATTTGGAAGAGTCTAAAGTCGAATTTGTAGTGTTTATGAAGAGATAGAGATGATACAAGAGGATAAAGATGGAGGAAAGAAAGGATAATGATCAAGAAATCCGTTCTGCATCAAGATGGACGAGCGTCCATGCAGTGTTTATAGTGAACGGGCGTTTGATGAAGCAAACGTGCGTCCAGGGAGTTAATTCACATACAGAGAGTTCAGACGCTCATCAAACTAGCGTCCAGTATCCGTCCAAGCATTCTGGACGGGCGTCCAGTTGGTTAGACGGGCGTCCACCGCCGTTTTTGCTGAAACCGACTTAGGTTACTGTAGCAACCGCCTCAGTTTTCTATTTAAAGCACAGCAGCCCCAAACCCTAATTCATTCAGAAATTTCTTCACAACAAAAGAGAGGCCAGCAGCCGCCCCTTGGAGATTTGAAGGCCGGTCACCCGAGCCTTGTGCTCGGGTGAACCGATGTTAGATTAGGAGTAGATTAGATGTTTGCTTTTCGTTTCCATGGATCAATCCTTGTTCAAAACTATGTGAGTTCTTTTTGATTTATTCAATTTCAGTTTTTCTTCATGAGTTTAGTTCTTTTTGTATCTTTTCTATGTGTTTATGACGCCATGAGAATAGATTGAAAGATTTGTTTTCTATTGAGGTTTATAATACGAAAGTTGCATAAACGTTAGATCACCATAGAAAGATAGGATTTTTAATCATTAATGATGACAAGTTAATAGGTTAATCATCTAGGTTGTTAGATTCTAAAATACGAGAGTTAACCTGAATCTACACCGAGTTTTGTATTAAAATCAGTTTCAACTTACGAGAGAGTAGAGATTGATAAATTGGATTTACTAAGGAATTAGGAATCCGTAGCTTGAGAATAGATTCGCTAAGGAATTAGGGGTTTATGTCTCGTGAAAAGGTGAAACCACAAATTGAATTAGAATCATGAGAATAACTAGGATTGAAATCACTTAGTTTGTACATTGTTTGAGCCCATGTCTTTTTAGTTTAGATTGTTTTATTTTGTTGTAGCTTAGATTTAGTTTACTTGTGCTATATGTTATTTGTTCGTTTATTTGTTTTCTTGAGTAGCAATTGATAGGAATTAGTGAAATTAGATTCTACATCCCAATTCCCTGTGGATCGACCCCTTACTCACTTCGCTCTACTATCAATTACCCGGTATTCGGCCGGTTAGGAGTTAGTTTTGCATGGTAGTTAGGGTTTATAAATTTTCTTTTGTTTAATGATGCAAAATCCCTCCAACACAGAGTAACTAGCATTATCGATTACCATTTGATGTTGAAGATACCTCTTTGTGAGTGATGCTAATGCAGTAAAGTTCAAGACTATTATGACACTAGATTGTTATTGAAGATTGAACATTTCTGGACTTGGAAGAGGCTTATCAGGCCGTATTTATGGCGGAATTCGGCTTTTCATTTCTTGATTGGGTAAATCAGGACATTCTTGTTCAATTAAGGGTGATACCTTTAGTCTTTTCCAGGATTCAGATCAAATATGTTCTAATCATTTGGCTTTCAGTAATAATCAGTATTTGGTGGATACCATTGTATTCTTAAGAAAGCTCTGCATTTATTTTTCATGGCACAAATCAAAGTTAACTAATGATGGTTCCTATATGGTTTGGCATTAGCATTTTTGGAAAATTTCCTTAAGGAGAAGGTAAAGGCTTGTGTCAGATGGAACATTTGGTCCCCTTCATATGTCAGATGGATTTTCTCTGAGCAGGTTGTATTAAGGGGTAACAAACCAACATAGGAGATTATATATTTGATTGCTCTAAGCACGTCTTAGAATTGATACATATGGTCACTTGATGTCTATTCCTTACGGTATGTTTGAATGGTCAGAAATAAAGTATCACCTTCATAGACGAATATTCGCTTTTAATTACCTATATCTAATGGTAGTCACTGCGGAAATTAATGTTGGCAGCTTTCATACTAAATAAATACCACTACAATAGTAACCAAAACCCAATATGAAATATGGACTAGGAAAACCCGGTATTCAGTGTAATCATATTGGAGGTTGTCCAACTAAGGTTAGGCCTTATAAACAAAAGGAATAAAAATTGGACTTAAGAATGGTCAACTGTTATGTGTGGTGTTTTATAAGAGATCCATGGGTTTTAAGTTCTATGGTCCTACTTCCAGTTTTTTTTGTTTTTATTATTAGACGGGATCTGCAAGTTTCCTTGAGGATACTGAATTTGGGGGGAAGATAAGGTATAAAATATTGTCTTTAAAGAAGAGCCTACCATGACTCTCCCTACAGTGGCAGTTGGTAACAATTTGTTTTTCCCGAATGGGATGTATACTATTGCCAAATACGGTTTATGACAATATTCGTGAACTTCCAATTAGGCAACCTCTACATCCTCAAGAACCTATACAAGAGCAAAATGAGCATATGAGGTACCATATGAGAAATCAGTGGCGCCCAGAACTTAGGAACTCCACTAGAGAGATGATGTCAACAATTCAAGATGATTGTATTGTTTAGCTCTTTAAGCATAAGGATCCTAGCATTATGGAGGACGATCCGGTTACCGTTCCCTAAGCCATGGAAAGCTCCAATTCTCATAAGTGGATTGAGGTTATGCAATATGAGATGAAGTCCATGAATGACAATGGCATTTAGATCTTCTACCATTACTGTAAGGATCGAAACCCATTGGTTGTAAATAGACATTTTAGACCAAGAGGATTCGAGATGGTAATGTGGAAAGATATAAGGTTTGTCTTGTCATCAAGGACTTCACTTAAAAGGAGCATATATTATAAAAGGATTTTTCAATGGTTTCTTTGGAAGGCTCTTTCAGGATAATTATGGCTCTACTTGCTCATATGGATTATGAGTTACATTAGATGGATGTAAAGACAATGGTTATCAGTGGTGACATTGATGAAACATTGATTTGGTGCTGCCAGAAAACTTTGCATTTGGTGACGCAAAGAATATGACTTGCAAATTAAAGATATCCATGTTGTACTCAAACGGTTTCCTGTCAGTGGTATGTTAGATTCATGAAATTGTTGTCACGTTTGGTTTTTTTTTTTAGTTAAATTCGGTTGATGAATGTATATACCATAAGTTTAATGGGAGTAAGTTCATACTGTGGTTTTATATGTCGATGATATTCAGTAACGATATATATTTTGGGCTTGAAACTAAATCATTTATCTCGTTCGGTTTTGAGTTGAAAGATTTAGGAGACGCTATTTTAGTTTTCGGGATCCATCTATATCTGGGTTATTCCTGAGGGAGTATTGGATCATTACGAACAGACTATATCGATAAAGTTTTCTTATGAGATTCGACATGCTGGATTGTAAAACACATGGTTCCCCTATGTCTAAGTGAGACAAGTTTAGTCTCAAAATGTGCCTTTTCTAATGATATAAATTAGGTGGAAATGCAGAAGATTCCCTTTGATATATTTATTGGGAGTCTAATGTGTGCTTAGGTTTGTACATGTCTGGTTATTGTGTACATTTCAGTCAGGTTGAGCAGATTCTTAAAAGATCCCGGAAAGGATCATTTGGTCATAGCCAGTATTGTTTTAAGTATTTACAGAAAACAAAATTAATAATGCTCACATAAAATGAGTTAGATCAGTTTGAGATCATTCTGTATACTGACTCATATTTTGGTGGATGTAAGGATACATTTAAATCCACATAAGGTTATGTCTTCATTTTGTCAAAAGAAGTTGTTTTTCCGAAAAGTGCTAAGCGCACACTTATGGCTTCTTTGACATCAAGACAAAAATTTGGGCCTAGTTTTGAAGCCACTAGTGATGGGATATGACGCGGGAATTTTATTTCAGTCGAGTTTTTGGTCATATATGGACCATTAAGGATTCTTGTAATAACAATTCCGCTCTGTTTTATCCCAACAACAATAGAGTTCATCAATGTCTAAGAACATTGATATAAGGTTCTAGTTGTTAAAGATAGAGTTCAAAGTGGAATGATGTCTATTGAAATTATCATGACAAACTCCATTATTGTGGATCCACTCACTAAGGGACAACTACCCAAGATAGTGATTCAGCATACTGCTCATATGGGTGTCATGTCAGTTAAGTATACTCAGGTTTAGTGGGAGTTTGTAATTGATAACGTTTGTTTCGATATAGACACATTTTTCAGTTGTTTCGGTTTAAGGTTAAAGTTACAGTTACGGTTATTTCTGCAGAAATTAAAGTTTTTGGTTATTTAACACTTTGCTCGATATATGGTTTGATCTCGGTAAAATTTAAGGTGGACTAGTTGGAAATATACATGTTAAGATCACATGTCATATTATTTTCCATGCTACACATCCACATCATGATCCATTCAGTTTTGTTAGCATACATGATCATTGATGGGTCCCGTCACGATAAATGTGACGAAGGCCGCTTTGGTCCTATGTTGATGGGATTGATGGACGGGATTGGTTATTGATACATTTTTATGACGACAACAAAGTTGAGCGCTCATTCGGTTATCTTGTGATAAATAATTATAAGGTTACACATATAGCCCAAGTAGGAGATTGTTGGATCATTAATCCAACGTTGGGCTTATATGTGAAATAATTATTTATTATAGACTGTCAATAAAGATTAGCCCGATGCAAAATGTGATCTAATACGGTTTATGGTTATTGGGTTATGATGTATCATTAGGGTGTGGGTCTTTTATGTGTAGAGACTAAGAGGTAATTTCTATTTCGTTGATGGGTAGAATCAGAAATACCTAAAATATAATTAACTATATAAATGGGTAATGGTCCCTAGGTCACACACTATTCTCAACTCTTCTGTCTCCCATTATCAAAGAGATTACAGAGGATTTATAAAGGGTTCTCTGAATGGCTCCAGAAAGTGTGTAGATCTAGAAGACCGGATCCTATGGGAGATCTGCAGCACTACGGACTCAGGTACGCTTCCGCTTTATCTTTCTATAGATTCTTGATAGTTTAGCATAAACGATCCTGGATCAAAATGATTCATCACATATGGTTAGATCCAACAAAAACTTCTCCGATATGCAGTTTGTACAGTATAGTTGTTTTGCCAGCTGCATCTAAACCAAGCATCACAACCTAAGCATTTAAAATAAAGGGATCAACAAGTGAATAAACGAGGGATAGCTGATTTATATCATCCAACTGTAAATTCAAGCAAAAGCTTATTCTTTGCCGATTTTAAAGACACGTAATTGTATATTTGAATCAAATTACGTAACATCAGGCATCGAAGCTTTAAAATTGTAGTCTAAGAATGAGTTAGGAAGCTTACCCGATTCGTTTGATTGAAAATGAAGTCGATTTCCGGTGGTTTGAGGAGGACGCGAAACAGAGATTCCATCGGTGGCGGCGGCTTTCAGGGCGTCGCTACAGAGAGATTGAGGTTTATAGAAGATTGAAGTTTCTGGGTGACAGTTTCTAGACGTTGGGTGGCTGTCGGAATCGTGGCCATTTATGTCAGAGTCGTCGGTTGTTGGTCTGTCGGCGGCAAGCACGGGCAAGGGCTGAGTCGAACTTGGGAGTTGGGGCTTAAGGTTGAAATGATCGTTCGATTTCAAAATTACAAAAAGAAAGGGCAAAATAGTCCGAAGGAAAATATTTTGTCCTTAAATCAATAAAATAATACAAATTGTATTAAAATTTATATACAGGGCGGAAAGTGGACTAAAACATAATATTCCATATATTTAATATATATTTATTGTATTACCATAAATCAATTTACTCATGTGTGGAAATCTATACACATGAATATCTAATATTAATATATGATAATACTATTAATTAATTTCCACAATCCAAGTGTATTTTATACACTTATAACCTGCGGCTCATAGAGCCTTTTATTGGCTTCCGGATTATTCTTAATTAATTAATATAATACTGTGATTAATTAATTCGTAAAATACATGTATATCATAATACATATATACTTAGTTAATCAACATAATTAATATCTTGTATTATATTTATTCATAATAAATAAATACTACTATATTAATTTATCACTATAACACTTTATAGTCGAGATAAACTTTCATTATTTGGTTATCACTATAACCGTATTTTAATCCGGCTAGAAGTCCTTATGAGTGTGACCCGAGAGGCTTCCGAATATGTTGGCCGTAGACACAAGGTGCAATTAAGAAAATGCCACTCATACCTACGATTATGGATAGCATCTAGCAACACGCCATGACCCCGAATCATCGGAAGAGTCAAATGCAATGACTGCTACCTTTAATGTGAAACGGTTACAGTGTAAATAGAATCATATCGTTGTTACAATATCCATACGGTCGTATCTCGAGTGTCAATACATTAACGACCGTATCTTATAATCTGGATATCATACTCTCTCGAAGTAACATATTACTTCCGCTTTGCAAAGACTTTCGAGAATAAGACATTCCTGATAAGAAGGCCCTTTCGAATATTGCTCTTATTCATAGGATACGCGATTTCCGGACGAGCAACATGAATCCTACGCATGCTTAAGTATCACACACAATCACTACCGCATTATCGCCCCATGACTAAGGGAAACCTCAATAGTATCAAAGTATGACAATCCACACCGTGAAGGCATTAAGACTCCGTCTCAGGATAATTACACAACCACCATATAATGCGACACTTAATAAAGTAAGTGGGTCGGTCTCTAATACACGTCCGCATACAGTTCAAGTATCTCTACATTTTTGGGACGGAGGTATAATCAATAAAAATGGATTGCCATATTGTGTTCTTGTTTACCGTGAATTAAGCAGATTAAGACAAAACACACCCTTTCCCAAATTAAAAAATATATATATTAAAAAAAAAAAAAAAAAAAAAAAAAAAAACAAAACACACCTACGTAGAAACGCACTAAGTTTGACCAAAAGAAAAGGTCCTAGCTCGCCGGAAATAACATACTAGCTAGTACTCCGTACTATATAATGGAACCAAAAAATAATAGTCTAATTAAATGTATGTGAAAACACTGTAGCCACCGATTGAGACCTGTTCCGCATCGCACAATTACACGTTTTTTAAACACTATAAAATCATCTCATGCATTCTCCAAAGCTTCCCATCTCATTCACTCATTCATTCATTTCTGCAATTCAAATTATAACACATTTCTAAGCAAAGAAAGAAGCAAAATTTTATCTAAACTTAGTACGTATTATTTGTGTGGCCTATAATATATACATGGAATACCTCAGGCTCAGAGTTTCTTGTTTTGTTTCAATTGTGCTTCTCCTTGCTACATGCATGCAATATTGTGAAGCACAGTTATCTCCTACATTTTATGACACAACCTGTCCTAATGCTCTTTCTACGATTCAAACCTCCATACGACAAGCCGTGTCTAAAGAACGCCGTATGGCTGCTTCCCTCATTCGTCTCCATTTCCATGATTGCTTTGTCCAGGGATGTGATGGATCAGTCCTACTAGAGGATAGTAACACCATACAAAGTGAGCAGAAAGCGGTGCCTAATTTCAACTCAGCAAGAGGCTTTGATGTTATAAAAGCAGTAAAAGCACAGGTGGAGAATGTATGCCCTGGTGTCGTTTCTTGCGCCGACATACTCGCTGTCGCCGCAAGGGATGCCTCTGCTATGGTGCAGGGGCCAACATGGCAAGTGAAGCTTGGGAGGAGAGATTCAACAACAGCAAATCTTGCTCAAGCTAATACAGACCTTCCTAGATTCACTGAGAATCTTGATGTCCTTATTTCCAAATTTGTTGCCAAGGGTCTTAATGCCAGAGAAATGGTTACACTTTCGGGAGCCCACTCGATTGGACAGGCGCGATGTGTCACCTTCCGGGATAGGATATACAGCAATGGAACTGAAAATATTGATGCTGGATTTGCAAGCACTCGCAGACGCGGTTGCCCGCCGGCGGCACCCAACGGCAACAGCAATTTGGCACCGATAGAGTTGGTGACACCGAATCAGTTGGACAACATATACTACAAGAACTTGATTCAGAAGAAAGGTCTCTTTCATTCAGATCAAGTCCTCTACAATGGAAATGGAGGATCAACTGACGGCGTCGTTTTAGATTATAGCCGAAACCCTAAAACATTTGCAGCAGATTTTGCAGCAGCCATGATCAAAATGGGAGATATTCAAACCCTAACTGGTGAAAATGGGATCATAAGGAGGATTTGCAGTGCTCCCAACTAGAATTTAAATGTTGAAGATTGATTCTTTAGCCATTTTTAATTTCCCCCAGCTATTTGTTGTCACATTATTTTTTTTTTTTTTTTTTTTTTTTTTTTTTTTTTTATTTCATTCATTTCTGTAAATTCATTTACATCATTTCCCCTAAACGTGGATAATTGATGCAATTTGTACTATCTGACGGTGAATTAATATATTTGTATCATTTTTTTCCTAATCATTTTTGCAAAGTTAAAAAAACGTGACTCTTCTCCTCTAAATAAAATATATAAAAATAAAAATAAAATAAAAAAAACCGTGACTATGAGTATAATTTTATCGAAAAGTCAAGGCTTACATCTTTTAGAGGTAGAATAATTTTTTGGTCTGTCGAGCCGGAATGACAAAATAAGATATGAAAATGGGAAAAAGGATAATAAAAAAAAATAATGGTTGAGAAGGACAAAAACACGCCTGTTACTACATGTGTTACTACATGTGGTTGTAGCAACATGTAGTAACACGTGTAGTAACATGCGTGTTTTTATCCTTCTCAACCACTATCTTTTTTTCTTGTCATTTTTCCTCATTTTAGATTAAAAACTGTCATTTACGACCTTTAACCCTAATTTTTTTATTATGTGATCCCTTACACAACACAAGATAGAACTACATCATTGTGTGTGAAAACACTGTGGCCACCGATTGGCCCATTCATGCATTAATTTGATACACGATGGAATGAAATTCATGACATTTGATATGAGGTGACAATTGACACGATAAAGGGGTGTGGCGGTGTGTGCAAAGGTTGACCGACATTCGATATGAGTTGACAAGTGACATGGTGGGTGGTGCAGTCAGTGTGTGGAAAGGCTTGAGGTGCGAGGGTGCGTGATGATCGCCGGTGTTGGTGGGGTCGGATGGTGGTGCAGTGACACTACTAAAAAAAAGCTTTCGCCGTGGATGAAAAGTGCCACTAAAAGCTAAAAAACTGACACTAAAGACCTATTGTGACGCCTATTGTTTTTGTGTCACCCGTGACAAGCAACTATGTGGCAAAAAATTATGGCCACGCTTTTTGCCACACCTCAACAAAAAGGGAAAATCTATTGTCTCGGTACCACACCGCGGCAAAAAGTTAAAATTTATTGTCACAGTACCATACCGTGGCAAAAGCAAATAATTATAAAAAAATCGATAAATACATAGTTTTTGCAATACTTTTATTCAGTGCCACAAAAACAAATGGTTTTTTAAAAATAGCGTAAAATTGTATCCCCACCCCAACCCCCACACCACCCGAACCCGCACCCCACCCGCCCCACCGCGCCCACCCGCCACTACTACAATTCCACTCTTTTGGGACGACATTTTTCGTCCCCTAATAATCAAAAGTCGCCCTGCTTTTACGTTTAGGGACGACATGTCATCCCTAATGTGTCGCCTCTAAAGGTTCGTCCTCAAAAATAGGAGGATTTTTTTGGGGACAACATATCGCCCCTAAAGATCAATCGCTGACGTGGCAAATTTTTTATTCAACGCTGACGTGGCATGCATTTTTTGGGACGACATGTCGTCCCTAATGTAAAATTCCGAAATTAATTTATATTATTTCACAAAAGCAAATTAAATAATTTAAATTTTATTAGGGACGACATTGTCGTCTAAAAACTTTACAATAAATTTAATTTAATTTCCGAAAATGAACTATTAAAAATAATTAAATTAGGGGCTTACATTTGTCGTCCCTAATGATCGGCTATAATTTTCTGGGAAATTAGGGACGACAAATGTCGTCCCTGTTTTTTTTTTTTTAGGTAGCATTTGTTTTTGCATGCCCTCGCATGCCGAAAAATCGAAACGCAACGTTAACATGAATCAAATATCATCCAAATGAACCAAAACTACTAGCTAGGGGATGAATAAACATAATAATAATATGAAAATCGTAAATTCCATCGTAACGTACGGTTAACCAACAAAATATTTAAAACAAAGTTATAAGTTATGTTTGTGATCCATCGTGTGTACCATCGGCCTGATCCTCATCACCATCCTCATCACCATCATCATCATCATCATCATCTATGCCAAACGTTGTATTATTTGTTTTGTTGTAGTGGGCGAAGAATAGTCTTTTGTTTCATTTTGGCTTTTTTCAACTTTGCCAACTCCTTCTTCAGTCCATCTACTTCAAATCACAAGATGATGAAGTGGCACAAATTGGATGAGGATGGTATGGACGATCCTCGATGCTCGTGAAATGGCCATCCGAGGCCCGCGTCCAATATAGTAGTCGCGCTGCCTCCCAACGCACTACTAAAAATCAAATCTTCTTCTTCTTGAGTCAGCCTTTCTTCGGGTCCTGGAGCGATAATACTCCAACATTCTCTACATTTATACCACAAATAATAAAAGTATGTCAAAAGCTATATGTATATATATATATATATATATATATATATATATATATATATATATATATATATATATATATATAGAAAAAAATATCACTTATATGTATAGCTTGTGTATGTATGTATATATATATAGAAAAAAATATCGATCACTTACATGGTCATCTTCGGCTTGAGCATCAACCCATATATATATATATATATAGAAAAAAATATCACTTATATGTATAGCCTGTGTATGTATGTATATATATATAGAAAAAAATATCGATCACTTACATGGTCATCTTCGGCTTGAGCATCAACCCATGTCCCATCCGCATGTCGACGCACTTCCGCCCATAGATCTATGGGATCACGCTCAATGACATTCTCGCCGATAACCGTATCATTCTTTCAAATAAGAATACATATTATTAGTTATTAAAATTAAAATATAAAAAATATAAAGATATAAATGTTATTAGTTATCAAAGTATTTTTTGTTTTCGTGTGTTTACGTTACTTACATCTTGTATGCCTTGATAACGGCGTTGGTCGATAGTCTCTTTCGCCCGTGTGTGCCTTTCTTGTTTCCACAAGCATTTTGGGTATTCACTTCGATTTCTCCTGTTTAAAAGGAAGAACAAAAGTCATATACACAAGATAGATAATTTATATAGACCTATCGATTATTGATTTACCTAAACTCGGTGTATAGAAATAATCTATATACTTGTCCCAATCCTCATCCAATAGGACATCTCGATGTCGTGGGCAAGGCACTTCCTTGTCCCCATGATCTCGCTCCCATTCTTTTACATGCGTGCTTAACCTTCCTTTCCATCTTTTGTACAAAACGCCGGCGTTTCTCAAGCACGGCGTGCGATGTTCAGTTCAATATTATCAAAATGTGCTCGAAAACAATATATATATATATATATATATATATATATATATATATATATATATATTTACAACTTGAAAGTGTTAATTATAAAAATACGCACCTCATCTCCTCAAGAGTAAATTCTTCGATTGTTCATCAATATCCCGCCAAGTTGGAAAATAAGGTCTAATATGGCATCTTATTGCCTTTCCTAAAGCGGATGATAGTTTTCCGTGGTATTTTCCAACATCATTCCGCATTTTAGGAAATCGTGGATGCCATACTATTGGGAGTTTGTTTACCCCGCTTTTTTTTTTTTCTTTCTCAAGAAAGCCCTTTGGCAAAGGCTGACCTCTCTTCTTACGGCTTTCCAAGGCCTCCAATTCAGCATCATCAACGATGAATTGGTCAAGATACTCATCTGCAATAAAATGTGAATAGAATGAAAAAATGTACAACGGTAATTATAAAATTTGAATAGAATGAAAAAAAAAAGATTATTACATACCGTTCTCACAATCAGCTGGTATCCTATTCGGATTTTGATGTGGTGGACGCGAACCACCGCGCACTCCAAAGACAAGCCATGTAAATAACTTTGAATAAAACAATCGGGTTAGGCCTAGTGTTTACATATCCAAATATAACAAACAGTGTTTCGTTGTGAATAAAAAATACAATACCGTATTCAATATGCGGTCACAGACCTTTTTGTCAATATGCATAACATCTAGATTATACTTGAGTTTTTTCGATCCCCAGTAAGGCAACCTATTAAGTATGGTGTCTTTCCTCCAATTCAAACAAGATTCTGGAGGCTTAATTTTTTTACCACCATACTTTTGTGTTTACTCGACAAACATTCGTAGGTTACTAATTTGGTGCATAACCTCCTCCGTGGTTTTCTCAGTGGACGGCTTAATGTTTCGATTTCTCCATTAAATCCCTTATTCCTTCGCATTGGGTGGTCCTCCTGGCCATCTACGATGTCCAACATATCCAATCTTACTATCTAACCCTACCGAAGGTGTGTCATCATTGCAAGTTAAACATGATTTATATCTTTGACCGCTCCATCCTCGAAATAACTACGGGCGGAAAGTCGCTCACGGTAAACATAACAACAACTCTGATCCTAAAGGTGGTATTTGTAGAAGCATCACGCATAACTACCCCTTTGACCAAGAGCTTCTTCCAATTCATCAATCAATGGCCTCAAATAAACGCCCAAGTCCTTTCCAGAGAATCGTCCTGGGATAAGTAAACACATATACTTATACAGCTTCATTGTTGACAACCCATGGTGCCGGATTCAACACTTATGTTAGGACAGGCCACATGTCGTATGTTTGACTAGAAGTACCAAACGGGACAAAACCATCTCAGAGCAAGGCCGAGACGTACATTTCTGTGGTTCTCACGCAAAGTCGATGTTGCTCGTCCGAATTCTTTCCATTCCTTACCATCCACCGGATGTCTCATGACATCCTCATCGTGAGAACGCCCCGCCTTGTGCCATGTCATTGATCGAGCCGTGATGGGAAGCAAACAAACGCCTTAGACAATTCTTTAATGGAAAATAGCGAAGCACTTTGTGAGGTACCTTCATCCCTTTGGACTCCTTATAACGGGTCGTCTTGCATACTTTGACATGATCGTAAGTTAGCATTTTCCTTATAGTAAATGCAACAATCGTATAAGCATGCATCGATTTTTCATACACCAGGCCCAATTTGTTCATAAGAGAATTTGCCTTGTAGAATGAATCGTAAATTTGACCTTTTTAGGAAGAACTTCTTTCAATTTCTTTAAAAGAACGCCAAAACTCTCATTTGGCCACTTATACAACACTTTGATGTGCATTAAGTCCGCTTAAAAACTTCAAGAGCGATGAGTTTTCGCATCCCGATAAACTTGTTCATGCAATGCGGAGATGAGTTCTTCATACTTGTCATCATCCTCTGGTTGTAAGATTTCTTCTTCCGGTCTCCACCCATAAAATCATTAATAATCGGTCCCATTTCGCCTCCAGATTCAACAACAATTTCAGTCTTCGTGCACGCGTTTACGGTATGATTGCTCGCTTTCACCATGCAAAACCATGTATCATACCCACGTGACCACCCCCAAGAATAACAAAGATCATACATTTCATCTAAAGTTTGCAAAGTGGTATTACAACACTTTGCGCATGGACAACGAACCGCACCTTCACCGTGGTTAGGAATTGTCGTGCATATTCTTTGAAGGTCACAACCCTTTTGCAAACTCAGTTTTACTCTATCGATATATAGCCATGACTTGTCCATCTAAAAATTGCACCATGCACAAGGTTTATCAACGCACTATGAAACACAGTGGTCAAAAGGTCAACGCTCATAATAACTAATCGATGGTCTTTGATGCTGTTCCTACCCAAATGGAAAAATGGTACTGGGTGGTCTTTGATCACAAAGACCACCCAGTACCATTTTTCCATTTGGGTAGGAACAGCATCACAAAGACCACCCAGTACCATTTTTCCATTTGGGTAGGAACAAAGACTTTTGAGGACCTTTTGTATGTTATGCTTATCAATAAGCACATACTTGTAAACCATTTCAATCCCAAATCAAATAACTAGCCTAAACTCCGATTTCTACACTAAAATCATCAACACATTAACCTTAATTTTCAAAACAAAGTTGTAAACCATTTCAATCCAAAATCAACAAACTATAAACCAAACTCCGGTTTCTAGCCTAAAATAACAATTCATTAAGGCACAAGAAAAAGTTAGTATCTCATTTTTAGGCACAAGGTCATGTCTAGTTTCATACGTGTTAAGTGTTAATAGACAATTTAAAAACAAGCTATCAACTATAAGGCAAAGTATTGCATAGATTCTACATGTGCAAGGAAAGCGAGATTTTCTCAGAGATCTCAGTAACTCACGGGTTTGCAATAGATCCCCTAACTATTGAGATTTGCAAGAGCACTCTAACTACACCGACCTCAAGCAATTTCTTTGTTTGCTAAGCCGAGGAACTACAACACCTTCTTCGAAACCGTAAAAAGTGCAAAGAAAGTAAGTGGACTCGCCAAAAATAAGTTAGGTAAGTATAGCCGCACACCGAGTATCATATGTCAATCAAACAAAGGTGGCAGGAATCTAAAGGTGAAACTAAGCTAAGATAAAGCATGTAAGCCTCTAGACATTATGATTGACTACATTGTTGTTCCACCTCAAAGCATGTAAGCCTCTAGACATTATTAACTTAAAACAACAAGTAAAATACATCAATCATTCAGAAATGTGATCCAAATGGACAAACCTCCTCTAAAGGTGGACATATACAAAATATAGCTACAAGCTAGATAGTCCATGTTTGCCTCAAACTCCATATCATAAACTTAAGACTATCAAGTAAAAGACATTAACTAAGTCCAACATTAGACAACCTGTCAACCCATCAAGTATCTACTAAACACATATTATAAACATTTATACAATCATAAGCATCAAATTCACATCATAAACCAAAATATATGGTTTCCAAGCCCTTTTATGAAAAACAAGAAACGAAGACAAAGCAGAACCATAATGAATGAACAATGTGGATTATGTGGGTCAAGAATCAACTTTCCAAAAGTCATTCGTAAGGATCACTACAAGAAAAACAGTTTTTTGCTACACTATTGTTTGCCGCACAACAAAAAAAGTGTAGCTATAGATTTACTTTTAGCCACATAAGCGTGGCAAAAGAGTCTAACTAAGTGCTATTAGCCACATTTTTTTTGTGTGTGTGGCAAAAACTAGTGTAGCAATAGAGTGTTTTTTTTTGTAGTGGATGGACATTTTCAAAGTATATTCTAAACCATATAATCAACGTCATGAAAAGTTGGTTGTAGTGAAAATATTTAATGTCTTTGATAATATTCTTTCAAACGATGATTTATATATCATGTCTCGGTTGTAACCTCATGTCAAAAATCCTGGAGCCCCGGATTATGCAGCTTTGCCTCTTAACTGATAGGAACAACAAATTCCATGACACACAAAAAACAAAAATATTGCAGCTTCCTCGAAACTTCATCTGCCAATTATTGTATAACTTTTTTTTCTTCTAACAAACACCTTTTAACTAAGTACTATAAACAATAATAGTATGATATAACTGATGTATATGTTAAATGTTTATTAAGTACAAGTGATGTTTAAGTTAATCTTACTGTTTGTGTCACGTATCACATAATATAGGTTGAGAAATAATTAAAATATGACGTTTTTGGTTCCTTACCTAAAAAACAGTTCCTATTTTTCATTATTATGACATTTGTGTTCCCTTTTAACTAGATTTTTTTGTTACACATATTGGACTTTTGAGAGATCCAACGCTGGATCAAATGTTAAGTGTTCTAAAAGTGTAATAAAAATGTGTAGTTAGGAGAACCAAAAATTTCAAAATGCAAGATACATGCTAAATCTGGAAAAAAAAAAAAGAAGAACCGAAAAAAAGCAAGAGACCAAAAGTATAATTTTCTAATTAGTATAATTCCTTCATTAAAGTTAATTAATCTATGTACGCTCCATCTATGTAGCTCCGGCGCCGAGCCCACAAAGCTGCTGATGAAGGTGACGATACAGAACAGTTTGGGGCCAGTTCAGGTGATCACTTCGCCGGAAAACACCGTCGGAGATTTGATTAAGGCGGTGGTTGAGATTTATTTGAAAGAAAAGAGACGGCCTTTGCTACCAAGTGGTGATCCAAAGTGTTTTAAGCTTCATTATTCGCAGTTCAAATATGTCTCGGTTAACAAATCAAAGAATTTGGTGAACCTAAGACTAAACAACTCCCTCGGCCTTATTTTTCTTTCTTTTCCTTTATCACTTTCACAAAAAATAAACACACAGAACATTCTTTTTTTAACATCAAAGTGAGAATTTTATTGATATAGATTAGAAAGGTGCTAGTTACCGAGTAATCAAGAGTTCAAAGTAAAAGAACCGCAATAGATGAAATGGTTACCTGAAAATGTTGATTGCGCTACGCCGAATCGATGTCGCCGAACCAAGTATCGCTTTCGATTGATGGCGGCCGAACCACTATATATTGATGGATGCCTTCGATTGTCGCTGCCGCCTTCGATTCAATGAGGAGGAGAGGATCTCCGTAAAGTCGAAAGTAGCGGTGATAAAATGAAGGAGGAGGGGGAGGTCATCCGATTTATTTAGGTTTAATGTTTATCGGGACAATGGATCTTATTTGGGACGACATATGTCGCCCTATTAAACCGTAACATAATAAAAAACCAATTTTAAATTATATCAAAACATTAATTTGAATAAAATTATTTTTTTTTTTAATCTACCACTCAATAACGAGCCTCGGATTGAAATGTGGAACTAAATAACATACCTCGGATTTGAAGTCATCAATAACGAACATCGTGTTTGAAGTCTTGAACGAACTGACGAACCTCGGGTTTGAAGCCATCAATCGACTAATTAACGAGCCTAGGTTGAAATCACTACTCAATAATGAACCTCGAGTTTGATTCACTACTCAACTATGTACCTCAGGTTTGAAATCTACTACTCAATAACGAACATCGTGTTTGAAGTCTTGAACGAACTGACGAACCTCGGGTTTGAAGTCATCAATCGACTAAATAACGAGCCCAGGTTCAAATCGCTACTCAATAATGAACCTTAGGTTTGAAATCACTACTCAATAATGAACCTCGAGTTTGATTCACTACTCAACTATGTACCTCAGGTTTGAAATCTACTACTCAATAACGAACCTCGTGTTTGAAATCTTAAAATAACTAACCAACCTCGGGTTAGAAGTCATCAATCGACTAATTAAAGAGCCTACGTTGAAATCACTACTCAATAATGAACCTCGAGTTTGAATCACTAATCAAAAGTTGTGATGCCTAATCTTATTGAATCACTACTCAATAAGATTGTGATGCCTTGTCTAGGACAGATAAGGGCAAAAGTTGGACTTTTATCAAAGACATTAAATATTTTCAAAACAAACTCACCATAATGAGTTCGTTACTTAGTGAAATGTTGATTTCAAACTCGATATTGATTGACTAGTATTGAATTCAAGTCCGATGCTCAAGTATTTAGGCAATTGTGGATTTCAAACTTGATATTGATTGATCAAGATTGAATTCAAGCCCGATGCTCATTACTTAGTGAAATGTTGATTTCAAACTCGAGATTGATTGATCATTATTGAATTCAAGCCCAAGACTCGTTACTTTGGAAATTATTGATATCAAACTCAAGATTGATTGATCATTATTGAATTCAAACCCGATGCTCACATTTAGGCAATTGTTGATTTCAAACTCGAGATTGATTGATCAAGATTTAATTCAAGTCTGATGCTCACATTTAGTCAAATGTTGATTTCAAACACGAGATTGATTGATCATTATTGAATTCAAGCCCGAGGCTCACATTTAGGCAATTGTTGATTTCAAACTCAAGATTGATTGATCAATCGATTGAATTAACGAGTAGTGCTTTTCAAACCTTAGGCTCATTAATTTTAAGTCAAATGTTGTATCAAACTCGAGATTGATTAATGAGTAATGATTTTCAAACCCAAAGCTCGTTACTTTTAAGACAAATGTTGATTTCAACATCGAGATTGATTAACGATTAGTGATTTTCAAATCAGGCTCGTTACTTATAAGTCCATTGTTCATTTCAACCTCAAGATTGATTAACGAGTATCGGTCTTCAATCCCGAGGATCGTTACTAGCTTATATGTCAAATGTTGATTTCAAACTCGAGATTGATTAATGATTACCGATTTTCAAAACCCTTAGGCTCGATACTTATAAGTCAAATGTTGATTTCAAACTCGAGATTGATTAATCAATATTGATTTTCAAACCCTTATGCTCGATAATAATAAGTCAAATGTTGATTTCAAACTCGATATTGATTAATAAGTAGTAAATTCAAACTCAATGCTCGCACTTATAAGTCAAATGTTGATTTCAAACTCGATATTGATTAATAAGTGGTAAATTCAAACTCAATGCTCAAGTATTTATAAGTCCATTGTTCATTTCAACCTCGAGATTGATTAACGAGTCATCGGTCTTCAATCCCGAGGATCGTTACTTATATGTCAAATGTTGATTTCAAACTCGAGATTGATTAATGATTACCGATTTTTCAAAACCTTTAGGCTCGTTATTTATAAGTCAAACTCGAGACTCAAGTTACTTATAAGTCAAATGTTGATTTCAAACTCGAGATTCATTAACGAGTAGTAATTTTCAAACCCGATGCTCGTTACTTTTAAGTCAAATGTTGAATTCAACATCGAGATTGATTAATAAGTAGTAAATTAAAACTCAATCTCTCATACTTATAAGTCAAATGTTGATTTCAAACTCGATATTGATTAACGAGTAGTGAACTTAAAATATTAAATATAATTTTTAGATACAAAAATATAATTATTAAATATTAAATAAAATTTTTAGGTTAAAAATTTGAATTTTAAATATTAAATATAATTTTTAATAAAAAAATCATTTTCAAGTAAATAAAAATTCAAATTATTTCATGAAATTTTGGGTGGGAAAAAAATTAAAAACAGGGACGACTTTGTCGTCCCTAAAGAGTTTCCCGGGTAAAATTTGCCACTCTGGAATCCACGTGGAAGGGCGGGAAATTTAAGGATTATTAGGGACGACATTGTCGTCCCAAAAAATAAAGAATCGTCCCGAAAGATTTAACTTTCTCATATTTAATTAATCGAATGTTGACCGATCTTTAGGGACGACATGTCGTCCCTAATAATCTTTATTTTGGGACGACAAATGTCGTCCTTAAAGGTACGGTCTCTAAAAACCTAATTTGTTGTAGTGCGCCCCACCGCGCCCACCCCACCCGCCCTGCTGACAAATCACTTCTACAGTACGTACAGTAATATGGAGAAAGTTTCTGGGATAAAGAAAGAAAAAAAAATATCACATCTTATAATGAAAGATCCATCATACAGTGATGAAACGAAATGTCATATCTGTTAGGAAATCTACGCGGGAATGTCATGAATTTAAAATTTTATTTCCTTTTACCAAGATCGACTCCGTCTAAGCAACAAGCATAAAAGAAGTAAATGAGAAAGTTACTTTGGATGATTTAAAAGATCGAAGCTTTATCGTCTACGGTTGATGGTCCAACACCGAGCCGTCCAAGTGTCTGGCCTCTAGCGGTAATCAACACGAACAACCGCCAGAATCTTTGAAGGACTGCTGCCGGAAAAAGTCAACTACTAGGTCGCATTTTCTTCTTCCCACAAAAATCTCACAAGAGCTCTCTCTTTTATTGTATGTAAATAACAAGTATTGTGACACAAAAGAGCTTGACACAACTGTACTTATATAGGAGCAATGGGCGCCCAAATTATCTTGACTGTAGTAGGGAACAAGAAACTATTTTCACAATAGAATGAGGATTTAATAAATCAACTAGATAATTGATTGATTATCTCATTAAGTACTTTCTTTAATCTCATTAAGTTTTTTTCCTTAAAATCATATATGCTATATATTTAATATCTTATATTAAATATTTTCCAAGATATATATTGTTAATATCTAATATTGAATATATCTTTATTATATTACCAAATCAATTTTATATATATATATATATATATATATATATATATATATATATATATATATATATATATATATATATATATATATATATATATATATATCCAATATTAATACACAATAATATAATGTAATGATTAATTAATTTACAAAATCCATGTGTATCATATACACATCTAAAATTTCGACGCACATATATACATATATATAAAATTAATCAACATAATTAATATCTGTATTATATTTATTCATAATAAATAAATACCACAATATTAGTTTATCACTATAACACTTTATAGTAGGCATAAATAAATCCTCCCTCGGTTATCGCTATAACCACAACTTAATGTTGGCTAGTTATTCATACCCGATAGGTTTCCGAATATGTTGGCCGTAAGTATAAAGTGCATTTACTAAAATACCCTTCACACCTAACGATCATGGATAGCGTCTAGCAACACGTCCACGACCCCAAATCATCGGAAAGAGTCAAGTGCTATGACTACAACCTTTCATGTGAAACGGTTACCGTGAAAATAGAATCCTATCGCTGTAATAATATCAATACGGTCGTATCTCGAGTGACAAACATTAACGACCGAATATTATAATCTGGATATCATGCTCTCTCGAAGTAACTCATTTGCTCCCACTTTGCAAAGATTCACGAGAGCTAGACATTCCTTATAAGAAGGCCCTTTCGGATATTTACTCCTATTCATAGGATACGCGATTTCCAGACGAGCAACATGAATCCTACGAATGCTTCAGTATCACACCCAATCACTACAAGATCGCCTCATGGCTAGGGGAAATAAACCTCAATAGTGTCAAAGTATGACAATCCACACCGTGATGTCATGAAGACCCCGGTGTCAGGATAATTATACAACCGCCACATAGTGCGACACTTAATAAAGTAAGTGGGTAGGTCTAACGTATGCATTCTCTAATAAACGTCCACATATAATCCAAATGTCTATACACTTCGATAGACTAGATCTATCCCTATATTCATAAGATAGATTACATCTAATACGTGCTAGTCTGATCGTACTATTAATGTCTGATGAGAGTCAACTTTACTATGCTCCGGTGCATGTTTCAACCCCCGTTTACAACACTTTTTGTTCATTCCGGGTAGTTTTAGATCATATGTAGGGCAAAAATAGCATTGCACATCCACTATGAGCAAACCATCACATAGATGGAAAACCTCACCATTTTACAATGTTTTTAGCACATTTTTTTAGCTCTAGTTGTCTTGCGGAGTTACGCTCGGTATGTGTTTGGATGCTGTGAAGCAAGATACAGGTGACTCGAGAACCCGGAAGTTGAGGCATTGGGCTTAGAAACATGAAACCGAGGCTTGGGGATGGAATAATTGAAGAAAATGTGAAGATTTGGAGGTTTGGCATCCAGTGCGGGGGCACCAGATCCAGTACGGGCACACCAGGGAGGCAGAATGTCCAGTTTTGATACAGAGCTGCCAGTGCAAGCACACCAGACACAGTGCTGGCGCACCAGAGAAGTAGAAGGTCCAGTTCTTGGTACAGAGAGCTAGTGTGAGCGCACAAAAAGCCAGTTCAAGCGCACTGGACGAGGCAGATCCAATTTTCCAGCCAACAAGAGCCAGTGCGTCCGCACCAGACTACTTTTCTACACATTTTGGAGCACATATAAATACGTTTTGCATAGATTTTTCACACACTTCTCCACACTCTTACACACATACTCTCAAATAGAAACACATACTCTAGGTCAAAATTTTCCTCTTTTCGCTTTAGATTAATTTCTACACCTAATTTACTTAGATTAAGCTCAATCTAGCTTAGATTATAGATCCTCTTATTTTATTTTTTCATTTTTGGATCTTCTTCTTCACTAAGTGACATGGGTTTGTATGGAGATTGAAGAAACATCATCCTCTTCGAATTTTGGTAATTAATTTAGTTTCCTTTCTTGTTTTATGGATTTGTTTCTCTTTTTGATTGCTATTTCTTGTTTTACCATGAGTAGCTAAACCTATCATAGCCAAGTCATGTGAAAATTGAAGTAATCTTCCTGTAATTGATGAAATTGAGAATGGGTAATGCTTAATTGTTGTTGTATCGACGAATTCATGTCTTAAAACTTATTCTTAATGCTTGAATTAGCTTGATCACCTAGTTCATGATCACACACATCACTTTTATAAATGTATGTTGCGAAGGGGAGTGGGGAAAGGGGTTTTAAGATCATGTCTTATAATCAACTGAGTTGTTTAGATTGATTAGGGAGTGAGGTTCATTCGGTTGTGAAATCGAGCAACTCTAGCGGGTTAATCTTGTTTCGGCCGCTAAATCCTTAAAGGCGGATCGTTGAACCAGGGCAAAGGTGCTTGATTGTTGCATGGCGCCTTACACTAGCTTAGGAGTTTGCACCCGTGAAATGAGTCGATATGATCATTAGGTTGGTTGGTTGGTTAAGCTCGCCTCCCGAGATAGTCGATTAGAGGGGTGGAAGTATTCAATTGGATCATGTCTTGGCTATGCTTCTCTTATAAGTACTTTTCGCTTAATTGTTGTCGTAGTATAATTAACAATGTGAACAACCTATTTTTGACCTAAACTAAGTTTGATAACGACTTTGGTACACGATTGATTCCTCGTGGGATAGACCTTGCTTGCTACTATAGTGCATCCGACTCGGTACACTACCGGTTAAAGTTGGACCGTCACTATTGTTATACCCCGATATTATTGCACACTTTTGGCATGGTGGCTGTTCCCTGTGCATGTGTTCTCTTAGTGTTTTAGTTTCATGCCATTAGGTATTCGGGATAGAGCTTCGTGGATACGCTATTTGCACTATTTTTGCCTTTCTGCCGGGTTAAGCTAAGCCTTCTCTCTCTTTTACCATTCACACACTGAGGACAGTGTTGCATGTTAATGTGGGGGGTGGTAGGCTTAGCTATTGCTATGCACTTTCTTGTTCATTTTTGAGCCATTGTGTTGTATGCTTAGCGTTTGGTCACTACTTAAGTAAAATTCGAGCTATTTTTTTTAAAAAAAAATTCCAAAGGTTTTGATGTTGCATTCGTATGTTGAGCCTTCATGTTGATAAGATAAACGATTTAGTGAATGTTTAAATGCATGTCACTCGGCTTACTACCTTACCTTGTGAACGGGATTTTCACGCACGTATAGCTTCAATTTAATGAACCGCGGTAATTAGTGACCGAATATGGTAGACTTAGGCACAATTCGGCTACCTAGGACTCATACCATTAACTTCGAGACGAAATAGAAAGGCCGACCTTGGTAGAGTTTGGGATGACAGTTATGGCATTTCTTTGACCCGACCAGAGCAAAATAGCCATCCCGTGACATATTCCACAAGAACCCTCCAAGCCTTGGTAGGATGGTTGACCCCATCCGACACTTATCCGTCAGATTTAGGGTCAGAATTACCCGACCCGAGCCTTATTTGTGGTCTACATTCCTTGAACACCCTACGAGTTAAAGCTTAGTATTTTCACTTCAGGCACACTTGCTAAAGCAAGTGTGAGGTGGTAGAGAAGTATGCATGTATAGAGGAGTTGGTTTTTACGAGCTATTTCATGATTTGAAGGGTAGAAGATCACTTTTTATATAGTATGTACGTGATGGCCTTTGACTCACACATGTTTAAATCAGACAATTCAAATTTCTAAATTCAAAATTAGAAAACAAAGTCAAAAAGTCAAAAAAAAAAATCAAAAGAAAATGAAATCAATCAAAGAAAGCTTGCAATAAAGTTAATAAAAGTGTAATAAAGGTTGAGTCAAAGAAGCCAAGTGATTCTAGGACTCATGTATTGATTTTCTATTTGATGTCGGTGTTTGAGATGAGTTCTTAGTATGTAAACATGATTCTTTACACTAGAGACATTGTGCGATATGGCATTTTATTTCTTGGATTATGTTTCTGTAGTCATGTTGAGCTGTAGAAGGGTAGAGCTAGCCACGCCTTGTTTTGCTACACCCGTGATTAAGCTTGCTCATTTTCTCTCTTTGTTCTTTATTCCCGTAAATTCCCTTCGCTTAGCCCCGCCCTTAGCCTAAAATTACAACCGCAAGTCCTACTCGACCTTGCTTGGCCTCGGTTTGGCCTCGATTTGTGGAGATGCTTATGAAGTATGAGCATATGGTGTAGTCGCAATAACCTAGCATCCATAACCCGAACCGGTGAACCGTGGTAAATGTAGGAGAAGCTATTCACACACTCACATTCCGTTTGCTTGATAAGGTATGGTTAAGTTGCATGCATTTACTCATTTACATGTCGGTTATCTTTGATATGTGATTGACTTGAGCTATGCTTGTAACGCTTGACTCTTTGGATTCTTTTAAAATGCTCATTTTGCTCGAGGGCGAGCAAACGCTAAGTGGGGGGTGGTTGATGAGAGTCAACTTTACTATGCTCCGGTGCATGTTTCAACCCCCGTTTACGACACTTTTGGTTCATTTTGGGTAGTTTTAGGCCATATATAAGGCAAAAACCGCATTGCACATCCACTATGAGGCAAACCATCACATAGATGGAAAACCTCACCATTTTACGATGTTTTTAGCTCTGTTTCGAGCTGTAGTTGTCTTGCGGAGTTACGCTCGGTATGTGTTTCAATGTAGTGATGCAAGATACAAGTGACTCGAGAACCCAAAAGTTGAGGCATTGGGCTTCGAAAGATGAAACTGAGGCTCGGGGATGGAAGAATTGAAGAAAAAGTGAAGATTTTGAGGTTTGGCATCCAGTGCGGGTGCACTGCATCCAAAGGCGGGCACACCGTATACATGCAAGGGAGCACCGTGAGAGGCGTAAATGTCCAGTTTTGATACAGAGCTGCCATTGAAAGTGCATCAGACTCAGTGCGGGCACACCAGAGAAGCAGAAGGTCCAGTTTTTTGTATAGAGAGCTAGTACGAGAGCACTGGACGAGGCAGATCCAATTTTCCAGCCAATAAGAGCCTGAAAGGCATGCACTACACACCACAAGGCACGACGCACGCATGCATCGTCTGCATATTTTGGAGCACATATAAATACGCTTTGCATAAATTTTTCACACACTTCTCCACACTCTTACACACATACTCTCAGATAGAAACACATGCTCTAGGTTGAAATTTTCCCCTCTTCCCTTTAGATTAATTTCTACACCTAATTTACTTAGATTAAGCTCAATTTATAAGATTATAGCTCCTTTTACTTTATTTTTGCATTTTTGGATCTTCTTCACCAAGGGACATGGGTTTGTATGGAGATTGAAGAAACAACATCCTCTTCAAATTTTGGTAATTAATTTAGTTTCCTTTCTTGTTTTATGGCTTTGATTCTCTTTTTGATTTCTATTTCTTGTTTTACCATGAGTAGCTTAGCCTATCATAGCCATGTCATATGAAAATTGAAGAAATCCTCCTCTAATTGATGAAATTGGGAATGGGTAGTGCTTAATTGTTGTTGTATCAATGAATTCATGTGTTAAAACTTGTTCTTAATGCTTGACTTAGCTTGATCACCCAGTTCATGATCGCACACATCACTTTTATAAATGTATGTTACGAAGGGGTGTAGGAAAAGGGGTTTTAAGATCATTTCTTATAATCAACTGAGTTGTTTAGATGGATTAGGGAGTGAGGTTCATTCGGTTGTGAAATCGAGCAACTCTAGGGGTTAATCTTGTTTCGGCCGCTTAAATCCTAAAGGCGGATCGTTGAACCGGGCAGGGTGTTTGATTGTTGCATGGCGCCTTACACTAGCTTAGAGTTTGCACCCGTGAATGAGTTGATATGATCATTAGGTTGATTGGTTGGTTAAGCTCATTCCCGAGATAGTCGATTAGAGGGTGAAAGTATTCAATTGATCATGTCTTGGCTATGCTTCTCTCTTATAAGTACCTTTCGTTTAATTGTCATCATAATATAATTGACAACGTGGACAACCTATTTTTGAATTAAACTATGTTTGATAATGACTTTGGTACTCGATTTATTCCTCATGGGATCGACCTTGCTTGCTATTATAGTGCATCCGACTCAGTACAATGCCGGTTAAAGTTGGATCGTCACTATTTTGTCCATCAATGTCCCATTTAATAGCACATACGACAAGAGACATTTAAGTATCAAACCTTTTAAAGTGAGTCGAGATCTCATCAACCACAATCACTATTATGATTTCTCTTTCACAGTTTGATAATAAGGACGTTATCATATATACAATATCATAATTGATCCGTTAAACGAACAAATATATAATAACAAAATGTCATTTATTATACGTATAAACATAAAGAAATAGTAGAAATAATCCGACCCGGTCGGATCCGGTCCAACCAGATTGGGTTTATGACACTATTTCAACAATATCTCCTTATCAACAAAAGCATCAACACCGTAATCAACCCATTCTGAACGGTGTTCCCTCAGAAAACGAATAAGCAAAGCAGGAGATACATCCAACAGATTAAAGATCATATACTCATCAAGTCACTGATATACTGAAATTACAAACAAATCGTTGAATAAAAGATTCAAAAATTCACCAAGAAGCATAGAGGGCTTTAACACGATGAATCCCCAAGGATTGGTAATAAAGATAGAGTATCGATTGGGAACCGAAAATTTTTCTTGAGATGCGTTAACAAAGAATCGCCATATCGCCCATGCCGTCACCAATCATAACCGACCAACCATCGTCAAGAAATCCATTTACAAAGATCATTGAATCCCATGTACAACGATACCACAAAACTCCGATCATGACAGATCTTGTTGAGATTTGGGCTTGAGGCCCGATCACGCTTAATAATAAACGGTCCACTTTGGGGCTAGTTTTGGATAACCGAGAGCTTAAAGTATCATTGGAATCTACGAACGCCGTGAGATAACGATGGACTTTTGAATCACTTGATTTGGACATCATGTGAAAGAGAAATTAACACATGAAGTAGAGGTTTACCCGCGATGATTTTCGCCCGCCGGAACATTTCCTTAAAATAATAGGCTTATCTCATCCGTGACATAACGAGATTGACTTGGTTAGCACAAGTCTTGCCTCGCTTTTTTGACGTGGTAAAATTGCCAACGTGGATAAATGGCAACCATAGTGGGTTATTTTGATAGGAAGTGGCTTAGTGGGTGCTTGACTCCAAGTTTGACTTTTCTATAAATTCTCCAAATGTTTGGAAATTTAATATACAGAATTAGCAAATATCACAAACAAATTAGCATTTCATTTAGCAGTAGTTTTCTGCATTGTTGAAGAGATCAAATCACCGTAAAGTTCACCGTTGTTCAAGTTTGAAGTGTCACAACATCGAATGCGTGAAACCGTCAGATCCCTTGGGAGGCAATCGCTATTATCGCGAAGACAAGACCGGGAAAATTGTTTTAAGAAAGAGTGTTTCACTTCACCTAATAGTTGAGACTTTCAATTTTCGTTTTAATTTTTGCAATATTGTAATTACAGAATGACATTAATAAATTATTGCTTTGTTCTACTGTGTATATCATTTTAGGACATACTGATTACGGGCCTAACACATTTTGCGTTACGTAGCATTTGTAATAATTAAAGTATAATAAGTACATTGTTGCGCGTAAAGGGAGATTTGGCTTATCCTTGTATAGTACGTGGAACTGGAAGGACTGGCATTTTACACATTCCTTATAGTAATAAAAATGTTCAATAAAAAAATGTCAACGAGCTTCTAAGAAAAAAAAATTAAGTAAGATCATTGTTGTGTTGTGGCGATAAACGCTAGTGTAATGACAAAATTAAGTAGGTTATTACACCGATACCCTTTAGTGTATACAATTATGATCCATGAATAAATTCCAAATGGGCACCGAGTCTAAAACTACATATTTTATCCAAAAAAATTTCAATGTCACACCAGATGTCTAAAACATCAATTTTTACCTACAAAATGACACTTTTTAACAACAAAACTACATAGTTTTAACACTAAAATTTTTATTTTTTTTTCTTAAATTCCAGTGGGGTCACGTGCCCCTCCCCTGGGGTACGTGGGTCCGCCCCTGGGGGTATATGGACCTTGATCAATCTGTTGGAATGGTATCTCACTTTCAACAATGGTGGCTGATACACCGTAGAATTGGTGACGTAGAAGTGGTGACTGATACATTATAGAAATGGTGGCTCAAGCTACAAGTCTTGGATGCCTGCTACAAGTATGGAAAGTCCAAGATATCATCAGAAAGTCTTGAAAACTAGTTGCCTATAGAAGAAAATATCACACCAGGTTCACCTATATAAACTACCCTTTCTCGCTTGTAATCTCATCCCATTTTCACTAAGTAGCTTCAAGACAAAGCTGAGGATCCTAAGAGATATATTTGTGTATGTAAATTTTTCTCTAATCAAAATTGTTGTTTCCGTGGATGTAGGCGAGTTGGTCGAACCATGTTGAATATGTGTTCTTATTCTTCCATTTATATTTTGTTGTGCTTTACTTTTCGCTTTTTAGTGTTTCCGCACAACAAATTGATATCGAAGCAATGGTTTGTTAAAGAAACCCGAACAAAAATCTGCTCAAAATCGATTTCTATTCATCCCATTGAATAGCTCTCGCTTCCAGAGTCCATCGCTTCAAACGGTGTGAAAACGGACCTTCGATTGCAAGATATCAATCTTGGAAGTGTCACATTTTTTCTCCGCTCAAGCCGCATTTCCGACAATTTGCAAACCAGGTCGGGTGGAGAAGAAAGAGTTGACCTGTCACTTTCTTTGACCGACTCGCCAGACTTTGACCTCACTGGTCGACTTTTTTTTTATAAATTCTTTGACCAGAATTGAAGCAGTGGCTAAACCAAAATTGAACCGAATTGAAATATTGGTCAATTTGTTCAGTTTTCTTTGCAAAGTTTGGGGTTCCTAGCTAATTGGACCGTTCTGAGTTCATTTACAAGCTCTGTTTTTCTATTCGAGGTCTCTAAAAGGGAGAAATACTGATTGTGATTATTCTTAATGGTCGACAACCTATCGCTTTGGAAGTTGTAGAGGAAAAAATCATGAGCACGAGTGGTTCAACGAGAAGAAATATGTAGCCCAATACAAAGTTTGAGGTGGAGAAATTGACCGCACAAACAACTCGTATGCAACAATGTGAAGTTTTAGATCTTTATTCCGGGAAGGAACCGATGTGGCCTTAGGTTCTAAACCTACAAACATGTCCAATGAAGATTGGGATTTCATCAACCGCAAGCTTGTGGGCACAATCCGATTGTGCTTAGCAAAGGAGAAAAGTATTTTGTCGTGGTAGAGTCCATGGCGAAAATTCGCTGGAAGAAACTGAGGACAAGTATATATGACGAAAATCGTAGAGAATCGTTTCTACCGAAAAAGAAGCTTTTTCATTTTTAGTACAAATTGGTACGCCCATTATTGAGCATCCGATAACTTCAACAAGATTCTAGTGGATTTGCGTAACCTAGATGTGAGATTACGGATGAAGACATGGCACTTTTGTTGTTGAATTCTCTTTCGTAAACTTATGAAAATTTAACCACAACTCATGTTATAAGGTAAAAGCGAGGTTAAATTCATTGATGTTTCAAATGCTTTGGTGAATAATGAGTATCGGAAGAAGGATCACCATGATCATACAAATACTACATCGTAAGCTCCGTGGCATCGAGAGGTCGGTCAATCAACAAATCATCAAAATCTTTTGACGTGCTTACTCAAAATCGAGAGGAGATTCTCAAGATGACCAAAAAGATGAATGCGCTTTATTGTCGTCAAAATGGGCATTGGAAGAAGGATTGTCCAAATAAAGGCAATTTTACTGCAAATGTTGCAGAAAAGACAGAAGATGAAGACACGGCAATCACTGCATCTTCTTCTGCTAATTCATCAGAAAGATGGATTCTGGATTCTAGATGTTCTCACCACATGTGTCCAGATCGACATTTTTTCTCAAGCTTCGAGGAGATAGAGGGAGGAGTTGTTCTTATGGGAAATGACAATGCTTGTCAAACAAAAGGCATTGGATTAGTACGGTTGAAGATGCGCGAAGGTACAATCAAAAGACTTACAGATGTAAGGTATGTGCTTGATTTGAAGAAAAATCTTATATCTCTGGGGACTCTAGAATCCAAGGGTTACAAAATAACCATGGAAGGTGGAGTTTTGAAGGTAGTGTTAGTAATATCATCCGCAACGGAAGCGATTTAAGGATCTAGATCTATAAATTGGTGAAATTGGACATGACATTTACTTCTCAATGGCTAAAGGAAATGCCTCTGTTCCTGCCATGGAAATGACCAAGTGGTTTCACACCAACTAGTAAGTGTGTCATTCTTGAATCTACTGATTCAGTTGTGGTGTGTTTGCATTTATATTTTCTCTTTTCATGATTGATTTACCTAATTATTGTCTTTAATGCAGCCACTTCATTGTTCTTGAGTTGGGCCCTGATGTGAACTTTTGTACTCTTCACACAAGACTGATAATGAATACAAGGAGGCTAAGGGTATGCATACTCACACATGTATTTTTCAAGTTGTATGGAATTTTATTTGTCATTCTGTGGTTTGGTTAATGATCGTAGTTAAGGCCTTAATTATTTGCTTTATCTTGGAGAACATGTCTTTTTGTGAATGCTACGTGGGATATTAGTCACAATTAAGATTCATAAAGAGTACCCTTTTAGCTTATACTAGTACATGGGATATTTGTCTGAATTAAGATTCATTAAGATTCATAGAGTCCTTTTATCATATAGTGCTACATGGATATTTGGCTCAGTTAAGATTCATATAGTGTCCTTTTTTGTATGGGTATCATGGCTAGGTTTCATGATCTCACTTTCTTTGATCAAAACATGTAGAAAGCATTTTTGGATACCTTCTGAAAGGCATGCAACCATATGCGTACTATCTTGTAATTCTTATTTTAGTGCTTTTGTCTTTAACCTGATATTATAACTGAAAGATGCTACTTAACAAGCGGAGGTAGGAAATAGGACCAGGATATCACTTGATTGTGATTTTGTGTATGCTTAGGATGGAAAATATGGTTGTAAAGTATATCACTTGATTGTGATTTTGTGTATCACTTGTAGATTTCTCATTGGTCAACTTCTTTTACACTTGTGACTACTTGAAGCACAAATTGTTATAGGAATAATTGTGTCTCAATCTACTGTATCCTTTTCTTTTCTCTGTAATAAAACTACAAACATTGAACTGCTTGATGCTCAAGATGTGAAGCTTAATTTGGAGACATGGACAATTCCAGATATGCGCAAGTGCTGGTGCAAATAAATTGTTTTATGAATGTAATTTATATCTTTTTGACAAGGTTGACGTAAATGAGAGAAAATAAAGTAGTACCTCATGAAGTATATGCTATCTTGTGAAACAGGTATTTATTACTTTTAGTCATCGTTACATTTCATGGATTTAGTTATTACTAGCTTGTTACCTTTTTACTTTTATGATTGTTTACATAAACTAAAGGAATAATTTTTCTTTGTGTAGATTCAACAAAAGAAGTGCACTCTAAATTTCTGTCAGGTGAACTCAAGAATGTCATTCTTTAACTGTTATTATGATATGAACAAGTTGATTTTCTAAACTATGTCATTCTCACCATCAGCTATATTATCAGTTTCTTAGTTATGTACAATGCTTTGGTATTTGCTAGCTGATTCTGGGATGATGTTGGGCTGGACTTAAATTGGTAGACATTCTTTGTTTTTTATGTTTAGAGTGTTATTATCTTAAGAATATGCTATGGCGCTTGTTCTGTGTTGAGGGCTCTAGTTTGGGATTCACTATGTCTAAGATTTTGGAAGGAGTCGACTAGGGATGTAGAGTATGTTTATGATTGTTGTTGCTCCTTTTGGCATGGATAGCATTTTGTTATCTTGTGCTCTTGGGTCTAATGTGTTCATGCAAACTGGTGTGCGTGTGTGTGTGTGTCTTCTAATAATTGTTAACTATTTGATGTTGACCAACATAAGTTGATGTTCAAAACTCCCAGATAACAGAGGAAATGGTGTGCTGTTTGAATTTGGAAATATTCCGTGATCCAAATTACTTTGGCGAGTTAGCTCTTCCTTCTTTTTCAACTTTATTCGGTTATTGCTTATTTTTCAGTTTCTTTCATAACATGGAACCAATATGGTAGTTTCTTTAAACAATTGGATTACTGTTTTAATATTAAAGGCATGACTTTATTTATACATTTGTTTTTAGGAGAGGATATCAAAAAGTGCATGTTTGTTAAAGCACAATGTTCAAATCTCTAGCAATATAAAGATTTTGATGCCTACCCTGCTGTTAATTTTCCGTTTCTTGGATATTTTCATTAATTTCTGTTTTACAGATCTTACTTTGGTGGGGTATATTTGTGGCTTCTACCCCTGTTTTAAAAGGAGTTGCGTGGATTGTTATCTTTGGACCAGTTTTCTTACATTGTTGTGTCTTTTGCAGTGGCATACCATTGCTTGAGGTTTGATTTCAATCAAAAGATCCTTTTGGTGGGTCATAATTGGGTTCTTGGATTAATGCTAATATTAACTTATCAATGAGCAAGAATCATCAGGCAAGATATTTGGCAATGTGGAGCATATAGGCATTATAAAAGTTACAAATGTTGTTTTCCTCCTGTTTTTGATTTTTGTTAAAGAGTCTGCTCCTGTTGTGCCTTTAACTCAAGATAGTATTCTTAATGATGTATCCACATGCTTAGGCAGACTTTTTTTTTTTGACATAAGCAGTATATATATATATATACACAAAGACTTTATTGATTTGAATTCACATACTACAACTAGGTAGATCTAGGCATACAAAACAAAACAGTAGATACAACCTGAGTGGTACTAATTTATAGTGATACTAATTTAGTAAGTCTGATTCTTAAACTTACATAATCTGAGTTGTCTCTTAGTTCATTAATATATACACTAAATATTGTTGAACACTCTATTGATACTTGAACCATGGATAAAGAGCCATGTCAACTTATATGGTTTGAATTAATGTCTCTCTTTGTTTATTTCTGCTGCAGGAATTGGGGAGAGAGCTTTTGTCTATCGGGTCAAGGATGTCTGGGTAGATTACTTGGGTTTTCAAAGCTGGGATGGGTTTCAGTAAAGGACCTGAAGTTCTGTTTGTCTATGGTTCAACCTTGTGTTTTTCTTGAGCCTTAGAATTTGATGTTAGTCTGTTATGTATAAGGTTCTTCCCGAACTATGTCTTTTACCTTGGATAATCTGTTTTGGGCTTGTAGTTTAGCTCATTTGTATTTTTATTGACAGTCGTGCGACTTTGTAGGTAGGCATCGAGGTCATACCAAGTAGAAACAAGTGCCGCGTGACTTTGTCATCCACCCACCATCCTAGACATCGCTTGTCTCCCGAAAAGACCATGAGACTTTGTTGAATGAATCTCTATTTGATGTCGTACATCAAGGAGAAGGATCCAAATGCATGACTGGAAGATTTTCTAATACACGATCAGTTAGCTTCTTGTGCTCCTTCATCAATTAGTCTTGCGTCGATAGGGATGATGTAGCTTATTTACATGATATTTAGTCAATTATGTTGGCATTGTACATTTACAGTTGCATGGATTTCAAGTTATTTTGGCATTGTAATTAGTGATGGGTCAATCCTTATAATGAAGAGATGATTCATAAATATTTCATGATTTAATGAGGAGCAAATGGTCTTTTAATGAGGAGTGGTGGAAAAATTGACTTTTGTGAGCACCGTATCTTTGGAAAACAAACAAGAGTCAAGTTTGGCACCTCCATCCATCAAACCAAGGGAGCATTGGACTATGTGCACACTGATGTTTGAGAACCTTCTAAGAATGCTTCACTAGGAGGTAATCATTGGTTTGTTACATTTATTGATGATTTTTCAAGATATGTCTGGGTGTATACCATGAAGCACAAGAATGAAGTTCTGGACATCTTTCTTACTTGGAAGAAAATGATCGAGACTCAGACATGAAGAAAAACCAAGTGGCTTGGAGAATAAAAGTCAGATCCATTCAAGTAATTATGCCAGGAAGAAGGTATAGTCAGACATTTCACTATACCAAGAACACCACGGAAAAATGGTGTTGCTGAACGGATGAATCGAACTCTTGTTGATAAAGTTCGATGCATGCTATCTCAATATGGATTAAGCAAGGCATATTGGGGAGATGCATTATCTTATGCCTCTTATATCATAAACAGACTACCAACTACAGTACTGGAAGGAAAAATTCCAAAGGAGGCATGGTCTGGGAAAGCTATTTTTGACTATGATTCTTTGCGCATATTTGGTTGTCCTGCATACTATCATGTGACAAAGTCAAAACTAGATCCAAGAGCCAATAAAGCTCTTTTCATGGGATTTAGTGAAGGAGTTAAGGAGTTCCGCCTTTGGGATCCCGAGTCAAAGAAGATTGTCTTAAGTCGAGATGTCACTTTTGACGAGTCTGTGATGTTGAAATAGACAACACAAGACAAGAAGAATGATAATCCGAATTCTTATAAGTATGTGGGGTTTGTGATTCATATGAATCACAATAATTCAGTGAACTCACCAAGACGAATTGAAAGATCGTAATGATAGCTCTGTTGAGGTGGAGGTTCCGTAACTTACATCCGAGGTTAGACAACCAGAATCTATTGCCACCAATAGACCGAAAAGAAATATTCAGAAACCTGCTCGCTACACTGACATGGTAGAATATGCTCTTCCAATTACCGGAGATAATATTCCATACAACTTCAAAGAAGCTGAGAAAAGTGCGGAAAATGAAAATTGAAGATGGCAATGGAGGAAGAGATGCAATCTCTTCATCAGAATCGGACTTGGGAGCTTGTTTCACTTCCAAAAGGCAAGAAGGCGATTGGTTGCAAATGGGTCTATGCCAAGAAGGATAGTGCTCCTGGCAGTGACAATATTAGATACAAAGCTAGTCTGGTAGCAAAAGGCTTTGCTCAGAAGGAATGTATCGACTACAATGAGATATTTTCACATGTTGTTAAGCATTCATCTATACGAATGATGCTAGCTTTGGTTGCACAATTTGACCTTGTGCTTGCTCAACTTGATGTCAAAACTGCATTCCTACATAGAACATTGGACGAGGAGATCTATATGGCACAACCAGAAGGATTCAACGTTGCAGGTTGTGAAAACTGGGATTGCAAGTTGAGGAAATCACTTTATGGACTGAAGCAGTCTCCAAGACAGTGGTACAAACGTTTTGATAGTTTTATGAAGAAACAGAAGTACAAACGCAGTCAGTTTGATCACTGTGTCTACTTGAAGAAGCTCTGAGATGGTACATTTGTCTATTTGCTCTTATATGTTGATGATATGCTGATTGCATCTAAGAGAAAGGTGGAGATCGACAAATTGAAGGCTCAACTAGAATTTGAGATGAAAGATCTTGGAGAAGCCAAAAAGGTTCTAGGAATGGAAATACAGAAGGACAAGGTTAATGGCATAGTCTGTTTAACACAGACTCAGTATCTGAGAAACATACTTCAGAGGTTTGGTATTGATGACAAGACGAAACCTGTAAGTACTCCGTTGGCCCCGCATTTCAACTTAAGTACATCTATGTCTCCAAAAATAGAAGCAGAGAAGAGGCAAATGGATTCTATTCCATATGCAAATGCAGTTGGTGCTCTGATGTATGCAATGGTGTGTACAAGGCCAGATATTTCTCATGTTGTCGGCATGGTAAGCCAATATATGCACAACTCCAGTAAGAGACATTGGCAAGCAGTAAGATGGATTTTACAGTACATTCATGGAACTATGGATATTTGCTTGAAATTCTAGAAAGACAATACGAATGCCAATCGTCTAGTCGGATACGCCGATTCAGATTATGCTGGTGATTTAGACAGTGTCGATCAACAACTGGTTACTTGTTTACCATGGCAGGAGGACCGGTAAGTTGAAGATCTACGCTACAGTCAACAGTTGCTTTGTCTACCACAGAGGCAGAGTATATGGAAATCACAGAAGCATTTAAGGAAGGCATTTGGCTCTATAATTTGGTGAAGGACTAAGGCATTCGTCAAGAGAATGTTGAAATTTTCTGTGACAGTCAAAGTACCATATGTCTGGCAAAGAATCAAGTCCATCATGGTCGCACCAAACACATCGACGTTTGATACCACTTTGTTCAGGAAATAGTAGAAGAAGGGGACATTCTACTACAGAAGATCGGGACTGCGGACAATCTGGAAGACATGTTGACAAAGGTGGTTACGAAGATCAAGTTCCAACACTGTTTGGACCTGGTCAATATTTCCCGAGTGATAGGCGCATAAGGGTTCAAAATGGAAGCAACATTTTTCAGTGGGGGAAAGTTCGACAAGATGGAGATTGTTGGAATGGTGTCTCACTTTCAACAATGGTGGTTGATACACTCTAGAAGTGGTGGCTGATATACTATAGAAATGGTGGCTCATGCTACAAGTCTTGTATGGCTGCTACAAGTATGGAAAGTCCAAGATATCATCAAAAAGTCTTGGATACTAGTTGCCTACGGAAGAAAATATCACACCATGTTCTCTTATATAAAATACCCCTTCCTCAGTTGTAATCTCATCCCATTTTCAGCTAAGTAGCTTCAGTACAAAGTGAGGATCCTGAGAGATAAATTTGTGTGTGTAAAATTTTCTATAATCTGAAAATTGCTGTTTTCGGTGGATGTAGGCGAATTGTTGAATCACGTTAAATCTGTGTTCTTGCTCTTCCATTTATATTCCGCTGTGCTTTACTTTTAGTTTCGGGTGTTTCCGCACAACACAATCTACCTGCCCGGAAAAAAAAGGACCTTTTTTATCAGAAACGAAAGGTTTTCATTAAAAAAAAAACAAATTACACCGGACCAATGCCGGAAAACAGCCGGACAGATTCTGGACCAAACACCAGCCTACATGCTGGACAACACCACCATAAACAAAGAACTAAAAGAGACATGGGGATGAACCCATGTAAACCAAATTCTGCTTTTTTGGAGAGGACTTGATTTGGTACCAGGAAACGTAAATCAGCCATATTCAAGGGTGAAACTGACTTAAACAAGACAAATATACTCGTCAATGGTCCATAAAAACCGACTATTACTGACCTAGTCCAATTTACATAAAAACAAAAGAACATAAAACCAACTATTACAGACATGCACAAGCATCTGCAGCCAAAATCCAACCTCCCTTCCCACGAACCGACCCAGCAACCTAGTCCGCCCCATCTGGGTTGCTTAAGTTTCTTCCCTCAAAAGAATGATGAATCCAAACAGTCAACATGCCAAACAGAGCAGCAAGCCGTATGCAACCGAAATTAATCAGGATATCCTTTATTATAGCTCCGGCACAATCAAAATTTGCAGCTCCGGTGACCAACCCAAAACCTTCGCCGGCATCCTCATCCACTTCAAAAGCTGTCCAATGGACCTATTAAAAACCGAGATGGGGAAAGAGATACAAAGGCCGACGAAAACTACCACCTACCAGATCGGAAAAATAGAGAAGAAATCAATAGATCTGAGACCTTTAAGGAGGGGAAGAGACAAAAAGGGGGTGGATCTGACCAGGGGAAAGAGAAGATAAACAAAAACACAAAAGAAAGCAAGGAAAACAGCCGGCACCGGCGCCGGGAAAAAAAAAGAGGCTTTAAAGGAAAGTGATGAGATTTTTAGAGGGTGGTCTGAGAAAAATAAAGTAGAGAGAGACAAACTATGTGATTATTTTAAGTTTATTTCAAAAAAAAGGACCTTGATCAATCAAATGTATATGAACGATATAAAAAATAAAAACATATGTGACAATGCATAATTCATAGTGGGATATAAGGCCATCGTTAGAGACTTAATGATCATTTAGGACACTCTAACAACTTATTTAGCTATAAGGACAATCTAATTCATTTTCCAAAACCCTTCTCACCATCCCTTCTTCCCCGCCATTCTAATTTTGCCCTCACACCTGTTCCGCCATCGTTCGTCTCATCTGCAACTTCTAATTCATCTGAGAATACATCGTTTGTTTTCAGGAACAATTTCCAACTAAAACGGTGGTTACCTTCTCAGATCTTCTCACCGAGTCTGGCATCAAAGCCCTTCATAATTTTCTAGCTGGAAAATCATTTATTTCTAGAAATCAGCTTACGAAGGATGCTATTAAAGTATACGGTGCCGTTTCACCACAGCCTAGTGCTGATTCGTATCCAGATGCCATAAAATGGTACACATTTGCTCCTTTTCGATCTAATTTCAATTACGTTGATTGGGTCATTCTGATTTACGGTATTTTCTTTTCAGTGACTGATAGATTTTAATGTAATTATTTGATTTATCTCTATTGGGATATTAATTGTTCAAAAAATTTACAATTTTTATTATGTTTATGAATTTCATTTAGCTTTTTGGGAAGGATGTTGGAGTTAAAATTGGTGGGCGCGCTTTACAACAACCATCGAATCAAGCCGCTCATATGAAGTGTGACTTTTGTTTTTAAGTTTAATCTTAAGGATGTTGTGTGAAAAGCTGGTAGTTATTTCCTTGGACATTATATGCTGACTAGTTACTCATACATGATAAAATTCTACAGTTTTTGGTTGTTAAAGTTACAACTTGCACATCGTATGTCCATACAACAAATGATTCTTTTGTAAATTTGTATAATATTAGGCCATTATCTGAATCAATTGCATTAGCGCTGAACTGTTGCTTTAATAATATGCCTCTTCCCCTATGTTTATTAGATTATGGTCTTGATATTTCTTTCCTGATTATTTTGAATTTTTGTTTCTTCTTTCTTTCAGAATATTGTCCGACTGCATTCCAATCGTATAAGGAAAAGAATACCGTATTTAATTCTTTCAACTGTTCTCACTCTCCTGACATGGCTCATCCTAGGCTTCAGTGCTTCCTTGAGGAACTCAAGAGTAGAGCTCATGATTCTTTTGGCTGTACAAAACCTTGGATCTGTAATGGCTGATGTGGTCATTGATGCCATGATTTCCGAGGTAGCCAGACTTGAGCGGTACGTGTTGATATTTTGACTCTTAAGTAGGATTGATTAAGGTTCTAACGAAATCGTTGTGGCGTTAAATGGCGTTTGATATGTTCATTCAATGGAACTGACATTTCTAAAAAAAAGATGATCCTCATTTACTTACGGTCTCCCCTGTGTTTATATGCATTTTGACAAACAAGTGTAAGCTCAAGAACTACCGAATTAAGAAATATTTTTCTGATTTACATGCTACTTGATGGAGTGACATTGATGACTGATGCAGGGACATTGATGACTTATGCAGTGACATTACTGACTTATGCAGTGACATTGATGTCTGATGCAAGGACATTGATGACTTATGCAGTGACATTGATGTCTGATGCAGGGACATTGATGACTTATGCAGTGACATTGATGACTTATGCAATGACATTGACGTCTGATACAAGGACATTGATGACTTATGCAGTGACATTGATGTTTGATGCAGGGACATTGATGTCTGATGCAGGGACATTGATGATCGCAGTAGTGGGACATTGATGTCCGATCGCAAAGGACATTGATGAATGATGTATGGACATTAAGCTAAACAAGATCGCCAAATGATTCAAGATCGTGTTAAAGAATTGAGGATTCCACAATGAATCCAATTATCGAGAGGGCACAAACAACGCGTGTGGCCATTACAAGAGTCATAGTGAAGAGTCTTTGTAGTTTCACCAAACTTGTACTTCTATCCATATTAAAAGCTCCACATTTGGAGAAATGCAAAACAAGAGCAGAGTCGATCGATGCATTGTTAGGTTTTATGCAAAGTGACATTGATGTCGATGCAGGGACATTGACGACTTATGCAGTGACATTGACGACTTATGCAGTGACATTGATGTCTGATGCGGTGACATTGATGACTTATGCAGTGACATTGATTACTGTATTTACAATTAGATAACTGATGCAATGATATTGATGTCACCGCATATACAACTTGATGCACACATTTGATAACTTTGTAAAGTAACTTTATTTCTTTGTTATCTTTAAATATTTGATTGATGTTGGTTTATTTGATTAGTGTTGGTTTAAATTTTCGATAACTTTGTAAAATAACTGTATTTCTTTTGTTTTTTTTTTGGTTTAAAGGCATATTTTTACAACCAAAGGTATGCATAAATTGTTACAATAACATGTCACTGCATAAATCGTTACAATAACACGTCAGTGTATAATTCGATACAATAAGACATCACTGCATAGATCGCTACAATAAGAAGTCACTGCATAAATTGCTACAATGAGACGTCATTGCATAAATCGCTACAATGAGATGTCACTGATCAAGGTTGTCAATGGATCGCGGCGGTCAATACATCATAGTAGCCAATGAATCGCGACGGTCAATGCATCTTAATGGATCCCGGTGGCCAATGCATCCGGGTAGGTGGTCAATGCATGACGGTGATCAATACGTCACGTCGATTTCTATGTAGAAAAAAATTGATTTTATGAAATTTATTTGGAAAAATATCAAATTTGATTTTAGAATAAAGAAGACGAAAAATATGAATTTTAGTGAAAAAATTATGATGATACGAGTTTTAGATCAAAATATATGACCTTTAGAAATATGGTGAATTAAAAAAATCAAAAAAAAATCAAAAAAAAAACCCACCCACACGTTCAGTAAGTTTTTTTTTATATTTTTTTTATTTTACTTTGAACGCTTTTTTTTCCTTCTTCCTCTTTATCCACTTGAAATTAGAATGTTATTATAACTAAATAAGTTTCCTTCTTAAAATTAAAATATGCTTATAACTAACTAAGATTTCGGAGTGTCCTATTACCCCTAATAAGTTGGAAACCAGTCTTTTTAAATAATTGGCCCATAAATAAATTGACTTCACAATAGTCATTTTCATAACTTTCTAAGCAAGATCATCTTCACATAGAATAAAAAGAGCAATATTTAATTAAAAACTTAGAATCGGCGGGCAAAAAAAAACACGTTAGGCGGCTTCCATAGAAGCTGGAAAGCTCGATTCTCATTCGTCCATATAGAGTGGAGTCCGTCCGAATTCAGTCTGCTATAAAGAAGAACCCTAGCAAGTAATTCGTAATAGTTTTTTTTATATGCTTATCTGTGTGCTGTTTGAGGAATTATGCAGATGAAACATGTTCCAGTGATTCACTCTTTGCCGGTTCTTGTGGGATGCAAATTAAATAGTTGAAGATTTCTACTTTCAGGTAACTTGCTAAACTATTCCATATATTTTCAATTTAGGGCAAAATCTGATTTTTTTTTAACCCGCTTAATTAATTTAGGGCATGTTTACGGTTTCTCTTGTAGTGTGAACGATTTTTGTTGCAAATGTTGTTGTTGTGTGTTTCATTCCTAGAAAGTAATCAAAATAAACATTAGGGACTAAAAATCAATAAGAACTTGAATTTAACATTGAAGCATACTCAAGTATGTTAAGTACTATGAGCTTCCAAAATATTGACCAAATCAACTATGGCCTTATTTTAGTGAAGTGAAAAAAAAAATATCAGCTGTTTGATTTTGACAATTGTGTACATACAAAAAATGTGTAGATGAATATAATTAGAGAAAGAGGGAATGCTAGGACATAGTTGTCTAAAACAATGGAAAAAGGAGCGGTAATAGCTGTGGCGTTGGCTTGGCGGTAGACATCGTATACGTAAGGGTATTGGCGTGGCGGTAGACATCGATAATGTAATTTTGTTGCTTTGGTGTTTCTTCTTCTAAGGATAATATTATTCGATGGTTATGAAACCTCTTAATGCCGGCTGTTTTATGGGTTTTGGATTATAGATGTCATCTTTAAAGGTAAGATCTATGGCTTTTGGTATGTTGTTGTGTGTTTGCTAGGTGGAAAAAGCTAACGAATCTGCAGATTTATTGCTATTTTCTTGTTGCTTGAGAATGTGGATGGGTCTTTTGAGATATTTGTGAAGTTGATTTTATATGTAGTTCAGGCTTAGATAAATGGTAGCTTTGATGGATGTGTGTAAACATGAAAGCATGGTTACGGCAAGAATGATTGTAGCTAAATGCCTAAATGTAGATATATGGTTGATTTGTTGTATTTTGCTCCCATTTTTTGTTACTCTGATGTACTTTTGTCCACCGGAACACGATTTCTATTGATTGTGATGATGTTAATTGGGATGCTCTGGCTCTGAGCTTCTAGTTTGTTTGGCAATAATGTGCATCGCTTTTATGTCTCGTGTGCTTTCTGAGTCTTTATTTTGACTACAATATAGTTTCACAGTTGTGAACCTCTGATTATTCACTTTTGGAATCCACGAGTATGTATGTTTCTTTTTGGTCTCAGTGAATCTGCTAACCTATGTTTAATAATGGGTTCGGATGAGTTTACTTTGTAATGAGTTCTTGAAATTCGATGTGTAATTGAAAGTTGATCACTATGTGCTAGTGATCAATGATTATAATGATCTTACACAAAGCTTGACTATATGCCTTTGTCTTTTTCAGATATATGCTCGCTGGCTCAGTGAATTGAAGTGTAATTTGTGTTTGCAAAGGATTAAACATTCTTTAATTCAATAAAACAGAAGAACAAACAGACAAATGCCGCAGGTCAAAATCGTAGCAAGAAATTTCATGGACATGGTGGCTTCATTACCTGCAATAAAGCTTGACAAGCTCTATGAGAATGCATTCATCTGTGAAGCTATCCTCAGGTCATTGCCACCTTTAGGGAAGAAGTATGTGCTGCAATTACTATTTATAGACGTTCCCATCACAGCAACCTCAATGAAGGAGTGGGTACTTTCAGATGCATTCTCAAAGCACGAAGTGGCAATCGACAAATTAATTCAGTTGAGGGTACTGATGGAAACTGTAGACAGGAAAAAAGAGGTAACACTGAGGTTGAACCCGTCCTTCCAGTCCAACGTACAAAAGCATATAGTGCATGGTGGCATTCTACCGAGAGGTTCAATGCCTTCAAGTAAGACAGGACGGCTTCCTAGCTTGGAGGAATTAGATGCCTACGCAATGCATCAATGGGAGTGCTTCTTGCTGCATCTTATAAGCTCCAGTGAAGCTGAAAAGACTACAGGCATAAGTTCTTCACTAATGAAAGTTTTTCAGCGTGGTTTATTGACTCAAAAAGATGACAGAGAAGCTCCCAGATTGAAAGAGAGTGGGTTTCCGTTCCTGTTAATGGATACAAATGCACAGCTATGGTACATTGTTCGGGAGTATATCACCAACGCCGAGGACCGAGGATTAGGTACCGCTGACCTTATATCGTTTTTGCTGGAGCTAAGTTTTCATGTTACAGGACAGGCTTATGATATGGCTACATTGAATGAAGTGGAAAAGAGCATAATTATGGATCTTGCTGAATTGGGACTTGTCAGGTGCCAAAAGGGACGAACCGGGAGTTGGTTTACCCCACAAAATTAGCTACTTAACCTATCGATCAGCTTATCAGATTCATCAACCAGGAAAGAAGGTTTTGTTGTTGTTGAGACAAACTTCAGGACATATGCATATTCAACATCGAAACTGCATTGTGAGATACTGCGCCTCTTTGCAAGGATAGAATACTCGCTTCCTAACCTCATTGTTGGAGCGATTACAAAGAGAGCTTGTATAAAGCTTTTCAGAACGGCATAACGTCAGATCAGATAATTTCTTTTCTTCAGCAGAATGCTCATCCTCGAGTGGCTGAGAGAATACCTTCTGTACCGGAGAATGTCTCTGACCAGATAAGGTTGTGGGAATCAGATCTTAATAGGGTTGAAATGACGCCTTCATACTTGTTTGAGGAGTTTCCTTCTAGGGATGTGTTTGATGCTGCTTGTGAATTCGCACGAGAATGTGGTGGTTTATTATGGGAAGGTTCCAAGAAAATGCACCTAATTGTGAAGGCTGAAAATTTCCCCCAGATGAAGGAGTTTCTCCGAAAACAGAAGCAATAATTTTTCTTGCCCGTCTTTTGTAAATAGAGCAAAGTTTTTAAAATTGGTGCACATATCCAGAATTATTGATTGTGAGCTTTGACTAAAATGTGCATAGCTGAACCCCTTTATATCTGGGTAAGAAGGTAGCTCGTTCTATTCCTCTTTGTTTCTTTTTATGTACTCTTTTCTGTTAATTGAAGTGTTCTCAAGATTTCAAAGAGAAGTCTATTCATTTTTAACACAACAAAAGAAAAGGAAAAAAATAGCACTCATTTTCTGTGGAAGTATTTTTGCACTGCCTTGTAATAATATAATGGTGCATAATATTTGTTGTTGCATTTTGTTGGAGATTTGGGCTTGAGCCCCGATGACGTTTAATAATAAACGGTCCACTTCGGTATTAGTTTTGGATAAGCCTCGTTATAATTTACCGAGAGCTTATGGTATCATTGGAATCTACGGAAGCGTACATAACAATGGATTTTTTTGTTTGAAAACACAATAGACTTTTGAATCACTTGATTTGGACATCATGTGAATGACAAATTAATACTCAAGCGAATAGTTTACCTATGAAGATTTTCGCCCGCCGCCCATTTCCTTAAAATAATAGGCTTATCTCATCCGAGACATAATGAGATTGACTTGTTCAAAGACAAGTCTTGCCTCGCGTTCGGATCGACTTGTTCAAAGACAAGTCTTGCCTCGCGTTTCGACATGGGAAAAACGCAAAGATGGATAAATGGCAACCATAGTGGGTTATTTTTATGGGAAGTGGCTTAGTGGTGCTTGTACTCCAAGTTTGGCTCTTCAGTAAATTCTCCAAATCTTTAGAAATTTAATACACAAATTAGCAAATATCACAGATAAATTAGCATTTCACAATTCATTTAGCAATAGTTTTCGCATTGTTGAAGAGATCAGAACACCGTAAAGTTCGCCGCTGTTCAAAGTTTGAAGTGCCACTACATTGAACAGGTATGCCGCTCACTACAAAAAACATGATCTTTAGCGGCGGAAATTTTCTGAAATCTGGGAATCCGCCACTAAAACTTTTTCGCGGCGGTTTTAGATGCACTAAAATCCGCCGTATTTTCCGCTAAAAGTTTTAAGCCCTTTGTCGGCAGATTTTCATCCGCCGCTAAGAGCACTTAGCGGTGGTTTTTATCCGCCGGAATTGTCAAAAATCCGCCAGAAAACATTTTTCCAATATTAGACATAATGCGGTAAAAAATGGTTTTAGCGGCGGATTTTCACTCACACGCAAATAACATAATAAATAATAAACATTTATTACATGTTTAATTCACAAAACTGATGAATAATAAATATAATATATAATAAAAAAAACAAGTTCAATTCAACAAAATAATAAATAAGAAATAAAGAAGAGCAATGGCCACAGATGTTTCTTAGCTGATGATTAAACTAATACAACTGCCATTAAGTTCTCAGTAGGCTTTAGGATTTGACCTCAGTAGCTTTAGGTTCTGAGCCTATTCCAATTTCCATGGGCTAGCTTTAGGTCTCCCTGCCATAATTTCCAAAGGTGAAATGATTCAAAAAACACACTCAATAAGTTATATATTATTATATACTAGACCGAAAACTCAAAGCATGTACAAAAATTCTGAGAAAAATGCACCATTAGTCAAAATAGAGTTAACGTATCTTTACAACGATTTCTGACAAAGTGTTTTGGTAAAATGTTTCCGTATATTTCTCTTGTGTATCAGCAGTATATATATGCGCAGGTTACAAAGGCAAAAGCCTACAATCACGGCTAGTCCTATTCTAGCAAATATTGACTAAATCAATCCGTATAAATACAGAGATTAAATGCTATATATAGAATATTGGGTAATTTTCTATATTAACTCTCAACACCCTCCTTCAAGTTGCAAATCACGTGATACAAACACCCAACTTGCTAAATAAATATAAAAACTGCCTCTTCCCCAAGGCCTTGGTGAAAATATTGGCAAGTTGATCAACAGTCGAGACGTGACTAGGAGCGATGGTACCATCCTGGATCGCATCTCTAACATAATGACAGTCCACTTCAATGTGTTTCGTACGCTCGTGAAACATGGGGTTCTGAGCAATGTGTAAGGCGGAGGAACTATGACAAAAGAAATGCATGGCCCGTGAGTGATCAACCCCTAAACTTAGAAGCAACACTTTTAACCACTTAAGTTCGGAAGTAAGTGCAGCCATCGAACGATATTCCGCTTCGGCTGAAGAGCGAGAGACTGTGTGTTGTTTCTTCGTCTTCCAAGAAACGGGAGAACCCTCAAGGAATACTATCCAACCGGTGAGAGAACAACGTGTCAATGGACAGCTAGCCCAGTCAGAATCGCACTAGCCAAATAAGGATAAATCACAAGTGATGATGGAGGGCCATCAAGCCATCATTTTCTACACAACTCTTATGGTCCACGATTTCACATTGATGATCGTTAACCGTCTAAGACTTATATCAAATGATTTGCATGAGATCTGCATTCCCTTCAATGTGGAAAACTTATGGAACTTTAATTTATCATTTATTTTGATAATTTTAAGGTTACTCATAATTATCAAGGGTCGCTTCATTGGAGAATACAAGTTGTCCTTTATTCGGGCTAAATTCGGCAGGTTTGCATATTCTGGCGGACTTGCACATTTTCAACGATCCACTTGTCACCATGTTGACTATTATCATCTAAGAGAAGCCCAATGTGATGAAGTACATGTCCAAATGAAGAGAATAATTTCTTACTTTGATTATTTTAACACATTTGGGCCAAAGAGCATGGGTCAATAATTCAAGAGAAGAGAAGATGGACTTTTGCTACTTTATTTTTATTTGGAGTTTTATTATTATTTTGGTGTCCAATATGGCATTCCAAGACCATCTAGCACGAAATTCACAATTCTTATGGTGATTGATTCCATCAAATCTTCATATTATTTTGGTAGATAATCAATCAATGATTGGGGATTATTTACTATTGAATGATTTGGAGATCTTTTGTATTTTTAGAATATCCTTTTATTTACTTCACTTAGACTTAGGAGTTGTCTAGGTTCATTTTTATTTTACTTTTCTTATTTTATTTTTATTTTCTAGAAATAAAAGGCCAACTTCCTTGGTCTATAAAAGGAGGAGACATCCATTGTAATTTGACACCTTGAATTATAATCATATAGAGAGTTTTCTCTTAGAGTTTTTACAACTTTTGTAAGTGCATTTTAAGTTTGTGAGCATAGCTTAAAGTGTTTCATTGTAGTCTTTGGTTTAAGGATCATTAGAAGGGTCTTGGCTTCTTCATAGCTATTGGTTCTTCTAGTCTCATCCTTGAGTTAAACTACTTTTGCTCAAGTCTTTTCCTTCATCTAATCTATTTTCCTTTTTATTTTGGGATATTCATTGTATTACTTAGGGTTACATGGGAGTCAACTTTACGTGATTCGTGCATTTTCCACCCCGTTTATCCCACTTTTAGCACATTCTCGGTGTTTTTAGACCATTTTCGGGTAATATCGTGAGTTTATAACACGGGAGTAAATCCGTCGCTTTGATGGTTTACTACCTCTTTTTAGTGATATTAACCCATTCCCGGCACTTTTACCCTCCGAATCGCTTTGTGTGTGTTGTTCGCTCATGAGATTGTAGGGTCTAGTTGTCATGAGAACCCGGAAGGCGAAGATTTATGATGAGAAGTATGATCAAGGTGCAAGAATGAGCCAAGGAAGAAGAAAAATGAAGAAAAGGAAGAAAAATAGTTGGTATCTTCACGCTACGTTCTGTTCGAAAGCAATTTGGCCTATGATGGAGGCATTTTCTGGTCACGGTCTCTTCATGAAAGTTGTAGATAATTGAAATAGATTTCCAACGCATTTTGAATCACTAAAATCGGAGTTCTACACACGAAGATATTATGGTTTTACTGCTGCCGAAAAAACAAGAACGCCTCAAACGCGCGTTTGGAGCTAAGTTCTCGAACAGAGAGTCAAGGGTCAAAACGCGTTTGGGGACCTCCAAACGCGCGTTTGGAGTCATTTTCTGCAGATTTTTCCCACCTATATATACATTTTAACACAGTTTTTCATCACAATTCACCCTCCCAAGAACCCTAACTCTTAGATTAGGTCGACTCCTCCCCTTTAGCTCTTCTAAACTCTTTCTTTCTTTAATTTCTCTTGTATTAAACTTAATTTAGCATAGATTCGTAGCTCAACTCTTGGATTTTGGTGTATTTTGGGTCTTCTTCTTCCCAAAGTGACATGGGTGTTGTTGAAGCTTGAAGAAACATCATAGCTCGCATTTTTTTCCGGTAATTAATTTCGCTTTTGTTCTCATTTCATGGTTTTAATTTCTTGTTTGATGCTTGCTCTTGTAGTTATAATGAGTAGCTAATTTCTACATAGCTAAATCATGTGAAATTTGGTGAAATCACCCTTTGAGTGATGAAATTGGGAGTGGGTAGTTCTTTTTATTGTTGTATCTTGCATATTTCACGCCTTAGAACTTGTTATAACGGATTTGGGCTAGATTGATCACCTAGGTAAAAAATCACACACATCAATCTTGAGAGTTGTTCGATATAGAGATGTGGGAAAAGGGTTCTAGGATCACTTCTTAGAGTGAGGTTACTCGCTTTAACGCTTAAAACGGCTCTAGTGCATATCTTGTCTTGTTGATGAATCTCCTTGGGAAGGGTAGTTAACATGGCATAAGGTGTTAGGAGAGAGTTGTTCAGATCTTAACACCGGGATTAGAGTACGCACCGTGAAATTGAATGCAAGAGTTTGTTCGCTTTAATGCACATTCCCGATTTTGTCATTCCATTGGGTGAAACTAGCTATTTTGATCATGGTTTGGCTATGTCCCTTAATTTATCATTAAAACCTAGTAATTTAATCTTCGTTCTTTCTTTTTTATCTTTAAACTTGTTAGTAGGGATCACTTTAGAGTCGTTGTAGTTAAAAATACTTTGAAAAGATTGTTCATCTAGACTAAGCAATACGTTCACTTTGATACTTGCAAACATGATTCCTTTGGGTTCGACCTCGTACTCCTGTAGATATTCTAACAATCGACCCGGTACTTTGCGGTTAGAGTTAGTCTACCCACGGTTTCGAGTCTTTATAAATTGTTTTTGAAGGGGTAGATTTAATGCTCATCAAAATGGCGCCGTTGCCGGGGAATTGTGTGCTATTTATGATATCTTGCAAGTGAACCGAAGGCTTGGGCCTAGGTTTTATTGTATTGTTTTCTTGTTTTTTTTCTGAGATCTTGCTGCTTGAGCTTAAATGGATGGATTTTTCAATCGATACTACTCACCTGGACAACAATACCCTACCAACCTCAAGCACTGAACAATGTTATCAACAACGATTCGTGCCTCGGCCTCTGTATCAACAAAGAGAGTAACCAAGGTTCATGGGCTTATCGATTGCTCTAGTGCGTGCAAAGTCAAAATTATGGTTATTCAAGTTATGAGCCACAACATTATGAGGGTTGTCCGAACCCTAGTGCTTATCGAGGATTATGGTGTTCATACTCAACGTGTTGATAGCTTCACCCGATTCACCACTTGATCGAGTTTGGCATGGCAAGAGGCCTACTACTCACCTCCAATGAATCAAAGTCAAGTATGATCGCTTTCCCCATTCCACAAGAAGACTTCACCGACATTCAAATAGAGCGGATTAATTTTTATTGAACAAGAGTTTGATTCAAATGAAGAAGGAGATGCAAGAGTTCGATAGAAGATTTGACTCCGATGTAAGAAATCTTGAAGACAGGATGGGGCAATTGATTGAAAAGAGGAGGCATGAGAAAGAGGAAGAGACATGTGCAATAGAGGTGGTCCGGGATGATGATGTTATCACTGAAAAAGTTCAGGTTGAGAGTGAGGTTGATGATTCAGTTTGCCATGATGAGATTTCTGAGCCAGATAGTGAGTTAGGATTGCTCATAGTGCCACCTCCTATTGCGATATTTGATTATGGCAAGTTTCACGTTCTACCTATTGCACCTTCACCCCTTGAGATGAAAATTGATGATACCTTGGTGGAATGTGTGGTGGAACCGACCATTGTTATGACTGAGCAAGAATTTTTTTGTGATGAAGATAGCTCGTTTTGGGATGATGAGGAGTTGCAAGACTTGGAAATGGAGGAGGTGCAACTTTTATCTATTACACTGTCTCCCGATGAAATACGAGATGATGACTTGGAGGGGTGTACGATAGATTTGAGCACACTGTTTGATGAGACACAATTAGAGTCAAAAGAGAAACTGGGATCGCCCAATTCACCCTCACTCCCAATTGAAGTCAATAAAGATGTCATTATGAAGAGTGTGGTGAAATCGTATGAGACTGAAGAGCCATCTATGGTAGAGCCATCTATGGTAGAGCTACCGGGAAAAAACACGTTAGGCGGCTTCCATAGAAGCTGGAAAGCTCGATTCTCATTCGTCCATATAGAGTGGAGTCCGTCCGAATTCAGTCTGCTATAAAGAAGAACCCTAGCAAGTAATTCGTAATAGTTTTTTTTCTATGCTTATCTGTGTGCAGTTTGAGGAATTATGCAGATGAAACATGTTCCAGTGATTCACTCTTTGTCGGTTTTTGTGGGATGCAAATTAAATAGTTGAAGATTTCTACTTTCAGGTAACTTGCTAAACTATTCCATATATTTTCAATTTAGGGCAAAATCTGATTTTTTTTAACCCGCTTAATTAATTTAGGGCATGTTTACGGTTTCTCTTGTAGTGTGAACGATTTTTGTTGCAAATGTTGTTGTTGTGTGTTTCATTCCTAGAAAGTAATCAAAATAAACATTAGGGACTAAAAATCAATAAGAACTTGAATTTAACATTGAAGCATACTCAAGTATGTTAAGTACTATGAGCTTCAAAATATTGACCAAATCAACTATGGCCTTATTTTAGTGAAGTGAAAAAAAAAAAAATATCACTTTGCTTGATTTTGACAATTGTGTACATACAAAAAATGTGTAGATGAATATAATTAGAGAAAGAGGGAATGCTAGGACATAGTTGTCTAAAACAATGGAAAAAGGAGCGGTAATAGCTGTGGCGTTGGCTTGGCGGTAGACATCGTATAAGTAAGGGTATTGGCGTGGCGGTAGACATCGTATACGTAATTTTGTTGCTTTGGTGTTTCTTCTTCTAAGGATAATATTATTCTGATGGTTATGAAACCTCTTAATGCCGGGTGTTTTGCGGGTTTTGGATTATAGATGTCATCTTTAAAGGTAAGATCTATGGCTTTTGGTATGTTGTTGTGTCTTGCTAGTGGAAAAAGCTAACGAATCTGCAGATTTATTGCTATTTTCTTGTTGCTTGAGAATGTGGATGGGTCTTTTGAGATATTTGTGAAGTGATTTTATATGTAGTTCAGATTAGATAAATGGTAGCTTTGATGGATGTGTGTAAACATGAAAGCATGGTTATGGCAAGAATGATTGTAGCTAAATGCCTAAATGTAGATATATGGTTGATTTGTTGTATTTTGCTCCCATTTTTTGTTACTCTGATGTACTTTTGTCCACCGGAACACGATTTCTATTGATTGTGATGATGTTAATTGGGATGCTCTGGCTCTGAGCTTCTAGTTTGTTTGGCAATAATGTGCATCGCTTTTATGTCTCGTGTGCTTTCTGAGTCTTTATTTTGACTACAATATAGTTTCACAGTTGTGAACCTCTGATTATTCACTTTTGGAAACCACGAGTATGTATGTTTCTTTTTTCTCTCAGTGAATCTGCTAACCTATGTTTAATAATGGGTTCGGATGAGTTTACTTTGTAATGAGTTCTTGAAATTCGATGTGTAATTGAAAGTTGATCACTATGTGCTAGTGATCAATGATTATAATGATCTTACACAAAGCTTGACTATATGCCTTTGTCTTTTTCAGATATATGCTCGCTGGCTCAGTGAATTGAAGTGTAATTTGTGTTTGCAAAGGATTAAACATTCTTTAATTCAATAAAACAGAAGAACAAACAGACAATATGCCGCAGGTCAAAATCGTAGCCAGAAATTTCATGGACATGGTGGCTTCATTACCTGCAATAAAGCTTGACAAGCTCTATGAGAATGCATTCATCTGTGAAGCTATCCTCAGGTCATTGCCACCATTAGGGAAGAAGTATGTGCTGCAATTACTATTTATAGACGTTCCTATCACAGCAACCTCGATGAAGGAGTGGGTACTTTCAGATGGATTCTCAAAGCACGAAGTGGCAATTGACAAATTAATTCAGTTGAGGGTACTGATGGAAACTGTAGACAGGAAAAAAGAGGTAACACTGAGGTTGAACCCGTCCTTCCAGTCCAACGTACAAAAGCATATAGTGTGCATGGTGGCATTCTACCGAGAGGTTCAATGCCTTCAAGTAAGACAGGACGGCTTCCTAGCTTGGAGGAATTAGATGCCTACGCAATGCATCAATGGGAGTGCTTCTTGCTGCATCTTATAAGCTCCAGTGAAGCTGAAAAGACTACAGGCATAAGTTCTTCACTAATGAAAGTTTTTCAGCGTGGTTTATTGACTCAAAAAGATGACAGAGAAGCTCCCAGATTGACAGAGAGTGGGTTTCAGTTCCTTTTAATGGATACAAATGCACAGCTATGATACATTGTTCGGGAGTATATCACCAACGCCGAGGACCGAGGATTAGCTACCGCTGACCTTATATCGTTTTTGCTGGAGCTAAGTTTTCATGTTACAGGACAGGCTTATGATATGGCTACATTGAATGAAGTGGAAAAGAGCATAATTATGGATCTTGCTGAATTGGGACTTGTCAGGTGCCAAAAGGGACGAACCGGGAGTTGGTTTACCCCCACAAAATTAGCTACGAACCTATCGATCAGCTTATCAGATTCATCAACCAGGAAAGAAGGTTTTGTTGTTGTTGAGACAAACTTCAGGACATATGCATATTCAACATCGAAACTGCATTGTGAGATACTGCGTCTCTTTGCAAGGATAGAATACTCGCTTCCTAACCTCATTGTTGGAGCGATTACAAAAGAGAGCTTGTATAAAGCTTTTCAGAACGGCATAACGTCAGATCAGATAATTTCTTTTCTTCAGCAGAATGCTCATCCTCGAGTGGCTGAGAGAATACCTTCTGTACCGGAGAATGTCTCTGACCAGATAAGGTTGTGGGAATCAGATCTTAATAGGGTTGAAATGACGCCTTCATACTTGTTTGAGGAGTTTCCTTCTAGGGATGTGTTTGATGCTGCTTGTGAATTCTTTTGAGAATGTGGTGGTTTATTATGGGAAGGTTCCAAGAAAATGCACCTAATTGTGAAGGCTGAAAATTTCCCCCAGATGAAGGAGTTTCTCCGAAAACAGAAGCAATAATTTTTTCTTGCCCGGCTTATGTACATAGAGCAATGTTTTTAAAATTGGTGCACATATCCAGAATTATTGATTGTGAGCTTTGACTAAAATGTGCATAGCTGAACCCCTTTATATCTGGGTAAGAAGGTAGCTCGTTCTATTCCTCTTTGTTTCTTTCTATGTACTCTTTTCTGTTAATTGAAGTGTTCTCAAGATTTCAAAGAGAAGTCTATTCATTTTTAACACAACAAAAGAAAAGGAAAAAAATAGCACTCATTTTCTGTGGAAGTATTTTTGCACTGCCTTGTAATAATATAATGGTGCATAATATTTGTTGTTGCATTTTGTTGGAGATTTGGGCTTGAGCCCCGATGACGTTTAATAATAAACGGTCCACTTCGGTATTAGTTTTGGATAAGCCTCGTTATAATTTACCGAGAGCTTATGGTATCATTGGAATCTACGTAAAGCGTACATAACAATGGATTTTTTTTTTTTGTTGAAAACACAATAGACTTTTGAATCACTTGATTTGGACATCATGTGAATGACAAATTAATACTCGAAGCAGAAGGTTTACCTATGAAGATTTTCGGCCCGTCGGCCCATTTCCCTTAAAATAATAGGCTTATCTCATCCGAGACATAATGAGATTGACTTGTTCAAAGACAAGTCTTGCCTCGCGTTCGGATGACTTGTTCAAAGACAAGTCTTGCCTCGCGTTTACGGACATGGGAAAAATCGCCAAATGGATAAATGGCAACCATAGTGGGTTATTTTTATGGGAAGTGGCTTAGTGGTGCTTGTACTCCAAGTTTGGCTCTTCAGTAAATTCTCCAAATCTTTAGAAATTTAATACACAGAATTAGCAAATATCACGAGACAAATTAGCATTTCACAATTCATTTAGCGCGAGTAGTTTTACGCATTGTTGAAGATCGATCGAACACCGTAAAGTTCGCCATTGTTCAAAGTTTGAAGTGCCACTACATTGAACAGTATGCCGCTCACTACAAAAACATGATCTTTAGCGGCGGAAATTTTCTGAAATCTGGGAATCCGCCACTAAAACTTTTTCGCGGGCGGTTTTAGATGCACTAAAATCCGCCCGTATTTTCCGCTAAAAGTTTTAAGCCCTTTGTCGGCAGATTTACGCATCCGCCGTAAGAGCACTTAGCGGTGGTTTTATCCGCCGGGAATTGTCAAAAATCCGCCAGAAAACATTTTTCCAATATTAGACATAATGCAGGTAAAAAATGGTTTTAGCGGCGGATTTTCACTCCGCCGCAAATAACATAATAAATAATAAACATTTATTACATGTTTAATTCACAAAACTGATGAATAATAAATATAATATATAATAAAAAAAAAAAACAAGTTCAATTCAACAAAATAATAAATAGGAAATAAAGAAGAGCAATGGCCACAGATGTTTCTTAGCTGATGATTAAACTAATACAACTGCCATTAAGTTCTCAGTAGGCTTTAGGATTTGACCTCAGTAGCTTTAGGTTCTGAGCCTATTCCAATTTCCATGGGCTAGCTTTAGGTCTCCCTGCCATAATTTCCAAAGGTGAAATGATTCAAAAAAACACCCTCAATAAGTTATATATTATTATATACTAGACCGAAAACTCAAAGCATGTACAAAAATTCTGAAAAAAATGCACCATTAGTCAAAACAGAGTTAACGTATCTTTACAACGATTTCTGACAAAGTGTTTTGGTAAAATGTTTCCGTATATTTCTCTTGTGTATCAGCAGTATATATATGCGCAGGTTACAAAGGCAAAAGCCTACAATCACGGCTAGTCCTATTCTAGCAAATATTGACTAAATCAATCCGTATAAATACAGAGATTAAATGCTATATATAGAATATTGGGTAATTTTCTATATTAACCCTCAACACCCTCCTTCAAGTTGCAGCGTGCAGGATACAAACACCCAACTTGCTAAATAAATATAAAAACTGCCTCTTCCCCAAGGCCTTGGTGAAAATATTGGCAAGTTGATCAACAGTCGAGACGTGACTAGGAGCGATGGTACCATCCTGGATCGCATCTCTAACATAATGACAGTCCACTTCAATGTGTTTCGTACGCTCGTGAAACATGGGGTTCTGAGCAATGTGTAAGGCGGAGGAACTATGACAAAAGAAATGCATGGCCCGTGAGTGATCAACCCCTAAACTTAGAAGCAACACTTTTAACCACTTAAGTTCGGAAGTAAGTGCAGCCATCGAATGATATTCCGCTTCGGCTGAAGAGCGAGAGACTGTGTGTTGTTTCTTCGTCTTCCAAGAAACGGGAGAACCCTCAAGGAATACTATCCAACCGGTGAGAGAACAACGTGTCAATGGACAGCTAGCCCAGTCAGAATCGCACTAGCCAAATAAGGATAAATCACAAGTGATGATGGAGGGCCATCAAGCCATCATTTTCTACACAACTCTTATGGTCCACGATTTCACATTGATGATCGTTAACCGTCTAAGACTTATATCAAATGATTTGCATGAGATCTGCATTCCCTTCAATGTGGAAAACTTATGGAACTTTAATTTATCATTTATTTTGATAATTTTAAGGTTACTCATAATTATCAAGGGTCGCTTCATTGGAGAATACAAGTTGTCCTTTATTCGGGCTAAATTCGGCAGGTTCGCATATTCTGGCGGACTTGCACATTTTCAACGATCCACTTGTCACCATGTTGACTATTATCATCTAAGAGAAGCCCAATGTGATGAAGTACATGTCCAAATGAAGAGAATAATTTCTTACTTTGATTATTTTAACACATTTGGGCCAAAGAGCATGGGTCAATAATTCAAGAGAAGAGAAGATGGACTTTTGCTACTTTATTTTTATTTGGAGTTTTATTATTATTTTGGTGTCCAATATGGCATTCCAAGACCATCTAGCACGAAATTCACAATTCTTATGGTGATTGATTCCATCAAATCTTCATATTATTTTGGTAGATAATCAATCAATCTGATTGGGGGATTATTTACTATTGAATGATTTGGAGATCTTTTGTATTTTTAGAATATCCTTTTTATTTACTTCACTTAGACTTAGGAGTTGTCTAGGTTCATTTTTATTTTACTTTTTCTTATTTTATTTTTATTTTCTAGAAATAAAAGGCCAACTTCCTTGGTCTATAAAAGGAGGAGACATCCATTGTAATTTGACACCTTGAATTATAATCATATAGAGAGTTTTCTCTTAGAGTTTTTACAACTTTTGTAAGTGCATTTTAAGTTTGTGAGCATAGCTTAAAGTGTTTCATTGTAGTCTTTGGTTTAAGGATCATTAGAAGGGTCTTGGCTTCTTCATAGCTATTGGTTCTTCTAGTCTCATCCTTGAGTTAAACTACTTTTGCTCAAGTCTTTTCCTTCATCTAATCTATTTTCCTTTTTATTTTGGGATATTCATTGTATTACTTAGGGTTCTGATGGGAGTCAACTTTACGTGATTCAGGTGCATTTTCCACCCCCGTTTATCCCACTTTTAGCACATTCTCAGTGTTTTTAGACCATTTTCGGGTAATATCGTGAGTTTATAACACGGGGAGTAAATCCGTCGCTTTGATGGTTTACTACCTCTTTTAGTGATATTAACCCATTCCCGGCACTTTTACCCTCCGAATCGCTTGTGTGTGTTGTTCGCTCATGAGATTGTAGGGTCTAGTTGTCATGAGAACCCGGAAGGCGAAGATTTATGATGAGAAGTATGATCAAGGTGCAAGAATGAGCCAAGGAAGAAGAAAAATGAAGAAAAGGAAGAAAAATAGTTGGTATCTTCACGCTACGTTCTGTTCAGAAGCAATTTGGCCTATGATGGAGGCATTTTCTGGTCACGGTCTCTTCATGAAAGTTGTAGATAATTGAAATAGATTTCCAACGCATTTTGAATCACTAAAATCGGAGTTCTACACACGAAGATATTATGGTTTTACTGCTGCCAGAAAACAGCAACGTCTCAAACGCGCGTTTGGAGTCATTTTTACGACAACAGAGAGTCAAGGGCTGAAACGCAGCGTTTGGGGACCTCCAAACGCGTTTGGAGTCATTTTCTGCAGATTTTTCCCACCTATATATACATTTTAACACAGTTTTTCATCACAATTCACCTCCCAAGAACCCTAACTCTTAGATTAGGTCGACTCCTCCCCTTTAGCTCTTCTAAACTCTTTCTTTCTTTAATTTCTCTTGTATTAAACTTAATTTAGCATAGATTCGTAGCTCAACTCTTGGATTTTGGTGTATTTTGGGTCTTCTTCTTCCCCAAAGTGACATGGGTGTTGTTGAAGCTTGAAGAAACATCATAGCTCTGCGTTTTTTTTCCGGTAATTAATTTCGTTTTTGTTCTCATTTCATGGTTTTAATTTCTTGTTTGATGCTTGCTCTTGTAGTTATAATGAGTAGCTAATTTCTACATAGCTAAATCATATGAAATTTGGTGAAATCACCCTTTGAGTGATGAAATTGGGAGTGGGTAGTTCTTTTTATTGTTGTATCTTGCATATTTCACGTCTTAGAACTTGTTATAACGGATTTGGGCTAGATTGATCACCTAGGTAAAAAAATCACACACATCAATCTTGAGAGTTGTTCAGATAGAGAGATGTGGGAAAAGGGTTCTAGGATCACTTCTTAGAGTGAGGTTACTCGTTTTAACGTTTAAAAACGGCTCTAGTGCATATCTTGTCTTGTTGATGAATCTCCCTTAGGGAAGGGTAGTTAACATGGCATAAGGTGTTAGGAGAGAGTTGTTCAGATCTTAACACCGGGATTAGGAGTACGCACCCGTGAAATTGAATGCAAGAGTTTGTTCGTTTAATGCACATTCCCGATTTTGTCATTCCATTGGGTGAAACTAGCTATTTTGATCATGGTTCGGCTATGTCCCTTAATTTATCATTAAAACCTAGTAATTTAATCTTCGTTCTTTCTTTTTTATCTTTAAACTTGTTAGTAGGGATCACTTTAGAGTCGTTGTAGTTAAAAATACTTTGAAAAGATTGTTCATCTAGACTAAGCAATACGTTCACTTTGATACTTGCAAACACGATTCCTTTGGGTTCGACCTCGTACTCCTGTAGATATTCTAACAATCGACCCGGTACACTGCCGGTTAGAGAGTTAGTCTACCCACGGTTTCGAGTCTTTATAAATTGTTTTTGAAGGGGTAGATTTAATGCTCATCAAAATGGCGCCGTTGCCGGGGAATTGTGTGCTATTTATGATATCTTGCAAGTGAACCGAAGGCTTGGGCCTAGGTTTTATTTTATTGTTTTCTTGTTTTTTCGAGATCTTGTTTGCTTGAGCTTAAATGGATGGATTTTTCAATCGATACTACTCACCTGGACAACAATACCCCTACCAACCTCAAGCACTGAACAATGTTATCAACAACATTCAGTGCCTCACCTCTGATATCAAAGCAGAGTAACCAAGGTTCATGGGCTTATCGATGCCCTAGTGCGTGCCAAAGTCAAAATTATGGTTATTCAAGTTATGAGCCACAACATTATGAGGGTTGTCCGAACCCTAGTGCTTATCAGGATTACGGTGTTCATACTCAACGTGTTGATAGCTTCACCCAGATTCAGCCACTTGATCGAGTTTGGCATGGCAAGAGGCCTACTACTCACCTCCAATGAATCAAAGTCAGATGATCGCTTCCCCATTTCCACAAGAAGACTTCACCGACATTCAAATAGAGCGGATTAATTTTTTATTGAACAAGAGTTTGATTCAAATGAAGAAGGAGATGCAAGAGTTCGATAGAAGATTTGACTCCGATGTAAGAAATCTTGAAGACAGGATGGGGCAATTGATTGAAAAGAGGAGGCATGAGAAGAGGAAGAGACATGTGCAATAGAGGTGGTCCGGGATGATGATGTTATCACTGAAAAAGTTCAGGTTGAGAGTGAGGTTGATGATTCAGTTTGCCATGATGAGATTTCTGAGCCAGATAGTGAGTTAGGATTGCTCATAGTGCCACCTCCTATTGCGATATTTGATTATGGCAAGTTTCACGTTCTACCTATTGCACCTTCACCCCTTGAGATGAAAATTGATGATACCTTGGTGGAATGTGTGGTGGAACCGACCATTGTTATGACTGAGCAAGAATTTTTTTGTGATGAAGATAGCTCGTTTTGGGATGATGAGGAGTTGCAAGACTTGGAAATGGAGGAGGTGCAACTTTTATCTATTACACTGCTCTCCGATGAAATACGAGATGATGACTTGAGAGGGTGTACGATAGATTTGAGCACACTGCTTGTTTGATGAGACACAATTAGAGTCAAAAGAGAAACTGGGATCGCCCAATTCACCCTCACTCCCAATTGAAGTCAATAAAGATGTCATTATGAAGAGTGTGGTGAAATCGTATGAGACTGAAGAGCCATCTATGGTAGAGCTACCGGGAAACGTGGAGATTATTAGCATGCCGGTCCCGGATTATTACACTCTTCAACCTTGTGTTGATGAGTATTATGCGATTGATTTTGCGTACTTACCGGTAGATGGAACTCATAGAATTTGTAAAAGGGGACAACTACCATGGAATGGCAATTACAAGAAGAAGGTGATGAAAGATTTTGACAAAAGAGGATTCCCAAGTTGGGAAGAGGTAACATCGAGGGCCATGAGAGGTAAGTTTCTAGCGAACTCGGTTTCCGTTTTGCTTGCTATTTTTAGTCTTCTTGAGTTGTTGATCTTTTTGAGCTCAGATTTTGGTTGATGGTTTTGGTGATACTTAATTGTATGAAATAAAATATTTGAATTGTTGTTTTGAGTCTTTTGAGGTATGAGTCCGTTTAGTGCCACTACGTCGATGCTAACGACGTTAAACAAAGCACTTCTACCTTTTCTCGCCTGTGCCAGTTGTATAACTTTGGAAAAATTGGCACCGTATAAGTCATCTTGTCGAGCCAACGACGTAAAACAAAGACGCTTGGGGGAGGCAACCCACCTTTTTGGTAGTAATAATGTGTTTGGAGTGGTCTTTGGGTGCAAGAGAGGAGAGTTTGGCTTAAAAGAGAGGTTGGGGTGAGAATTTCCTTTTGGTTCTGGCTTTTGTACATAGATGGGGATGTTTTTTTTTGTGAGCCTCTGTGGCTTTATTTTATGCATGGATGCTCTGTGTTTCTTTTGATTATCTTTACATCCAATGCGATTCCCGTCCAGTATGCTTGATATGCTTCGACTCGTTATTTGTGGCATGACTTCTTTTTTTATATATCTCGTATCTTTCACCATCTTTTGGCACGTGGACTTTTCCCGTGCATGTGTTTGCCTTGGTTTTTGTTTCTATGGTTTTAGATACTTGAGATGGAGCTTACTAGAAGATGTCACGTGGGATACAATTGCGCCTTTCTTGGGGTTTTGTCAAACAAACTAAGTCTTTTACTCTTTTTATCTCTCACACAATCGAGACGTTGTTTCGTTTAAGTGTGGGGTGGGAGACTTAGCCGTTTTCTTGTTTTTGTTGTTAAATGTGCTTAATATGTGGTATTCTTAGCCTATGACCGGACTTGAGTCGATTTTGGGCAAATTTTAAAAAATTTCAAGGGTTTTCAACACCGTGTTGTGTGTGTTATTTTCACATTCGAGTGGTGGCCACCTTAGTAGGGCCCCGAACGTGTACACTGCGGTTTGATATTATCTTGGGAATGGAGTTTATTATTTTCACGCAAGCTACACTTTGTGCACAATTTGATTGCTACCACCACTCATACCACTAGTCTTGAGGCGAAATAGAAAGGTTCACCTAAGTAGGATACGGGATGACGGTCATGGCGTCTCTTTGACCAACCATAGCCAAATAAGCCTTATCCCGAACATTAGACCTTCGTAGTAGCTCTCTCGCCTTGATAGAATGGTCTCACCACCATTCGCTTTATAGCCGCTTTGTTACTTAGTCGAAACCTACCTTGAGCTTTTTTATGGTCACATTCCTTCATTCATACCCTACGAGTGGACTTAGTCTTTTGTTAGGCCACACTTGCTAAGGCAAGTGTGGGGTGGGGGAAATGATGTCTTGTGATGGGTTGGTGTTTTCTCGGTTTGGAGCTATAAGGAGAAGAGGAGCTCATTTGGGCTAGTGTTTGGGCTTGGCCCAAAAGAAAAGATAAATCATGAATTGTCTTCTTCCTTTCTTTCAAAAAAAAAAAAAGAGAGATCAATCAAAGTTCAAAATAAATTAGCTCTCTTTGCAAAAAAATTTGGAGTATATAGAAATAAAGGGGTTGGAATCAAAGTAATGAGCTCAAAAGTTATACTTATGATGTTGGAGTTGGGATAGTGAGATAGGTGCTATTGTATTCGACCTCGCCTTATGAAACTTGAAACATAGTTGAATTAGGCAATGAGTTCGGGTATGTTAGCATTCTATAGTTCCCAAAGTGTTAAAAATAATCAAAAGGAGTTTGGATGGTTTGTATGGTAGAGATGAAGTGGTATACTTGTTGATTAGGTTCACTCGCATTTCTTTTCTCCAGCCTCCCAAAATATCCTTTTCGATTAACCGAATTACCCTAGCCTAACGTTATAACCCTTCAAGTCCTACCCGATCGTGTCCAAACTTAGTGACCTTGATTAGTGGAAAGGCTAGTGGGTATGAAACGGTTGGTAGACTTTTGTCGGGATTCAAGCCCCGACAATCATTTTGAGCACTTGGCTTTAGCTTGGCACCACACACACTCCATTTTCTTGATAATGTTATACCGGTGTGTATATGTTCATGTTTCTTACTTTGTGGTTACCTCGAGAGTGTGAGTAGTAGCACCTACATCACAAAGTTGAATCCCTTGGTTGGTTTTAAAACGCCTAATTTACTCGAGGGCGAGCAAAGGCTAAGTGTGGGGTGGTTGATGGGAATCAACTTTACGTGATTCAGGTGCATTTTCCACCCCTGTTTATCCCACTTTTAGCACATTCTCAGTGTTTTTAGACCATTTTTGGGTAATATGGTGAGTTTATAGCACGGGGAGTAAATCCGTCGCTTTGATGGTTTACTACCTCTTTTTAGTGATATTAACCCATTCCCGGGCACTTTTACCCTCCGGAATCATTTGTGTGTGTTGTTCGTTCATGAGATTGTAGGGTCTAGGTGTCATGAGAACCCGGAAGGCGAAGATTTATGATGAGAAGTATGATCATGGTGCAAGAATGAGCCAAGGAAGAAGAAAAATGAAGAAAAGGAAGAAAAATATGTGGTATCTTCACGCTACGTTCTGCAATTTGACCTATGATGGAGGCATTTTCTGGTCACAGTCCCTTCATGAAAGTTGTAGATAATTGAAAGATCTTTCCAAAGCATTTTTAATCACTCAAATCGGAGTTCTACACACGAAGATATCATGGTTTTACTGCTGCCAGAAAACAGCAACGTCTCAAACGCGCGTTTGAACATTTCAAACACGCGTTTGGAGCTGTTTTTTTCTGAACAGAGAGTCAAGGGCTGAAACGCGCGTTTGGGGACCTCCAAACGCGCATTTGGAGTCATTTTCTGCAGATTTTTCCCACCTATATATACATTTTAACACAGTTTTTCATCACAATTCACCCTCCCAAGAACCCTAACTCTTAGATTAGGTCGACTCCTCCCCCTTTAGCTCTTCTAAACTCTTTTTTTCTTTAATTTCTCTTGTATTTAACTTAATTTAGCATAGATTCGTAGCTCAACTCTTGGATTTTGGTGTATTTTGGGTCTTCTTCTTCCCCAAAGTGACATGGGTGTTGTTGAAGCTTGAAGAAACATCATAGCTCTGCGTTTTTTTTCCGGTAATTAATTTCGTTTTTGTTCTCATTTCATGGTTTTAATTTCTTGTTTGATGCTTGCTCTTGTAGTTATAATGAGTAGCTAATTTCTACATAGTTAAATCATGTGAAATTTGGTGAAATCACCCTTTGGGTGATGAAATTGGGAGTGGGTAGTTCTTTTTATTGTTGTATCTTGCATATTTCACGTCTTAGAACTTGTTATAACGGATTTGGGCTAGATTGATCACCTAGGTAAAAAAATCACACACATCAATCTTGAGAGTTGTTCAGATAGAGAGATGTGGGAAAAGGGTTCTAGGATCACTTCTTAGAGTGAGGTTACTCGTTTTAACGCTTAAAAGCGGCTCTAGTGCATATCTTGTCTTGTTGATGAATCTCCTTAAGAAGTGTAGTTAACATGGCATAAGGTGTTAGGAGAGAGTTGTTCGAGATCTTAACACCGGGATTAGAGTACGCACCCGTGAAATTGAATGCAAGAGTTCGCTTCGTTTAATGCACATTCCCGATTTTGTCATTCCATTGGGTGAAACTAGCTATTTTGATCATGGTTCGGCTATGTCCCTTAATTTATCGTTAAAACCTAGTAATTTAATCTTCGTTCTTTCTTTTTTATCTTTAAACTTGTTAGTAGGGATCACTTTAGAGTCGTTGTAGTTAAAAATACTTTGAAAAGATTGTTCATCTAGCTAGACTAAGCAATACGTTCACTTTGATACTTGCAAACACGATTCCTTTGGGTTCGACCTCGTACTCCTGTAGCTATTCTAACAATCGACCCGGTACACTGCCGGTTAGAGAGTTAGTCTACCCACGGTTTCGAGTCTTTATAAATTGTTTTTGAAGGGGTAGATTTAATGATTAGCAGGTTCTTAACAATTTCATTGTTAGGGGTCCAAGGTATACATCAAGTGGCATCTAACAAGATACCTTGGCCCAGGCATGTCTTCAGATACCGAACAGCCCGGATAGCCGCATCCCAATGTGCCTGACGTGGAGCCTGCATGATGAATCGAGCCAAGATGTGTATGCGATATAGGCGGTCGTCGTGGCGAGTGAAGGACAAATAAATAAGACGCCCGACCAGTCGTCGATATCTACCAGGATCTGTGTATTCCGGACCATCGGTGAGAGCTAAGCCATGGTTCTGCTCAATAGGAAAATCAGTAGGTTTCGCATCGAGGAGTCCAACTTCGGCAAGAATGTCAAGCGCATATTTTCGTTGACAGAGTAAAATACCTTCCGGACTGCGGGCTACTTCAACCCCAAGGAAGTACTTCAGAGGACCTAAATCTTTCCTATGAAAACAATCTCCAAGATACCTTTTAAAAGATAGAAGAGCATCATGATCATTGCCAGAGATAATAAGATCATCAACATAGACTAGAACATTAAGTTGGACAAGGCCGCGAGCGAAAGTAAATAATGAGTAGTCGGAATAAGATTGTAAGGAACCATACTTTGTCAAAGACGTAGTGAGCTTGGCAAACCAACAACGTGGAGCTTGTTTCAACCCATAGAGTGACTTCTTTAGTCGACATACAAGGCCTGACGTATTCACGGTAAAACCGGGAGGAAGTTTCATGTAGACTTCCTCATCGAGATCGCCGTGTAAGAATGCGTTGTGGACGTCCATCTGATGTAATTCCTAATTTTTAGCCGTTGCGACAGCCAAAAATAACCGGATAGTAACCATCTTAGCGACGGGAGCAAAAGTCTCGTGGTAGTCAAGACCCTCGATTTGGTGATTCCCAAAAATAACCAGACGTGCCTTCAAGCGTTCAACCTGGCCATCGGCTCTATATTTAATGTTGTAGACCCACTTGGAGCTAAGGGCTTTCTTGCCACGAGGTAACACGGCCATGTCCCATGTGCCGTTGTTTTCGAGAGCAACAATCTCATTTTTCATAGCCTCTCGCCAACCGGCATCTTGCATTGCTTCTTTGAAATTACGAGGTTCTGTTCCATCAGTAATGGCTGCAGGAAATATGCGGTGTCGTACAAAAAAAATTTCACAATCAATAAAGTGCGCTATAGGAAAAGATGTACCTGAGGAGCCTGATGGAGATGATGAAGGTTGGGACGGACTCAGTTGATGAGCAGTGTGTGTGACATAATGTTTGTGCCATTCTGGAGGACGTTTCTCTCGTAGACCGCGACCCAAAAGAACTGGAGATGTCACCGGTAGGGCACTAGTATCTGTAGCCGCAGTATTGTCCATATCAATAGGGTTAGGGTCAGCCCCCCCTTCGTCTAGAACAGACTCAAGTTCAGTTAAAAAATCTTCATCTAAGGCGGCCACTTGTGGGGAGGGGATGGGGGTCAGTTCAGTCAAACTTGGGGAATTCAAGGGAAAAGGAAATTCATTTTCATGAAATTGGACGTCGCGGGACACAAAAATTTCGCCGGTATCATAATCATATAGTTTCCAACCTTTCTTATCATTTGGGTACCCAATAAACACACATTTTAGACTACGGGGCAAATTTGTGTCCTTTGGATATTTGATCGTGACCAAACAAAGACAACCAAAAATACATAAATGATTAAACTCAGGCTCCGTCCCAAAGAGAATCTCAAAAGGCGTTTTATTTTGTAAAAGACCCGAAGGAGTATGATTTATCAAATGAACCGCCTCAAGAATGCATTCTCCCAAAAATCTAATAGGTAAATTTGCCTGGAACATTAAGCACGCCCGACGTTAAGAGTATGTTGATGTTTACCCTTCCATTTTGTTGAGGAGTTCCTACACACGATGTTTGAAAAAGAATTCATTTCTCATCAAATAAAGGTAACAAGGGTCGAAATTCAGTCCCGTTATCACTCCTTATCATTTTAATATGAGTATCAAATTGGGATTCAATCATGGAGATAAAAGAGCTAAAAATTTAGTAACCTCGGTTTTGAGTGTAACAAATAAACCCAAACCCTCGTGAAAAATCATCGACTAACGACAAGAAATAATGGGCTCCACTAGTAGAGGGAGTCTGATGTGGGCACAAATCACAATGAATAAGTTCGATAATACGACTAGCCTTGCTATCACTAACAGGAAACTATCACGAGTCTGTTTGGCTTGAGGACACACCTCACATGCTTTATTTAATTTCTTTGGCAAAGTAGAACAACCTTTAATTGAAAGAACTAACTTGAGAACTCTATCAGACGGATGACCCGACCGGACGATGCCATAACTCGAACACGCTTGGAGCGAGTACGATCATCATCACACCGCTTGCCAGGGTTGGCCGAAAATTATAGAGTCCGTCCTTCCGTTCACCGGTTCCAATCAGGCTCCCGACGAGGGTCCTATATAGCACACGATGTTTTAGTAAAAGAATCGAGCAATCGAAATCATCAATTAATCGTGACACCGATATTAAGTTGCAACGTAAAGCGGGAACAAAAAAACATTTTGAAGAGTAATATCAACCGGTAGACCAACCGAACAAGGATCAATATTTATAATATGAGAAAAACATGAAATGTCGCCGTAACGTGATGTGTCACCCGAAAGTCAATGATCCATGGTGTGGTAGTAGACTTACCCGTCATTTGATCGTGTTGACGGTACAGAATCATTTTTAATAAAACCTGGACTGTTCGGGTTAAAATTGCCGAAGAAGAGAGGGTCGCCGTCGTCCCCCAACATTTTTGGGCTCTTCTTTGAGTGCGGTTGTTTCGTGATGGCATATTTCTTTGCGTGGTGGCTGGGCCCGAGAACAGCATTGGCCCGAGCTGAATTGCTCTGACCTCGGGTAGCCGGCGGCTCAGATCCCTTTCCTTTGCGATTTCTATCGTCCCACCAGTTGGGATAGCCGAGAAGCTTGAAACAAGAGGCAGCTTCATGACCTGGGTAATTGCAGTGGATACATTTAAGCTTGGTTTTGTCCATACGATCGCTGCGATCACTGCGACCCTTAGAATGATCAACTTGTAAAGCAAAAGCTTGAGTAGGGACTGCGTCTATGGCAGCCTTCCCACGAGCAATCCCACGAGATCGTTCTTCCTGTGTAAAAGCGTGGTACGCTCATCTAAAGTGGGTGTGGGCACCCTTGAGAGCAGATTAGTACGCACAATCGCATGCAAATAATTATGCCAATCAAAAATTGATGATATATTTCTTCTTCTCTGTCAGATTCGAATTTACTCACAACATTGCAGGTACACAGACCGCACGAACAATGATGAAGAGGTTTCAAACGGTATAAGTCATCATACAAGCCCATAAGGTTGTTATAATAGTCTTCAACAGACATACCCGAGAGCTGTTTACACTCAATAATGGCGGCTCTCAGCTGTTGCAATCGTGGTCCGTTGGCCACGCAAAACCGTTTGGCCAAATAGTCCCACAGATCTTTGGACTCCTCAAAGAATGGAATGGTGGTGATAATTTTGTCTCCATGCTCCTGAGAATCCAAGACACGAGCATCGAATTAACAGTATCCCAATAGAGTATTTTGGTTGCATCCGTTGACTTCTTCGTGGTGCCGTCGACGAACACAAATTTTCTGCGTGATTTCAAGGCGAGGGTAATCGCCCTTGACCATGCCAAATAATTATCACCCCGTAGTAAAATGTGGGTGATCAAGTTGCCCGGTTGATCGCCGGAGCCGAGATAGTAGGGAGAGGTCTGATCAATTTTGTCGTCCATTGCTGTCAAAGCTTCACACGCTGGTGTGTTGCTTGATGATCAGGGCCGAAAAAGAAAAAAAAAAATTTATGCAGAAGAAGTATTTTGGGTGTAGGGTTTGTGGTGGCTCTGAACATGTGCTTACATAGACTTGATAAAAACTGAGCAGAGAGGTCAACTATCAGACATCATGACAATCTGAAACAGACTCACAAATCAGAACAGAGGCCAAGCAAATTAGGATATGAACATCAGAGAGACCAACACAACAGGTTGTTAACTCTAGCAAAACTTAACCACGTTTTCATTCAGGTTCAAGACACATTTTTAGGGTTCTCATGGACATTTTTAGGGTTCTCATGGACACATTTTTAGCAAAACTTTCTTTGCATGAGCTTTTTTTTGTGTTTCCGTCGTCGAGGATCAACCCATGATAGTAGTAAGCTGCAGCCTAGAATTAAATGTACATCAAAGTCATAAATCCAACTTCCAAAATGAGAAATCGCCACCACCAAGCTTTGAATTACCAGAACAAAGAGAAAAGAAAAGAAACATTCTATGCGCACAAACATTATGAATAAGCAACGTGAGACGTAAATGTTTTGTCAATCAGATTTATTGAGTTTCGCAATAATCAAAGTTGTGAACCTTTACAGAAAGATTCCTGTATGGCTTAGAAAGACAAAGGGAGACAGGGATAACAATGGGTTTGTTTGAAAGGTTTTTTTGATAACAATATGTTTCTTAACATAGGCTAGGTTAAGAAACATACCAATTGTTATAATAGTGATGCAATGGACATTCAATACTTGATGCAACAACATGAATACTGTAAATACATCAAAGACTTGTAAATAACATCAACTTACCAAGGAAAACTGCAGAAGGTTATCCGGGCCTTGATTTGAACTCGGGGTGGAATTAAGCACCCACAAAATGCACACACTCCTCATATCTGTGTCAATGTCTTCCATCAACGAAGCTCTGATTTCCGTATCTATCAATAACAGAATAAGAACAAGATAAAGAAGCTTGTCTTTATCGACACAACACTAATGTAGTAAATGTAACAGCAAGATGTGATCATGAAAGCCAATTAGAAACATCATCCACATGTTTCCATTTTTCCTCCTAATGCTGCAAGGAATGAGTAGATTTACAGTACTTACAATCTGCAACCATAAAGTATGTTCTCCTGGATCCAAGGCGCATAGTACCACCCGTTTGAGTTTTTGAACCCTGCTTATTAAGGTAAATAGTGAATGTTTTGTGTGTGAATATACTCTTCAAACCACCATATATCTTACTTTAATTATCCGTACCTTTGGCATGAAAATAACGCATGGATTCCTCGTATCGATCGAACTCGCTGCTATTCGCATCTTCCAAATTAAGAACAAATCTTGAGAACTCAATAACAACAAACTTGAATTCCTAGACATATTCCAAGATATGGTTTTCTATTTTCACGAGCGTATATTCACTCAACCATCTCAACCCTAGAAATCAAGCATTCGAGCACAGAGATAATAGAAAAGAGACCGAGAAATTAGAGAACACAGCGAAACAGAAGAGAGAAGCAAAATTACCTTAAGAAAGATTAAACCGTCAAAAACGTGAGTAGCTTGGAGGAAGGGTGAAGAACGGGTTTATCGATGATGTAGACTTCTGTTATGGTTTACCTTATAACAGAAGTAGCAGCTTTACCTCATATATCTGGTTTGCCCAGGCTTGTAGATCAGTCTCCACTGCACTCAAAGAAGTAATCGGTTAATGGTGTTGTACTGCCAGCAAGAACAAACAATAAGCCAACACAAACACTACTCCTCTATAACAATCATACCAATTGGAGTACATAGCATAGCAACTTCATTTTACAAGAGGATAACTTATAAAGAAATTTTTTGGCCCTTCTTCTTGGCACACAGTACACACAATCTGCATGAATAACAGAGTTGGATAAATATGGACTAAAATTAAGACTATGAGCGTAACGATTTAATACAACGAAAGGGCAGGGACCTTCTAATTGAAGGTACTCTAAAGTCCGTTAAAGAGACCTAACTGCAACACTTTGTAAAGAGCGGATCCATTTAGCAGCTTCTTCCGAACTACTTGCTCCCAACTGCAAAAATCAACTCTATTGATCATCATATACTGCACTTCATAACGTAAAGGTTATCATAAAATGAAAAGATTGGGACACCTTCAATTAATCCTTGTGATCACAAGTGTTGTACAAGGTGAAAATAAAGAACACCTGCAATTTGAAAGAAGAGTGACAAATAAGAGGAAAATAATATTTTGGTAAATATAGTTTTTGTTGTATAACCTTATTTTTGTTTCTTAAAAATATAAACCCATCAAAATACTCACTAGGCCAGGCTATTTTTTCTAAAGGACGGGTTATTTTTTCATGAAGCCGAGCTATTATTTATTGAGGACGGACTAAAACAACACGTCCGGACCAATTTTTTTCATACGGACGGGCAAAAAACTCACGTGTTCAAATTTTTTTTTTTTTTTAATAATTTTTTTATACTTGAATTGCTTGAGCAAGGTCAATATAATCATCATCGAGCTATTCGAATATGAGATCAACAAGATCATTGGCGTCCATGGGAGCACCGAGCATAGCGAGTTCATCGGCTTTGGTTTTAATGGAGTATAAAAAATCTGATATAGTTCGATCCCTTTTGCTAATTGATTTTAGCATCGTTTTTATCTGTTTAATATCCTCCGAGAGGGCTTTGCAAAAACATCAGCCAGCTTCTTCCATGCTTCGGCTGAACTCTTGACGCCGTAAATGAGGGGCGTTGCGTCTCGAGATCGAGAGAACACGATAACATTCAATATAAGGTTGTCTTGTCTTTTCCAAGTGCTATGGGTCGGATTAGGCCGAGTGGTGCCATTTGCAGTGATGGTGGCGGGAGGGCACTGTTTAGTACTTTAGTGCCGTCAACAAATTGGAACAAATCGTAACCGGAGAGTAGAGTTTCAAATTGCATGTGCCAAGCTTAATTGGGGTTTGTGTTCCAGAGTCAATAACAATGATTTGAGGAAAGGAATCAGCGGAGGTGCCTTCACTGGTAAGAGAGATATGGCTGACAGAAAGAAGCTTAAGGAAGGGGGAGACTATAGGCTGGAAAAAAAAAAAAAAAAACGGTAAGGGAGGAGGAGAGAGTTTCGTCTGACCAATTTGCAATTTTCTGTTTTGTTATATATATATATATATATATATATATATATATATATATATATGTATATATTAAAAAAAAAAAATATGAAAGACGTGAGTTTTTAGCCTGTCCGTATGAAAAAAATTGGTCAGTAGGTGTTATTTTTGTCCGTCCTCAATAAATAATACTTCGGCCTCATGAAAAAATAACTTGTCCCTCTGAAAAAATAGTCCGGCCTAGTGAGTATTTTGACGGGTTTATATTTTAAAGAAACAAAAATAGAGGTATACAACAATAACTATTTTTATCGAAAGATATATATTTTGTATTTTCGTCAATAATATGGAGGATATTAATTACAGCTTCTAATTTTGAGGATTTTAGAGAACATACTCTTCTATGATGTCTTTCTCTTCCGTTATCCATATGAAGATTGAAGAGGTATCAAACATGAAGAAAACAGAGGTAACACAGAGTTTCTACTTTGACACCCGGCCACTTCAGGGCAGTCAGTGTGAGTAGCAACAAGATTTGCTGCCAATATATAATTCATTTTTGCTTCAGGTATTTGCAACAATCTACTAATTACCTGAAAGTATTCATCAAATTGTGGAACAACATGATTAATTAATTACCTGCTCTGTGTACTGCAATTAATATTAAGTAATCTCTGAATTCTCTGCAATTCGTAAATATCATCCTTCCAAGTATATATGGAAGTTCTTCGGTACTTGAGTTTAAATTATTGCTTATGGTGAATTGTGGGACGAGATCACCTGTCTAATTTGTGTATCCAATTTCGGTGTCTAAGTAAAAACTACGTCGTTTTATGTATACTTGAATTTTTTAAGAAATAAGAATTTATTTTGAAGGAATAAGAAAAAACAAAACATAAAAATCAAATACAAATGAAACGGAGTAGTTTTTACTTAGACACCGAAATTAGACACACAAATTAAACACATGATCTCGTCCTGGTGAATTGTAGTAGTATATAAATATAAAAGGCAAAAAAAAAATGCTACAATGGTTTTTTTTTTTTTTGTTCTGCAAGATATTTTACTTTTTACTTTTTACTTTTCTTTTTTTTTTTTTTTTTTGAAATGAAACCTTTTATTAAAAATTTAAAGAAGAACCACATGCCGTATCTTGGCCCTCCCCTTATATCAAAAGACGTTGACGAAACATGGCCCGGCCTCCTTAAAACCTATGGATGTCAAACCCAGTGTGGGAAAATCCATGTTATAGGAAATAGTACAGCACCCTATGTTTCCAAAAGATAAAAGCTCCCCCATAAAAATTAAGATTTCAATAGGATGCGTGGAATAAAAAACTAAAACCGCAGCTTGAGAGTCCTTGGAGTTGTAAATGGTTGAAGCGGCCATCCAACAGTTTGCAGGTTGCCCGGCATGAGACACGGTCCCATGCAAGAAGAAGTAGCAAGTATAACCACCAAGAATATATATATAAAGCAAAGTTATAAAAGAGCGTAACACCTGTATTGCACCCTTCATAATGTTGAAGGGTGCGTCCAGAGATCCTCGCCAAGATTTAAACCACATTCCAAGAAGCAGTAGCTGATGCTAAATTGCATGCCTAGGCCTCATGCAGAGAATGATGCGACAACCTGTGATAGAGAAAACCGTGTGCCAATGTAGAGAAATAGGCGAGTGTAAAAGAAAGCATATATATAACAGATTAGATGCAACCTGGTTTGCACCCATCAAAAGATTGATGGGTGCTTCCAGCTGATTAAGCAAAGTTGCGAGTGCGTCGTATGAATGGGATTTCCAGTTCATCACCATGTAGGATGAGACGAAGAGCTGCATGAAGGGCATCGTTTGTGGTGTAGGAGACCTTGATTCTACTAGAGGAGGCACGAGTGGCAAGGAAATCGGCAGCTTTATTGGCTTCTCGGTAAATGTGAGTAATTTTGTGCGATGTTGAGCAACGAGACTTTTAATGGAGCGAATATCATCGTTGATCAGCCAAGGCGTGTCATACCTCCCTGAAACGATATTCACAAGGACCAACGAATCAGATTCGACGAGGACAGGATGGAGGTTATGATCAGCACAGTAGGTGAGACCAGTGATGAGGGCTTTCATTTCCGCAATCATGCTGGTACATCTATCATAAGGTTCACTGGCCTCATAAATGAGATAACCCTGCATGTTTCGGATAATAATACCACCGCCAGAGGGACCGGGGTTACCTAGCAATGAGCCATCAGTGTTCAGCTTAAAAAAGTTAGGCGGGGGTTTGAGCCACTTAACCAGGGTATAGTGAGCAGCCATCCGTGAGGAAAATGAGCTAATATAACGATTCTGAAGCAGACAGTCATCATCTTCGTCAGCCCGAGTAAGCCTCCGGTTTGAAAGAGCATAGGAAAGGTTGCGCGTGATATTGAAAATAGCACTTTGAACATTAGGTTGAGAGCTGCCAAAGAGAACCATATTTCTGCATTTCCAAATTTCCCAAAGAACCAAAGAGGGGACCAATTGGCAAGCAACTTTAATTGCGCCATTACGTTCGGGGTTCCACCAGGCTCGGATGTAAGACAAGAAGTCGGCAGCTAAAGGATGATACCAGAGCTGCGTCTGAAAGTGATTCCATATATCAAGAGAGAAGCCACAAATGTAAAACGAGTGGTCTCTAGTATCTTCAGCAGGGCAGAAAGGGCATTTGAAGGGGCCATGATGTCCAAACATACGCAACATTTTCGGAAGAGGGAGAATGTTATTGAGAAACCGCCATATAAAAATCGAAATTTTAATGGGGATGTTGGGTTTTCAAACCTCCTTTAATTCATTGATAGTATATTTCCGGTTACGAATAAGGTTATAGGATGAGGCGACAGTGAAGTCTCCTGTTGACGTAGGGGACCATATCCAGTTCCATTTAAAAGTATGAATTGGCCGCAAATAGAGATCCACCAAGTTCTCCACCTTTTGCATGATTTTCCATGGTTGAAGCTTCTTTAAGCTGGCAAGGGAGGAGAAACTTTTACCCTAAATACCAATTTGGTTACGGATTTTCCACCAAAGCTTCCAAGCAAATCTAATTGAATGTCTTTGATGTTGCGAACACCCAAGCCATTTTCTGCAGTCGGACCACAAAAATTTTCCCAGGATCTCCAAATACATCGCTTTTCATGTTGACTATTGCCCCACAAAAAATTCCCAAAAATGCGGTGGAGGTGTGACAAGACCGACCCGGGGACTCGCAATGCGGAAATAGTATGTATAGGGATGGAGGATAACACGTGCTTGATAAGAATGAGACGACCTCCTGTCGTGAGTAATTTAGCCTGCCAACCTTTGAGTCTCTTTTGGACTTTATCAATAAGGTAATCAAAATAGGCCCGTTTAGGACAACCAACGTAGATGGGGCACCCGAGATAAGTGAAAGGGCAGTGTGAGCGATGAATACCAGTCAAAGCCGTCAGCCTTCTGACCCTATGGGGAGGGTGTTAGTAATATCATCAGCAACGGAAGCGATTTAAGGATCTAGATCTATAAATTACACGTAATAAAATAACTAGATCTACATCTACAAGGGGGTTGTAGATCATACCTCTTGGATCTCAAAATCCAAGTAGAAGAACCGCAATATGAAGACTAAAAGATGGTGTGAAGAGCACCACAATCTTCCGCACGTGTGATCCAAGCAACTCCCGGTGGAAGGAAATTCTCGTCTCGAATCCTCCCGATATCCTACCCGGAAAACCTCCAAGATTTTCCCTCTTCCTCCCCTTGGCCGAAAATTTTACTTCTTCTCTCTAAGAGATAGAAGTCGAAATTTGTGTGTATTTGTTAGGCTTGGGAGAACTCTCTTTATATAGGAGAGTAATCCTTGTCCTCCAAGGATTTTATTTTGCAAATAAAATAAATCCAATAAATAAAAGATAATCCCAAAATATTCTAGAACAAATCTAGAAATAATCTTTATCTTTATTTCTTACCATAAATATTTATCCAATAAATATTTTGTACACATGTCTTATTAATCCATAAGAAAACAATTTCTTGTTCCATAAAACACCTCTTTGGCCGAAAATTATCCCTTGTGACCTAGTCACAATTAATTTCGGCCATACACACATATTGGGCCAAGATTATGAAAAATGTCTTTTTCACATATTTAATTATTTAGCCCAACTAATTTAATAGTTCACTAAACAATTTATTCACATATCGTTTTAATTAAATTCTAATAAGAACGAAATTAATATTATTAAGATTCGACGTCCGAGAATAGCTATGCTATATTGGAGGCACGTCGGGGACCATGGACTAATAATCAGCGGCTCCGATAAATCAAATAAACAATATCTTATAAACAGAATAATTATATTCGATAAATCAATCCCAGGAATATGCCACCATAATCCCGTGACTGCACTCCTCCGATTATGAGATTATATTTATCTCCTCACGAGATTGATAATAAGCGTCCATTGATATAATCATTACATATGGATTAATCATCCATAGACTGTTCATTCTAAATTGGGAAGTTACCGTTAACCCTTTTTAGAACCTCTTATCCTTATTTACCATTAACCCCTAGTGATCAATTAATTCATACAACTCACCGTAGCTAATCGCTGTAATATGAACTCGTACGATCGATCAGTTTCTAGGATTAACAAATAAGGTAACTGTCTATCTACTTCTATAAATGGAAGGAATGGTTTCCGTATCTGTGATAACACGGACTACTCACTCAATCCAAAGACAATGCCAAGATGGGGTAATTCGGATCACGCACTCGGTGTAATCCTTAACCGTCAAGTCAAACCTCATACTCGATTCAAGCAATTGACAGGATCACCTCAGGATTAAGATATATCCATAAATATGATCATCGATTGATTCGATAAGACTTCGATTACGAATTATATCGTGAACTCTAATCAAATCGGTCCATACATATGATATATCTATCACATATAAATGCCCCACTAGGTTCTCTTAACCGAAAGTCCGGATAAGACAATCACACCTATTGTGTTCAGGTGCATTAATAGCATGTTAAAGGAGAGACCCGATACTCTCGATTAACTTCACTACGGGCTAATTGTATTTTAAGTACATCTTCACTAACTCAATCCTCCCGTATATCCCATACACTTTGAGTTAAGTGATTACATAAACGATATACTTTAGGGTTTTACAGTAGTGTAAATACTATTGTCACATCGGTGAATATGAGAATAATAAATATGAATAATAATATCATTTCATTTATTAAATAAAACAATTACAAAATTGTCTTTCGGGCATCACACCTAACAATCTCCCACTTGCACGAAAGCATGTGATTAATTGTTTTAGAGCACACCTTATTATTTAAAATACATCAAACTATCACTCCCACTTGCTCTAAAGCAAATGAGACATGTCTCTAATACCTATAGTCTCCAAGTGTCGACTAAAAGCTACAACCGACAGTGACTTGGTGAATGGATCAGCAGGATTATCGGCGGAGGCGATTTTTCTGACGGAAATGTCCCTTCTATCGACAAAATCGTTGATCACCCAGTATTTCCTCTCTATATGCTTCAACTTACTGTGCTTTCGAGGTTCCCTAGAGTTGGCAATGGCCCCATTGTTATCATAATAGAGAGTAATAGTATCTTCAGCATTCGGGACAACGCCTAATCCGCTGATGAACTTTCTTAACCAAACCGCTTCCTTAGCTGCCTCGGAGGCCACTATGAACTCAGCTTCCATTGTTGAATCGGCTGTGCTGGATTGTTTTTGGGTTCTCCATTCTATTGCACCGCCACCAAGCGTAAACACTGAACCAGAGGTTGATTTAGAATCATCTCTGTCTGACTGAAAGTCAGAATCGGTGTACCCCGCTAACTCCAAACTCCCACTCGAATAGACGAGCATATAATTTCTGGTTCTCTTCAAATATTTGATGAGATTCTTTACTGCTGTCCATTGCGGTTGCCCTGGATTTGACTGAAAACGGCTGACTAATCCAACGCCGTAACAAATATCAAGTCTCGTACACCTCATAGCATACATAAGACTACCAACAGCCGAGGCATATGGCACTCTTCCCATAGCTTCAGTCTCTTCAGGAGTTTGAGGCCCCTGAGTCTTAGAAAGGTAAACGCCGTGACGGGTTGGTAGAAAACCCTTCTTTGCGTTCTCCATACTGAAGCGTGCCAGCACCTTATCTCTATAAGTTGCTTGGGACAGAGCTAACATCATGTTCTTGCGATACCTTATAATTTGGATCCCTAGAACATAACTCGCTTCTACCAAATCCTTCATTTGGAATTGCGTGGTCAACCAACTTTTCACGTCGGACATCATCCCCTTATCGTTGCCAATTAGGAGTATGTCATAAACGTACAACACTAGGAATACAACACTATCTTTGATAACCTTCTTGTACACACAAGATTCAGCAAAGTGTTGTTCGAAATCATAAGACTTGATCGTGTGATCGAATCTATGATACCAGGAACGAGATGCTTGCTTCAACCCATAAATGGATCTGAGCAACTTGCACACCATGTGCTATCGACCTTCTTCAATGAATCCTTATGGTTGCTGCATATTGATTTCCTCATCGAGAAAGCCGTTTAAAAACTCTGTCTTAACATCCATTTGCCAGATTTCATAATCCAGACATGCAGCAATCGAAAGGAGGATGTGGATGGTTTTCATCATGGCCACAGGTGAGAAGGTTTCCTCGTAGTCTATACCCTCTCGCTATGTGTAACCTTTGGCCACCAGCCGTGCTTTGAAGGTTTCGACCTTCCCATTTACTCCTCTCTTTCGCTTGTAGAGCCATTTACATCCAATGGGCCTTTCACCCTGAGGAAGTTCTACAAGTTTCCAGACTGAGTTAGAGTACATAGACTCCATCTCTTGATTCATTGCGTCAATCCATTTATCCTTATCGTGATCCATTAAGGCCTTCTTATAGGTCGGAGGATCATCTTCCACCCCATCAGAGGCAACTACGTTCGTCTCTAATTCCATGCCGTACCGAGCCGGTGGCCGAACCACTCTCATTTGTCGCTCAGGTGGAATAGAATGTCGGAAGTGACTGTTGTATTAGTAGTGTTGTTTACAGGAACATCAACAGCCACAATAGGCCTGACGTCATCGGAGAGTAATTCCTCTAGTACAATTTTACTTCGCGGTCTGTGGTCTTTAATATAACTTTCCCCCAAAAACGTAGCGTTAGTCGAGACTAGCACTTTGTTATCTTCCGGATCGTAAAATAGACCACCACATGTACATTTTGGATAGCCTACAAACAAACATACTTTCGTACGCGATTGTAGCTTGGTAGTCTTGTCCATCAGCACATGTGCAGGACAACCCCATATGCGGAAGTGACGCATGCTTTCGCGATGTCCGGACCACATCTCTACGGGTGTCTTTTCGACAGACTTTGACGGTACTGCATTCAAAATGTAGACCGTTGCTTCTAATGCATAACCCCAAAAGGATATAGGTAGTGAGGCGTAGCTCATCATTGATCTAACCATGTTAATCAATGTCCTGTTTCTCCTCTCGAAGACTCCGCTTTGGCTTTGAGGTGTCCTAGGCGCTGAATGTTGGAAACAAATTCCTTTTTCAGCCAAGTAGTCAATGAACTCAGTATCTAAATAATCACCTCCACGATCCGAGCGAAGGCATTTCAATGACTTGCCTAGTTGCCTTTCGGCTTCTGCTTGGAACTCCTTGAACTTACCAAAAGCCTTGGACTTCCTATGCAACAGATAAACATAACCGAATCTCGAGTAGTCATCAATGAAAGTCACAAAGTACTCGTATCCGCCTCTAGCTTATACGTTCATCGGACCGCAAAGGTCTGAATACACTAAGTCTAGAGTTCCCGTGGCCCTATTACCCATTGATGAGAAGGGACGCATAGTCATTTTTCCCTCCAGGCAACACTCGCAGACAGGCAGTGTGTCAACAGATGACTCACCTAAGGCATGAACCTTTTCTAGTCTTTTGAGTCTTTCCAACGAAAGATGGCCGAGCCTCAGATGCCACAAGTATGTTTTATCTTCTTTTACTTGAGAAACTTTCTGCCTTTTAGCAGATCTTTGATGAGCAGTTTTAAACATTTCAGTATTAAGTAGGGGAGCTTTATGTGGTCTTACAAAATATAAACCATTTTCATTCGTAGTTGAACACAATTCAAAGCCATTGTTCGAAATAACAAATTCACCATTCAAATTTGAAACAGAAAATGATTGTTCAACTAAGGCAGAATGAAAAATTAAATTTCTCCTGAAATTCGGAGTAAAATAAACATTCTCTAAATGTAAAATTCTATTATTAGAATACAAGTCAACAGCTCCCACTGCTTTAGCCGAAATGAGCGCCCCAGTGCCTACTCGCATCACTTGAGAACCCTCTTCCAGCTCCTCGTACGAACTAAGAATCTGCAATGAAGAACATACATGGTTAGTAGCTCCAGTATCAAGTATCCAAGTGGACACATCTTTAGCAACATTAAAAGATTCCAAGAATTGTAATTCCAAATTACCTTTCTTATCTTTCCCAGTAACAGCCTTGGCTTTGCCATCTTTTACATCACGAAGATATTCCGGACAAAGGCATTTCAAATGTCCTACCTCATTACAGTAAAAGCATTTTCCCTTGGGCTTGGCCTCGTCAACTTTCTTGGCTTTCTTTTTCTTCATTGGCTTGGGCACAGGTGCAACACTACCCCTTTTCTTTGGTTTGGCCTTAGGCTTGTTTGATGGCTTAGCTTCGGCCATATTGGCTTCAGCTTTCTTATCCCCTACTTGGACCTTATCTTTCGTTAGTAGGCCCTTGTAGATAGTCATTTCATTAAGCATCTGTGTCATGGTCAACTCATGTTTTCCCATCAGATACTGAGTTTTGAACGGGATAAACTCAGGAGTCAACAATTCCAAAATCATCGACACTTGAGTTGCTTCATCGAACATTGATCCATGAATACCGGCGTCATTGAAGTAACTGATCATATTCAGAACATGACCATTCACTGCTTGACCTTTCTTCAATTTCGTGTTAACAGCCATCCTGATGGCATCGTGTCTTGCTTGGTTGCTAGGTGATCCAAACATCGAAGTAAGTTTCCGCATGATTTCTCCTGCAGTCTTAAACTCTTCAATCTGGGTCCTAATGACCTCCGACACTGCCGCCAGGATGATCCCACGAGCCTGGTTATCTGCCTCGATCCAGCGATTGCGCTGTTCGATCTCAGCTTTTCCGGGTTTTTGGATCGCCACCGTAGGGCATTCAAAAGTGAGTACATGTTGCACATTCTCGTATGTGAGTACCACGTTTAGATTACTCTTCCATTTCTTAAAGTTGTTTCCCGATAATTTTTCGACAAGAAATGTAAATTTGAGCGAGACATTTTCTTTGAAAATAAAATGTCATATATTAATTCAAGTTTAACACTACTATATAAGTTTATTTTAGGAATTGTAAACTAAAATTAAGTCTACTCTACCATTCCAAGGTTTTAACCTCGCATTTCAGTGCCGCCGTAGGGTAGGTCAAAGAGATGACGGTTAAATCGAGACAATCTCATCAATGAATAACTTGTGAGAATCGAACATCCCTTTATTCATTGACTACCTTCCTTTATTAGCCTAGGTATTATCAAGAATACCCTTGTTGAGTGTGACCTACTGTATCGGATCTCTTAGGAACGCCCCGAGTGTGCCGTCATAGGATAGGTCAGTGACCCGACGAGTACCCGGAAATCCTATCCTTTCGGAGACCAATTAAGCCATGAATGTTGATAAGGGTGAACACCATCCGTAGAGGGATGAAATCAAAGCGCCGCGAGGCGTCACCCTTCTCTCACTTACTTGTATATATAGTAGAGGCCGTGGGGTTGGCTGTCGCCTCCCCCGCTCCCACTCAATATTTTGGAAGTGATGGTGGGTTAACTAACCACGTCTTTTTGATGTTAACATAAAAGCACATCAAATCAAGGATTCCGAATGGTGTCGGTAACGTAGGCAAGCCTACCCATCCTATTCGTTGGAACATATGTGACAGTCGGACGAAGTCGGGTCAAGAGAGCCCCATGGAGATAAGAAGGAATCACCCCTCCGCTCGCCGGTGTAGCTTAGTCTTGCCGGACCCCCGTGCATGCATCACACTAGGAGGGTTAAGTCGGTCGAGCGAAGCTCAGTTGACCACCCAACCTATAGGCGAACCGTTTTTATCCAAGATTTATTGTTCTTTTACCATCATTCAATCTCGTAGACACTATGAATCGAAAACATGATCTCGTTTGTGCTTTTAAGGCGGTTCACCGAGAACACACACCGAAAAGGCTTAACGATTTCATAACCCGTCCTCGGATCTTTAATTAGTTACTAAATTAATTAATTACCACGTATTAATTAAATTTCAACTAATTACGCGAGTTTGTATACATGCCTATTTTAATTACCAAAATTAAAATTCTACATGTATGCATGGAGTGGATTTATGATATGATGCATGTCATGACAATTCCGATTTTATATCTATTTTATGATCAAACACATAAAAAATAAATTGCGGAAAATTTAAACACCGAGATGGATCGTTGGTACCCCCGACTAACCTATTTTCTAAGGAAAAGTAAAACTAAATCTATGTCTTCAAGTCTTGATCTTCAAATCTTGATATTGAAACTTCTGGATCTTCAAAGTTTCGATCTTGACGCGAACCACGAACGACGAGAGAGGAAGCCGTAATATACCAATATATTAAAATATATTTATATTACAAACTTGTTTTATATATTTTTTTTTTTTTTTTTTTTTTTTTAATCCACGGCAGATCCAAAAAAAAGAGAAAACATATTGATTTATTCAATTTTTTTTATTTTAAAGTCAAACTTTTCGGCTAAAGAGATTCAAATTTAAAAAAAATTAAGCTGCTGTGACCTAATTAAATGACCTAGCCGCATGCAACCAAATATTGTTGCCGGCATAACTTTGCCGCAAAAAAAAATTTGCCGGAAAAAAAAAATTTAAAACAATCGGCCTCCTCCCGTTTTTACCTTCTTGATGATCTTCAATACCATAATCTTCACACATCATCTTCGTCGTCTCGAACCCGGGTCAAAATTAAAATTACAAAGGAGCCATCTTTACAATTTTCGAGTTGCATAAAAAATAAATTACAATACCAACCTCAATCCATCTCTTCAAACCACAACAATCGCAACATAAAAAAAATTGCATGCATCGGCCCCAAGAAGAAAAATTGGGACACAAAAACTACATGTTTTCCACTCTTAGATCTAATATTTTATACGTATAAATATAGATCACCAGAAGACTAAACCACTGTTAGTAATATCATCCGCAACGGAAGCGATTTAAGAATCTAGATCTATAAATTACACGTAATAAAATAACTAGATCTACATCTACAAGGGGTTGTAGATCATACCTCTTGAATCTCAAAATCCAAGTAGAAGAACCACAATATGAAAAATGAAATATGGTGTGAAGAGCACCACGATCTTCCGCACGTGTGATCAAAGCAACTCCCGGTGGAAGGAAATTCTCATCTTAAATCCTCCCGATATGCTACCCGGAAAACCTCCAAGATTTTCCCTCTTCCTCCCCTTGGCCAAAAATTTTACTTCTTCTCTCTAAGAGATAGAAGTCGAAATTTGTGTGTATTTTTAGGCTTGGGAGAACTCTCTTTATATAGGAGAGTAATCATTGTCCTCAAAGGATTTTATTTTGCAAATAAAATAAATAAAAGATAATCCCAAAATATTCTAGAACAAATCTAGAAATAATCATTATCTTTATTTTTTACCATAAATATTTATGCAATAAATATTTTGTGCACATGTCTTATTATTCCACAAGAAAACAATTTCTTGTTCCATAAAACACCTCTTTGGCCGAAAATTATCCCTTGTGACCTAGTCACAATTAATTTCGGCCATACACACATATTGGGCCAAGATTATGAAAAATGTCTTTTTCACATATTTAATTATTTAGCCCAACTAATTTAATAGTTCACTAAACAATTAATTCACATATCGTTTTAATTAAATTCTAATAAGAATGAAATTAATATTATTAAGATTCGACGTCCGAGAATAGGTATGCTATATTGGAGGCACGTCGGGACCATGGACTAATAATCGTGACTCCGATAAATCAAATAAATAATTATCTTATGAATGTAAATAATTATATTCGATAAATCAATCACAGAATATGCCACCATAATCCCGTGATCGCACTCCTCCGATTATGAGATTATATTTATCTCCTCACGAGATTGATAATAAGCGTCCATTGATATAATCATTACATATGGATTAATCCTCCATAGATCGCTCATTCTAAATCGGAAGTTACCGTTAACCCTTTTAGAACCTCTTATCTTTATTTACCATTAACCCCTAGTGATCAATTAATTCATACAACTCACCGGTATCTAATCGTTGTAATATGAACTCGCATGATCGATCGGTTTCTAGGATTAACAAATAAGTGAATCGTTTATCTACTTCCATAAATGGAAGGAATGGATTCCGTATCTGTGATAACACGGACTACTCACTCAATCCAAAGACAATGCCAAGATGGGTAATTCGGATCACGCACTCGGTGTAATTCTTAACCGTCAAGTCAAACCTCATAATGCGATTCAAGCGGTGGATCAGGATCACCTCGAGATTAAGATATATCCATAAATATGATCATCGATTGATTCGATAAGACTTCTCGATTACGGAATTATATCGTGAACTCTAATCAAATCGGTTCGATTTATATGATATATCTATCACATATAAATGCCCCACTAGGTTCTCTTAACCGAAAGTCCGGATAAGACAATCACACCTATTGTGTTCTGGGCGCATTAATAGCATGTTAAAGGAGAGACCCGATACTCTCGATTAACTTCACTACGGGCTAATTGTATTTTAAGTACATCTTCACTAACTCAATCCTCTTGTGTATATCCCATACACTGAGTTAAGTGATTACATAAACGATATACTTTAGGGTTTTCTGTATTGTCACATCGGTGAATATGAGAATAATAAATATGAATAATAATATCATTTCATTTATTAAATAAAACAATTACAAAATTGTCTTTCGGGCATCACACCTAACAGAAGGCAGTGCTTAAAGATGACAAAGAAACTCTTAGAGAGGTTTACTCATTGGCCCGAAGCATGCTCATATTTCTGGATGAAAGCCATAATTTTCTGAATATTCCGTTTAAGGCCGCGACAAAAAATGAGCAGATCATCAGCATAAAGACAGTGCGTAACCTGAGGAAAATTGCGTGGGAGGGAGTAGTGTTGCATATCTGGATCGTAGAAAAGATCCTTGAGACTGCGGGTGAAGGCTTCAGTAACCAAAATGAACAAATATGGACAGAGAGGGTCTCCCTGTTTGATGCCACGTGAAGATTGGAAGAAGCCTGTAGGGGAGCCATTAAGCAATATAGAAGACCAGCAGCCACGGAGATTATTCATGATAAGGGTGACAGAATCCGGGCTGAACCCAAAAGAACTAAGGAGGTGCGACAAGAAAGGCCAGGAGACTCTGTCAAAAGCTTTAACAATGTCAAGCTTGAAAGCCATATTATGCCCACGCACGTTTTTATGCAAGTATTGGATAATTTCCTACACAAATAAAATGTTGTCCGAAATATGCTTCCCTTTAACGAAAGCAGATTGTTCATCCGAGATAAGCTTAACAAGCAAAGGCTGAAGCCTGTGGGTTAATATTATAGTGAAAATTTTGTTAACAACCGAGCAGAGAGAGATAGGCCGAAAATCACCAAAATCCATGGGGACGTCCTTTTTAGGAAGCATAGTAATAAAAGTGGCGCCCACGAGGCGCGAGGCAAGGCGGCCGAGAGAAGAAGTCGAACCGCATTCTCGAACATCAAACCGGACCACATCCCAAAAATGTTGGAAAAAGACACTAGAAAATCCATCGGGACCGGGGCACCGTCGGATCATCAAGTCAAACACACGACCGCTTTATTTCTTCTATAGTGACTTCCGCAACCAGACTCATGTTGTCATTTTCTTTGAGAACCATGGGGATATAAGATAGGAGATCCATCATAGCTGAATCATCTTGTGGCTCACCTTGTGAGAGAAGGGAGCTAAAGAAACGGGTAGCTTCTTGTTTAATGTCATCTATATCCGTTAATCAGTCCCCAGCCTCATTTCTAATACGTTGAATATGTCCTCTAGCACCATGGGCTTTAACGGTAGCGTGAAAAAATTGTTATACCCAAAGTATTACAATGCGAAAATAAAAATAAAGAACAGAAAAGATGAAAAACAATTTATTATATTCTGGAACGACAAAAAAAAAATAGAAAGGAAAAGCAGAAAAACAACAACAATGATATGTAACCGGGGACGAAGCTAATCTCATCCTTAAGACAATTATGCTCCGCGGTACCCACGGTTTAGCACTTGTCTCCCGGATAACCCAATTACCTGCTCGAGAATTGAGGTACTTCAAACCACGAACTCAACGAACTCTTGGTGCTTCAGAATCTCTTCAACTAAAAATGCAAGTGTTTAAGTGATTTGTGTTGTCTTTCAATACCATTCCCAATGCAAGAGAGGACCCTATATATAGGAGGAAGGAACATCCTTGAAGTGTGTGAATTGATGGCCACTAAACCATCAGGTTGAAATTGCTCTTGTATTAAAGCCATATGAGCTGAATCGAACTCGAACTGAACCGAACCTGACTCATACTCTCAGCTCGAATCTGATTTATTGGACTTGGATAATATCCAGATAAACTTTGTCCAAAAAATATAATACTGCCTCAGGCCCATTCCCCAAAGCCCAAGCCCAAGCGCAAGGTCAATGGTCAATGTTCATGGGCACGGGAACGGGCGGGCGGCGGCGGCGCGCGCGCACACGTGTTGCATTTTTAGTAAACACTCAGCCGACTAAAACCACTCCGAGTTCTCTCCCTTTCTATGAGATTATACCAACAACAAAACTTCCACCACTTAAATATTGAGGAAATGTTGGCACATTTCCCAATGTGGGATTAAGAAGTTTGTCTTTTCAACTTCCTTTTCACACCTTTTCAACTATCCACTTTAAGCCTTAATTTCTCATTCACCCGACATCCGAATTGAATGATTCAAAACCTTATTTTCAACTATGTATTACGTAATTTCCAAAGTCATCACTAACTCTTGATAATATATAAAAGAGTTATACCGAAATCGGCTCTCAAAGTGGTTTCAATAAATGATTAAAAAATCATTTTAAAATGTTATAATACATTTTTTCCTTTTATCCTCATATATCTCCAACAATCCCCACATGAATGGAAATTAATGCAAATGCAGACCCAAAAGAGATTCTGACAGAAAATATTGCATCAGGAGAGGTAGCTTCTGGCTTTGAACCTGCCTTAGTGAAATACTATCGGATCTACTCGGCTAATCAGTGAACTATTTCTTGAACCGCTCAGCCTTTAATGTAAAACCAAACAATAGTACTCATACAATATTTCCCTTAACACGTATTGGTTCTCATGGTTGTGCTCATTTTGGCCATGAAACACCCTGGTTTCAGAAAGTGCGTTAGAGATTTCAAGCCACTGAATTCTCACAGAAACGGCCCCACTACACACTTACATAGGTGACCTCTGATCAAGAGTATTCTGCCATACCTTACTTGAATTTAATCAATCTATAGGAATAATTAAAAGTTTTCACTTATCCTTACACACCTGACAGATAACACTTTTATTCATAGAATGCGTAAGTGTTCAATGAACCTTCATAACTTAGTTGTCCCTTTGAACCATGATCTTGGGATCTCCAATCAACATGGTGGGGTTGCGATTACAAAGTTTCTGTCGTAATTGGCTTCAGTCCCATTCCGTCTGTCAATTTTGACATTTGATCTCTAGATAAACCTTTTGTTAGCGGATCCGCAAGATTGTCCTTCTATTTAACAAAATCGACAGAAATCACTCCGTTAGAGATCAGTTGTTTAATGGTATTATGTCTACGACGAATATGTCGAGACTTACCATTGTACATACTATTTTGTGCCCGGCTTATAGCTGACTGACTATCGCTATGTATGCTTATAGGAGCAAGAGGCTTAGTCCAGCATGGAATATCCTCGAGGAAATTACGCAGCCATTCTGCTTCTTCTCCTGCCTTGTCTAATGCAATGAACTCAGCTTCCATAGTGGAATGAGCAATGCGAGTTTGCTTTGTGGATTTCCATGACACAACAACACCACCAATAGTGAATACATATCCACTTGTGGACTTTGATTCTTTTGAGTCAGATATCCTATTTGCATCACAGTATCCTTCTAATACTGCTGGATATCTCGTGTACCGTAATCCAAGATTCATTGTGAATTTTAAGCACCTCAATACTCTATTCAATTCTTTCCAATGATCCTCACTTGGATTACTTGTAAATCTGCTCAGTTTATTTACAGCACATGCTAAGTCTGGTCTAGTACAGTTGGTTATGTACATCGATGACCTATGATTTGTGAATATTTTAAGCGAGACACAAGTTCTCCTTTATTTTTGACTAAGTGCATAGTCAAGTCAATAGGAGTTTTTATCGGACTTTCATTAAAGACGTTAAATCTTTTTAGAACAGACTCAACATAATGAGACTGTGACAATGCAAGTCCATCCGACATTCTAGAGATTTTAATCCTCAAAATTACATCTGCAACTCCCATATCCTTCATATCGAAGTTTCTTGTTAACATCTTCTTAGTATTCATGATTATATCATGAGTACTTCCCAAGATTAACATGTCATCAACATATAGACATACTATCACAAAGGAATTAGAAGTGTTATTGACATAAACACATTTATCGCACTCGTTAATTTTAAACCCATTTGATAACATCGTTTGATCAAATTTTTGGTGCCATTGTTTTGGCGCTTGCTTAAGCCTATACAATGACTTAACGAGTCGACATACTTTGTGTTCTTGACCTGGAACAACATAACTCTCGGGTTGTTCCATATAGATTTCTTCTTCCAATTCACCATTTAAGAAAGCAGTTTTTACATCCATTTGATGTATTTCTAGATTATTTACCGCAGCAATTGCGATAAGAACTTGTATCGACGTGATCCGAGTAACCGGTGAATATGTATCGAAGAAGCCAAGACCTTCTTTTTGACGATAACCTTTAGCTACCAGTCTGGCCTTATATTTATCGATCGATCCATCAGCCTTTAATTTTTTCTTAAAAATCCTCTTACAACCGAGAGGTTTATGTCCCGGTGGGATATTTACTAATTCCCAAGTATGATTTTGCATAATGGAATCGATTTCACTATTGACTGCTTATTTCCAGAACGGCGCTTCTGGATTTGACATAGCCTGAGCATATGTACTTGGTTCGTTTCTACCATATAGGTGAAAAAATCAGGACCGAAAGACGTTGAAGTCCTTGCCCGTTTACTCCTACGAGGTTCTGGTTCCTCAGTTTCTGGAGTAGAGTCACTTGTTGGTTCATGTGCCCGCTTATTTAAGGTTATGTTTTCTTGACTTCTTTCTTTACATGGAAATACGTCCTCAAAAAATACAGCATTTCTTGATTCCATGATTGTATTCACGTGAACATCCGGATTGTCAGATTTATGCACTAGAAATCTATGTGCACTACTGTTATTTGCATAACCGATAAATATACAATCTATCGTTTTAGGCCCAATTTTTATTTGTTTAGGTTTAGGCACTTCGACCTTTGCTAAACACCCCCACACTTTCAAGTATTTGTAGCTAGGCTTGTAGCCTTTCCATAACTCGTAGGGTGTTTTATCCATCTTTTTAGACAAAACTCTATTAAGAATGACATTGGCGGAAAGTATCGCTTCCCCCCACAAGTTCTGAGATAAACCCGAACTTATCAACATAGCATTCATCATCTCCTTAAGAGTACGATTTATGCGTTCAGCAATACAGTTTGATTGAGGTGCATAAGGTGCAGTCATTTGATGGATAATGCCAGAGTCTGAACATAAATCATTAAACGGTGCATCATATTCACCACCTCTATCACTACGAACCTTCTTGATTCGTTTGCTAAGTTGATTCTCGACTTCATTCTTATAGTTTTTAAAAGCCTCAAGTGTCTCATCTTTGCTACTTAGCAATTTTAAATCACACAAGTCTGTATGAATTAAATCTAACGGTTCGGTGTTTCTTTCCAAGGAAGTAAAATGTGCCTTAGTCATTTTAGCTTCAACACACATATGGCATTTTTCATTTTTAATAAATTTTAAATTAGGTTATAAATCTAAGTTCATCATCCGTCGAATTGATTTATTATTTACGTGTCCCAATCTATTGTGCCATAAGTAAGAAGTCTCAATCAAGTAAGCAGAAGAGGATGCAATTTTATTAGCCTCATCGGGCACAACAGTCTTTGGCATAATTACCATTACATTAAGCTTAAACATACCCTCGGTGGAATAACCCCTACCGAAAAACACACCATTCTTGGTCAAAATGACCTTATCAGAACCAAAATTCAAATTGAAACCAGCCTTGTTCAATTTGTCACCAGAAAGGAGATTCCTACGAATCTCAGGAACATGCAGCATATCATTTAGAGTCAGCTTCTTTCCTGAAGTCATCTTCAGAACCACTGTCCCTGATCCAGCAATTGGAGAAGTTGATGAATTCCCCATCCACAGTTTGTCCCCTATGCCAGCCTTGTAAGTTCAAAACACAGCCCGGTCAGCACAAACATGTCTTGTGGCTCCAGTGTCCACAAACCGTTGCCTTGGATTCCCCACAAGGTTACATTCTGACACCACAAATGCAGAAACATTTCCTCATCACCATCGGGCCAAACCGATGTGCCCTTAGTCGAATTGGCTTCTTGAACGGCACTCAAGCGACGGTGCCCAAACTTTCCACGGCTGTTACAGTTGCCATTGAACTTGTACACAGTCTGTGGTTTCTTGGATGATTCAGCATTTTTCTTGGAAGATTGACCAGATTTCTTCCTTTTCGGATTCTTGACCTCAGCAACATGAGCTTTGGCCTGTTCAACCTGTACAACAGATTTTCTTTCGGAGCCCTCATTGTCCTCCTATATACGGAGTCGGACAATCATATCCTCCATTGACATTTGATTTCGCTTGTGTTTGAGATAACTCTTATACTCCCTCCAAGATTCAGGAAGTTTCTCAATCACATAGGCTACTTGAAAATTCTCACTTATCATCATATCTTCTTCTAAAATTTCGGATACAATGATTTTTAATTCCTCAACTTGTTTAAAAACAGTTTTGGAATCGACCATAATATAGTCCAGAAATTTACCTACTATAAATTTCTTAGCGCATGCATCTTCAGTTTTATATTTTTTTCTCTAATGCAAACCAAAGTGTTTTTGCACTTTCATACATACAATAAACACCATACAGACTATTATCTACGCAATTCAAAATATAATTTTTGCATAGAAAATCACTATGCTTCCAACTCTCTAAAGCCAAAGAACACCACAGTGCTCGGTGTTTCGTGAGGCACAACTGGTTTCTCTTCAAAGGAGCATCCTTGCTAGTCTAAGTGTAGTGAGATAGAACAAAGATCTTCTGCCGCCAACGCTTGAAATTTAGGCCATTGAATTTTTCTGGTTTCTCTGCATGAGAAGTATGAGAAGCACCAAAGAATGGTAACAAAGAGGTTGTGTCACAAACAGAGACACAATGAGCATCCAAAAGTGGATTCGGACTTGTGGTTGGTGTGGTTCCAATAGTAGGTGTCAAAGAATCATCGGTGACTCCAGGTCATTTCTGCTCGTAATAAAAGCAAAGATCAACAACAGAATCGAGTCGTTTTGCCAAAAACGAGACAAAAAAAGTTGAAAATCGCTTTTGCCGTAAAACGATAAAAAAAAAAGAAGAGGACCGGTTTTTACCAAAAACCAATACCAAAAAAAAAAAATAAGGACCGGTTTTACCAGAAACCAATACCAAAAAGGAAGATGGACCGGTTTTGACCAAAAAACCAATACCAAAAAGGAAAGGACCGGTTTTACCAGAAACCGATACCAAAAAGGAGACACCGACACACAGAGTATCACAGACGATACTCAGAACGAACATAAAAAATAAAAGTTTCAGCAAGCAGACTAAAATTTATTTTTCATTTCGCAAAGATATACTTTTTAAAGCAAAGAGGCTCTGAAAAGAATTGTCTTAAGATTGTTATACCCAAAGTATTACAATGCGAAAATAAAAATAAAGAACAGAAAAGATGAAGAACAATTTATTATATTCTAGAATGACAAAAAAAACAGAAAGGAAAAGCAGAAAAGCAACAACAAGGATATGTAACCGTGATTTAGCTAATCTCTCGCCCTTAAGACAATTATGCTCGGCAAGACTCCACGGTTTAGCACTTGTCTCCCAGATAACCCAATTACCTGTTTAGAATTGAGTTCAGCTTCTCAACTCAACGAACTCTTGGTGCTTCAGAATCTCTTCAAATAAAAATGCAAGTGTTTAAGTGATTTGTGTTGTCAATACCATTCCCATTGCTTGAGGACCCTATATCTAGGAGGAAGGAGCAGCATTGAAGTGTGTGAATTGATGGCCACTAAACCATCATGTTGAAACTGCTCTTGTATTAAAGCTATATGAGCTGAATCAAACTCGAACTGAACCGAACCTGACATATACTCTCAGCTCGAATCTGATTTATTGGACTTGGATAATATCCAGATAAACTTTGTCCAAAAAATATAATACTGCCTCAGGCCCATTCCCCAAAGCCCAAGCCCAAGCCCATGCCCAAGGTCAATGGTCACGGGCACGGGCATGGAACGCGGCGCGAGCAATTTGCACAAGATGTGGCATTTTTAATAAACACTCAGCCCACTAAAACCCTCCGAGTTCTCACCCTTTCTAAGAGATTATACCAACAACAAAACTTCCACCACTTAAATATTGAGGAATTGTTGGCACATTTCCCAATGTGGGATTAAGAAGTTTGTCTTTTCAACTTCCTTTTCACTCCTTTTCAACTACCAACTTTAAGCCTTAATTTCTCATTCACCCGACATCCGAATTGAATGATTCAAAACCTTATTTTCAACTACGTCTTACGTAATTTCTAAAGTCATCACTAACTCTTGATAATATATAAAAGAGTTATACCGAAATCGGCTCTCAAAGTGGTTTCAATAAATGATTAAAAAATCATTTTAAAATGTTATAAAATATTTTTTCCTTTTATCCTCATATATCTCCAACAAAAATTTAGTGTTCCGATCACCATCACTAAACCACTTGTACTGAGATTTTTGCTTCCAAAAGTCTTCCTCCTCAAGCATGGTTTTAATATATAGGGCATTGGCCTGACCGCCTGAGACAAAGCGACCCGGTTGTCCACAGTAAGAGAGTTTTCGAACTCCAGTTCCTTGATGGCCAAGTCTTGATACAATGGTTTTTTAATTGAGGAAAGTCAATCCTTCCATTGACAAAACGTTACTCTCTTTAAGATTTTGCAACGCTTCACGAATGGATTGTTCATCTTCGATTGTCACTGCATTTTTTAACGTCACATGTCACTGCATTTTTACGTGTCACTTCATCTTCACGTCATTGCATCACGTCAATTTTTATGAAAAATTTTCAATTTTCAGAATCTATGTCGAAAATATATCAATTTTTATGAAAAGCTTTGGATGATATTTTATTTTTTTCCTTTTTTTTTTTGAGGAATGATCCGGACACAACCGTTGTGACACAACGAGTGTCACATCATGTATCGACACCGTTGATCATGATGTAATAATGATCAATTAGTTTAACATGCATCACCTTGAAACAAAGAAAGCAATGATATACGTTGATGGTGGGTTTGTGTATGATTTGGAATAAAATTTATACGGTGATATTGATGTCATTGCATTTACCGTTAGAGATTTGATGCAGTGACATCGATGTCACTTCATATATAATTTACAAAGTTTTTGTTTTTGCAATTTGGGTATTGATGTCACTGCATAAATACAATTTCATAAAAAAATTGGTAACTTTGTAAAATAAGTGTAGTGTCATTCACATTAGGGTGTAATCGATCTGAGTCGAGTCGATACTCCCTAGGCTCGAGCTTGAATCGACTAAAAAAGTTCAGGCTCGATTAAGCCATAAAAGGCAACATCAAAATCGACTGGCTAAGTACTCGATATAGCTCGACGTGGCTCATAAGCTCGATTTCCCCTGAAAAATCTTTCTAATTTCGGGACAAAAAGTTCAACAAAAATGTTGATGTCACTGCATATTTGATTGCCGATGTCATTACATAAATTGTTGATGTCGTTCATATATGATTGTGGATGTCACTGAATAAATTGTTGATGTCACTGCATATCTGACTGCCGATGTCACTGCATAAATTGTTGATGTCACGCATATATGATTGCCGATGTCACTGCATAAAATGTTGATATCACTGCATATATGATTGCCGATGTCACTGCATAAAAATATGAATTTATGTGAAAATTTTATGTTGCTCGTAGTTTTATATAAAAAATATAGCCATTTGAAGTCGATTTTATGAAATTAAGTCGGAAAAATATCAAATGTCATCACGGTGTTGCTTCATCAAATGTCACTGCATCCCGATGATCACTACATCCCGATGGTCTCTGCATCGAGGTGTCTCTGCATCGGGGGTGGCCACTTCATCGGGGTTGGCCATTGCATCGCGATATCTCTGCATATATGATTACCGATGCCCCTACATAAATTGTTGATGTCATTCATATATGATTGCTGATGTCACTGCATAAAATGTTGTTGTCACTGCATAAATTGTTGATGTCACGCATATATGATCGCCGATGTCACTGCATATATGATTGCCGATGTCAATGCATCGCGGTTGTTAGTGCATCGTGGTGTCTCTGCATCGGGGGTGGTCAATGCATCGCGGTGTCAATGGATCAGGGTGGTCAATGCATCAGGGTGGTTAATGCATCACGGTGTCTCTACATCGCGGTTGTTAGTGCATCGCTATGTCACTTCATCACGGTGTCTCTGCATCGGTGGTGGTCACTGCGTCACGATGGTCACTGCATGGCGGAGGTCAATGCATCGCGGTGGTCAATGCATCGGGGTGGGCACGACAACGCGGTGATGAATGCATCGAGATGGTCACTGCATCGCGAATGTCAATGAATCTGGGTGGTCAATGCATCGTGTGTGGTCAATGCATCACGGTGGTTATAGCATCGCGGTGGTCAATGCATCGGGTGGTCACACCATCACGGTGGTAAAAAAAAATATATTTCTCAGCGCCTGCTTTTGATAATAAAAAAAATAAATAAATAAAGTAAAACACAACAGCAGCATTTCAAAAAAATAAAATAAAAAAGGTAACTAAACATTCAGGATATTTTCATTTTTTTTTATATTTTTCCGTAACTAAACAACAGCAGCAAAACATTTCTTTCCGTTCCGCCTTTTTATTTTTTTTAATTTTTTTTTCTCTTCATTAAGGGTAGTTTGGTCTATCTACCTATTTTTTCTCCTTATAACTAAGTGTTTGTTTTGAGTGTTCTTTTTGTTTAATTAAGTCCAATATGCATCCTTTGAATAATTGTCCATATATATATATATATATCACATTTCAGACATAGACCGGAGTGTGAGAACTTATAATTGGTGCAGATCTCGTAATGATAATGATCAATTTTTAAAAATGTACTGTACTGCGTATTAAGCACTTTTTTTTGGCATTTTAATTTATGTTTTTTGACAGGGGCTGGAATAAAGCTTTTACGGGGTCAAAGATGTTCGTAATAAAAGAGAAGCTTAAAAGTGTGAAGAAGGAAATTGGCTCTTGGAAAAAGAACTCTCAAACGAACTCTGCTAAGAAAATCAAGCATTTAAAAGCCCAGTTAGATTCCATGATGAACAATAACCTGCCAAAGGAAAAAGAGGTGATTAAAAATATCAAAAAGGAGTTAAAAGAAGCGTACGTCGAGGAAGAGGAGAATTACTGGGCCCAAAAAGCTCGCTTGAGGTGGCTGAAATCCGGCGATAAAAATACCCGGTTTTTCCATCTGTCAGTAGCTAAACGGAGAAGCAAATTGGCCATCAGACAACTTAAGTGCACCTCCTCCGGTCTATGGATTAAGGAGCACGGGGAAATTGTTAAAGAAGCGGAGACGCACTTTTCGAACCTCTTTACCTCCTTTTAATTATAACCCAAATTTCCTGCAAGACACCCTCCGAAACATTCACCCAGTTATTTCCCAATCCCAAAATTCAATCCTAGTCGGCCCAGTTTCAGAAAAAGAGCTTAAAACAGCCATCTTCTCTATGTCCCCTTCAACTGCTCCTGGCTATGACCGGATGACACCCCTCTTCTACCAAAATTCTTTCCACCATATCAAAAACGACCTCCTTCAAGCTATATCAGCCTTCTTCCATTCTGGCCATCTCCTGAAATCCATTAACCGTACCTCCATCACCTTAATTCCGAAGTGAGAAGGACTTCAAGATCTCTCTTCCTTCCGTCCCATTAGCCTCTGTACTGTCCTTTACAAAATCATCTCAAAAATTTTAGCTAACCGTCTCAAAAAAGTGTTACCTTCCCCGCATATCGATGAAACTATGCCTTTCGTTGCCGGGAGACAAATGATTGATAATTTTGTTATAGCTTATGAAAATCTGCACCACATAATCCATAAAAGCCGAACCAATGAAGGGTTCTTTGCCTTAAAACTCGACATGGCAAAGGCCTATGACCGAGTAGAATGGCCTTTTCTTATTGAGATGATGAAAAAGTTAGGTTTCTCGGATAAATGGAACAATCTTGTCTATGAGTGCCTATCCACTGTTTCTTACTCTTTCAACCTAAATGGTATCTAGCGGGACATGTTAAGCCATCAAGAGGAATACGTCGTGGGACCCACTTTCTCCTTACCTTTTTCTCTTATGTGCTCCAAGGTCTTACTTCTTTTTAGACCGGGAGGAAGCAAAGAAAATATCACTGGCATTAAAATTTGCGAAAATAGTCCTGTTGTCACTCACCTATTTTTTGCAGATGACTCTTTACTTTTTGCGAGGCAGACACGCAAGGAGCCCGATCAATATAGGAGGTGCTCACAAAATACAGTCAGTCTCGGGTCAAATGGTGAATCTAACCAAATCCTCAATCTTTTTAGCAGAACACAAAGCTTACAAACTCAAGAGGAAATCACCGCTCTCTTTACAGAATTCAAGTTCAACGAAGACACCAAATATTTGGGGCTCCATCCGATTTTGGGCGAAAAATAAAAGCAGATTGGGGACTTGATCAAATCAAAAGTGGAAAGCAGACTAAAAGGATGGAAAGGAAAATTTTTGAGTCAAGGAGGGAAAGAAGTTCTTCTGAAAGCTGTGATTCAAGCCATTCCCCTATATGCTATGTCGATCTTCTGCCTCCCAGTTTACCTATGTAAATTCATCCAATCTTTGATGGCCAAATTCTGGTGGAATAATCATACAGAAGGGAAATCCTTCCACCCGATTGCGTGGGACAGATGTATGCAACCGAAAGATCATGGAGGTTTAGGATTTAAGGACCTTAGCTGCTTTAACCAAGCCCTTTTGGCTAAGTTTTTGTGGAGAATTTTAACGAACCCAAATCTGTAAGTTGCGAAGATCTTAAAAGCGAAGTATTTCCCAAAAACATCTCTCCTTCAAGCCAAACCCAAACATGGTTGTTCCTATGCTTGGTCAAGCTCGCTCTTTGTCAAGTGTTACTGCTCTTCAAAAAGGTGTGAGATTCCGGGTAGGGGATGGAAAAGCGATTAATATTTGGGATGATGCGTGGGTTCCTGACAACCCATCCTTTAAAATTTTATCTTTGAAGCCTGAAGGGTGCTCACTCAATTCTGTGGATCAACTGATAAACAACGGGACATGGAATTGGAATACTTTGATCCAGCTCTTTCTCCAGTTGACGTTGAAAATATTCAGAGAATTCCCATCAGCATTGCAGGTTGTAGAGATAGAAGAGTGTGGAATCTCACTTGCAATGGAGTATACTCAGTTAAATCAGGATACAAAGTTGCATTTCAACTGCAACGGCAATTCTTGACTGACTACGCCTCTACCTCAAATGCCCCAAGTGGTGGGAGAGTGCGCAAAGAATTTAAGAACCTCTGGAGACTGAATCAAGCCCCGAAAGTGAAGACCTTTTTCTGGAAATGTTTATCGAATGGGATACCAACTGCTTCTTTGCTTGCAAAACGAATTTCCTTTCCTGATCCAATTTGCAAAATTTGTGGGAATGCAGAAGAGACCTTGGAACATCTGCTCATTACCTGCGAAAACATAAAAGGAGTATGGCGGATTGCCCCAATTTCATGGGATGATTTCCAAAACCCAAATTTCAGAATCTGCGATTGGTGGGAAAAAGTTAGCCACCAAGTCTCGTCAGAACAGGGCCATCATCGAATTGGGTTGACTCTAGCACTCTTCTGGCAAATATGGAAATCACGAAATGAAAGAATATTTCAAAAGAAAGTGACGGACAATTTAGAGATAGTCCAGAAAGAGCTGAATTTTTGGGACTCTTTGCAAATGGCTTTGGATCAAGAGGATGACATACAGGATGAACATATGCATACTAATGCTTCTCTGCAACAAAGCTCCCGTCCATCAATGGTCATTTTTGTTGATGCATCTTGGGACAGCGTCTCCGGCGTAGGTGCAGGTGGCTTTGTTGTAACAAAAGAGAAGGTAGTCCACGCAGCACATGGTTTCTGGTTTGAAAAAGCTTCATCGGCTTTAATGGCGGAGGCTGCGGCTTTGCGTTTGGCTGTAAGAAAATCTGTGGAGCAAAATTGGGAGAATTTCCTTCTCTTGTCTGATGCAAAAGGCCTCATAAATGCAGTCAACGGTTGTGGTCTAAATGACCCGGGCATTAGCGTAATCCTTGATGATATATGGGCTTTGAAAAATCAGTGTAAAGGCATATCCTTTGGGTATGTTAATCGGGATAAAAATGTGGCTAGCCACAATTTGCCCCGTTTTGTTAATAGTCTTAAAAGAGAAGTCCATTGGACCTCTTCTTTTCCAACTTGGCTTCTTCAAGCTAGTACTCTTGGTGTATCTTAACTTTTTATTGTTAATGGAAGTTTCTTTGTTAGTAAAAAAAAAAAAAAAACACTTCAACATCACACTACGGATTCTTAAAGCAACTACAGTAAAACCTCCATAAATTAATATTCTTTAAATTAATAACCTCTCTAAAATAATATTTTTCTCCGGTCCCAACTTGGGCCAGTTCAAAAAATGACCAATTTCGATAAGATAATAAGATAATAATTTTTAGAAAATCTCTGTATAGATATACAGTCCCAATAATATCATAAATTAATAATTCTCCATAATCACAAAAATATATATGTTACAATTTTGTAAAATATGATTCTGTTGTTTTCTGTTTTTTCTTAAAGTTTAAATCTGCTTGAAACTCATCTCTAATCTTGTTTATATACACGATAGTACATGCTATCACTATTATACACTGAATATTTTTGTTGTAAAAATACAATGAATCAAATTAATATATGTACACTGAATCTTGTATGTACAGTACATTGAATTTGTAACTAATATACATTGAATTAAGTATAATACATAAATTATTACAGTTCATTCTATTTGAATTTATATAATTAAAACTTAATTTTGTTTGATATCAAAAACTCTTATAAATTAATAATTATTAATTTATCGATAAATTAATACCTCTCTAAATTAATAAAATCTTGGGGAAATGAGGGAGAAGGACAGAAATATTTCATCAATTGAGTAGAAGGACAGTTTTTTGAAACTTTTGCATAAAGGACAAAACTATTTATTCATTGTTGAAATTCACTTGTGTTCAAATTCAACTGCTTAAATTCATTGACGAAATTCAACGTCGAAATTCACTAATTTTCAAAATTCATCGTCGAAATTCACTAATTTTCGATTCACTCGTCGAAATTCACCGATTTCGGGATTCACTTGAGAGATTCACCGATTTTCGGGATTCACTGTTTGTCCTTCTCGCCATAAAATTATGCGATTGTCCTTCTCCCTATAAAAATATGTAAATTGTCTGTTTCTTAAAAATATTTCAGATTGTGTCCTTATCCCTAATTTTCCATAAAATCTTCCGGTCTCAACTATATTAATTTAAAGATGTTTTACTGTATAATGGCTTTCAAATAGATGACATTTAAAATCAATGTGTTTGGAGGGAGTCTTTGCTTTTATATTGTAGTAGTAGTTTGAAAATATATTTGAATTCTTTTGACTCATTCTAAATATATAGGAGTAAAAGCAATTATAATGGCAATTCATAAAAATGAAATCTATTTAAACGTGAAACCCACTAAATAGATGAAAATGATAGGATAAATCAAGTTGACCACCGTAATAGCTCACTTCTATTTTTTTTAACAAAACTAGTGGTGGTTTTGCGTGCTCTGCACGGTGTTGCCCATAAATGTAGTTGTTTTGTATGTTTTAAGTAGTTAGTTCTGCTATGGTGTATGTTATCTCGTTAGTACTAAGCATCCGTTGTGCAAGGGCTTTTTTATGGAGTTAATGAGTTGGTGTAGGCCGCTTTGACAAATATATTTTCGATAGTTTATATATTATTACACATAAAGATGTCGAAGTTCTACTACAAACATACATATACGTTCATTCGCTTATTTTATTTATAGGGGTGCTGAAGGAGGCAACCGTACCCGAACCCTAGCCGTAATCATTTACATACATAGTTTATTACACATTTCATGCTTTCCCTTCAACGAAAGTTTTAGTTTGTCTTCAGTTTAAGCTTTTTGAGGGGGCTCAGAGCAACATCGCTTGGTGACATGGTTTCTTTGTTGGTAGATTCAAACTTCATTTGTTCAATAACGTGGGTGTTTCTTTTATTGATGGGATTCTTGGTTTTAGCAACAGTTTTGAGAGCTGCTGAAGAACCGCACCTATTAGAGGTCATCTTCTCAAGCACTACAGTGAACTGAAGCTTGTTTCGTGGAAGAGGCCCAGCAGTAAACACACTCTTCTCCCCATCGCACGCAAACTCTTTTCCAGCTAGGTCAGTGTTGTATGTTTCATGAACACGATCCAGCACACGTCTACCAATGCCCTTGGCATCAACATGCTTCCCATCTTTATAGAAAATAGCAAACCTGTCCAAGCACAACGCATTACAGAAGTTAGAACACGTATTATCACCTAGTAGGTCAATTAAACTATTTCAACAGATTATACACATACACTATAGTGGAAAAATTGTCCACTGACGCTCTTCACGTCCACTTTAAAGTGATTCGTGAGCAGCTGAATCTTCTGGCCCATACTTCCTAGGCCATGCCTCGCCGTAGGAACACGCATCCTTTTCTTGACAGGTTCAATGTCAGCCTTGATTGGAGTGACATTAGGTGGTACTGGTGGGGGTCAGAGTAGAAGATCATCAGACGCCCCGTTATTTTCAACCTGAACAGCGCCATTCTTTTCAATAGAACCGTTCTTTTTAGATGGATCCATTTCTGCAGTAATTACAGAACTTATACATAGGTAAGAGCTACAAAAAAAACATTAACACAGATTTAATAATATGTTGCAGAGAGGGTCATTGTGAGAACAAAAGTAGTGGTGTCAAATTTTCAACACAAATTCATGGATTACCTTTAGGATATATCATCTGTAACCATGGTAAATTTGTGAAAAACATTACTTCAAACAACTAAGTAAATCTACCAAACTTAAAAGAACTTGATCTGTACGTTTGTTCTTTGCTTTTTGTCAATTTCATTTGTGCTTAAGTCAATTAAACTGACTATATGGATCATCTGTAACCACGGTAAATTTATGAAATGGACAATTATGTAAATCCACCAAACTTGAAAGAACTTGATTTGTCCTTTCTTTGCTTTTGGTCAATTTCATTTGTGCTTTTGGTCCATTAAACTTACTAAAGTTGTCAAACACAAACAATTGGGAAAAAGATGATCTGTATTATTCACATATATCACGTATTTATAGTGAACATCATCAAAACCCTAATACGTAACTTTACACATATACCCTTTACACATATTTTACATACATATATTCTTACACGCCCCCTCAAGTTGGAGCATGCAAATCACAAAAGCCCAAGTTGCCCAAAAGAAAACGAAATTGTTGTTTGCCGAGAGCCTTGGTCAAAATATCCGCCCGCTGGTGACTCGTAGGAACATGCGACGTGGCTAGATTACCGGATAGCAACTCATCGCGAACAAAATGACAGTCGACCTCGATATGTTTGGTACGATCATGGAAGACAGGGTTTTTGGCAATAAGGAGAGCCGACTGACTATCACAAAACAAACGCATGGGCTGAGGATGTAAAACACCAAGAGAGAATAACAAGGACTTCAACCACTTCAACTCGCACGTGGCAACAGCCATTGAGCGATACTCAGCCTCGGCGGAGGAACGAGACACGGTAGTTGCTTCTTGGTCTTCCAAGAGATGGGAGAACGACCCAAAAACACCAAGTAACCAGTAACAGAACGACGTGTCAGGGGACAAGCGGCCCAATCACTATCACAGAAAGCTGAAAAGGATAAGTCATCACAGGACGAAGCAAAATCCCCTGACCATGACTCCCTTTCAAATAACGCAAGACGCGAATCGCAGCATCCCAATGGGGTATCTGTGGATCACTCAAAAATTGAGCAAGCGTGTGTACCGAGTAGCTCAACTCAGGACGGGTAACAGATAAATAAACCAGGCGGCCCACAAGGCGACGATACTGTTCCGGATGAGCAAACGGTTGATCTGATGTGGAACCGAGGCGATGATTTTGCTCCATAGGCGTATCAATAGGCTTACAGCCCAACATGCCAGCCTCAGTTAAAATGTACAACGCATATTTACGTTGAGAGAGAATGATACCCTCGGGGCCACACGCCACTTCAATACCGAGAAAATACTTCAACGGACCCAAATCTTTCATATGGAAACATGAACTTAAATATCGTTTAAACCGAACAAGGGCATCAAAGGAAGAACCGGCAATGATCAAATCATCAACATAAACGAGAACATGCAAAGAAACACCATCCCGGGTATAACTAAACAGCAAGTAGTCCGCATAAGATTGAACAAACCCAAAAGTCTTCAAGTCAAGGGAAAGCTTGGCAAACCATTGCCGAGGAGCTTGTTTCAGCCCGTAAAGAGACTTACGTAGTCGGCAAACCATGCCGGGAGAGGAAGCATGATAGCCCGGAGGAAGCTGCATGTAGACTTCCTCATCTAAGTCACCGTGCAGGAAGGCATTATGAACATCCATCTGGTGCAATTCCCAATTGCGGGCGGCCGCAACGGATAAGAAAACCTGAACAGTTCCCATCTTTGCCACCGGAGAGAAGGTCACATTATAATCTATTCCTTCAACCTGGCGATTACCACGAACAACGAGGTGAGCTTTAAGGCGCTCGACGGACCCAGTGGAAGTATATTTAATTTTATATATCCAGCCGCAACCGATGGCATGTTTACCAGGAGGAAGAACTTCCAAGGACCAAGTATCATTACGTTCTAAAGCATCGATTTCTTCCTGCATGGCCCGACGCCAGCCGGGTAATTGAACAGCTTCCCGGAAAGTAGCGGGCTCACGGCCTTTGGTAATAGCTGACAAAAAACACTGGTGGCAAACAGAAAAATTATTATAATCAACATAACAAGCTATGTCAAACGGAGTACCTGAGAGGCATGGCGAAGACGAAGATGCAAGCAATGGGGTGGGGTCTTCATGCTACTGGACAATCGTATGAGTAACATAATCCCGAAGCTTTGTGGGGGGGATTTTCACGCGCTGGCCACGTCCCAAAGTATCCGATGTGGGCACCCCGCCATCCGGGAAAGAACTCGTCTCGTCTGCACGCCCCCTTAATAGAGACGAGGCGGGCATATGCACTATGTTAGGGACATCATCAGAATCATCCCATAGGATGGGTTGACTAAAATAGCGTTCCCATTGCATGCGATCGTGGTCAGGAAGGGTGTCAAGAAATGGAAATTACTCCTCGAAAATTTCAACGTCACGACTGACAAAGAAATCATGGGTCTCAAGGTCATAAAGCCGCCAACCCTTCTGACCAAACGGAAAACCAACAAATATACAACGCCTAGACCGAGAATCAAACTTATCCGGGGCTCGAGGATGAACCGAAGCATAGCACAAACAACCAAAAACACGGATATTATCATAAGAGGGGAGACGACCATATAAGATTTCGTACGGAGTTTTACCATGTAAAATGCGAGTAGGCGTCAAATTAATCAAATGAACCACAGTGAGGACACATTCTCCCCAAAAATACTTTGGTAATTTAGCTTGAAATCGAAGGGCACGAGCAACATTGAGGATGTGCCTATGCTTACGTTCGACCCGACCATTTTTTTAAGCAGTATCGACATAAGATTTGTGATGCAAAATACCCTTTGAATCAAAGAAGGGTTGTAAACTTAAAAATTCGAGTCCATTATCGCTGCGAACACACTTAATGCGTTTATTAAACTTCCGTTTCACCATCTTATAGAATGTTTCAATCAAGTGTCGCACTTCATACTTTCCAGATAAAAAATAGACCCACATAGCACGAGAGCAGTCATCGAAAATAGTAAGAAAAAAACGAGCAACACAACTAGAGGGAAACTTACAGGGACCCCAAATGTCACAGTGAATCAAATCAAATAAATCCAAAGCATTATTATAACTTAAAGGAAACGAAGAACGAGGCTGTTTACTCAAAAAACACACCGAACAATCCACGGCACACATTTTATTGAAGTTAATAAGGCTAGGAATGCCTGATAAATAAGATACCATAGTCATCGAAGGATGACCCAAACGCCTATGCCACAACAAATGAGAGTCGGCTGCAGCAACTTTATTGACTTGAATTTCTGGAGAATAAACTGGCTGAAAATAATAAACCCCATTACACTGCACCCCCGCTCCAATCAGGTTTCTCAAAGTAGGTTGTCGTATAACACATAGCTTATTAGTGAAAATAACAAAATATTTACGGGTGGCGAGTAATTGAGATACCGATAATAAATTGCAAACGAGATCCGGGACATATAAAACATTTTCCAAAATTAAATTGGGCGTCAAAACAACAGTGCCAGATTGCGTAGCAGTAGTATTGTGTCCATTAGGCAACCCAACCAGGGAAGAAATGTCACGTAAATTTGTAAACAACGAAATGTTACCAGACATGTGATTGGAAGCACCGGTATCAATTAGCCAATCACCGGAAGAAAACATACCAGCTAATTTTTCGGCAGAAGTGGGCTTAATGTTTTTGAAAGCAGAGAGAAGCTGGGACCATTGCTCTCCTGATAAAGCTGGAACGGACGGACGATCGGCATCACCGATCTGCTGCGCACTTCCATTCGTACGGTGGTTTTCCATGGTACCTGCAAAATTACGCCCACCGTTCCGGCCACCTCGTCCACCACGATTCGAGTTACGGCCTCCACCCCGTCCACTACGTCCGCCGCCACGGGAAGGGGTGTACCATTCCGGGTACCCAATCAGTTCAAAACAATGCTCCTTGTCGTGGCCGGTGCGTCCACAGTGAGTACAGGAGCGAGCATCTTCTCCGGCAGCCTTCGCCGGTCTGCCATTAATGGCACCTTGAGCGAAGAATCCAATCGCATCGGGCGAGCAGTTCACGAGACTCAGAAACGAGTTGTTTGCGTTCTTCAGCAATGATTTTTGCATATGCAACATTGAGAGATGTCATTGGGTCCATCATCAACAAGGTAAAGACACAGCTTCCGAAGAGTTTAGGATCGAGACCCATACAAAATTGGTGCAAAAACTCCTCTTCCTGAAGTTTAGCATAGTCAGCTGAAGCAGAGCATGTGCAAGTCGGAAATTTGGTGTGACCCACCAACTCATCTTGTAAACGCCGAAGGTCAGCATAATAAACTGCAACGGATCGCCCCCGTTGCTTACAATCAGCGATCTATGATTTTAATTCAAGAATTCGAGGGCCATTCACAAGTGAGTAACGATCACGCAGATCGTCCCACAAATCTTTAACATTATCGGGGTAACGAATGGCGGACCGAATCGAAACATCCAATGTATTAACGATCCAAGCCACGAGCATGGAGTTAACAATACCCCACTGATCGTAGTCCGGTGATTTAGAATCCGGTACCGGAATTTTACCATCGATGAAGCCATGCTTATTTTTGGCACGTAAATTGTTACGAATCGAGCGATACCACTCATCGTAATTGTCGCCCTTCAACAAAACGGGACTGATAACTGCCTCCGTCTCTTCACTGGGGTAGAGATAATACGCAGAGAACGGCTCATATCGATCAGCAGCCTTGGCGGCGGAAGAATCACCATCAGCAGCCATGGATAACAAAAAGAAACGCTGCTGTTAGAAAAAAAAAAGTTTCTGTGGAAGTCTTTTTTTTTTGTGTGTGTGTTTTTGGTTTTGATCGAAAGGGAAAAAAAAGGAAAAGGGTTTCTCTAATTTAGAGAGACTCTGATACCATGTCAAACACAAACAATTAGGAAAAAGATGATCAGTATTATTCACATATATCACGTATTTATAGTAAACATCATCAAAACCCTAATACGTAACTTTACACATATACCCTTTACACATATTTTACATACATATATTCTTACAAAAGTCAAGGGCTTTCTACAAATGAACCAAAGTATAAAAGTAGGAGGAGTTACCTCTCTCATTGAAAGTTTTGACCATGGGGTGAGATCCCCTCCGGTACCCCAAGTTATGTGATCAATACGGTGCATGAATGAGGAGCCGCCACCTGTACCTCAAAGATCTCAGCCACTTATTTATTTTTTTTATTTTTATTTTTTAGCTCTGGTGAGAAATATTGGCAAACAAAAAAAAAAATCACGCTGCTAACTTACCCAATTCATTCTTATATTAGTATTTCTTTTTTCTTTCAAATTACTGTAAAAGATTGTTATATCCTTGTAATTGTTAAGCTCTGTACATGCTAGAACAGTCTTGTCCTCTATCAGTAAATCTTTGTTGTTATATTAATATAAGTCTAAAAAATAGATAAATAAAAAATATTTTAAAAATAGAAAATAGATAGATGTTATATTATTAATCTAAAAAAAGATAAATGTTTAGAAAAAATAGATAAATGTTATATTATTAATCTTAAAAAAAGATAAATATATTTACGACACTTCAATCTAAAGGGCATCCACAGTGATATTTTTGACACGATACGACCTTCTTCCGATATGGCACAACACGTTTTTGTAATATTCTCTTAAATCCTTAATATCCAACACAATGTCGACACCAGGGTCGGTCCTGTCATTTTTTGGGCTTAAGGCCAAGTCCCCGAATTGAGACTTTTAGTTGAAGTTGTTTTTTTTTTTTGAAAAACATATTTTACAAAGTTTTTAACATCCGTAAATACAAAATTCAATTTATTGATAGCCTCAAAACATGCCTATCTTTGTGTGCTTTTTTTTATATAGATATATAATAATATAAAATAATATATTCTTTTTAATTTCTATAGTTTTCCAAACAAAAAATTAATAAAACTTGTTTGTATGTCTAATTTTTTTTGGGCCAAGGAATTTTTTTTATTGAGACTTTTATCGATTGGAGTAAAAAAAAAATTTAGGTCTTTATCAAAAAAAAATTAACATATTATATTAGGTTAGATTGAATTGAATCTACACGGAACCGCTTGCAGAATCAAATCCTGTTCCACATAGCCAGACATAGCCCAGAAGCTCATGCACAGATTGACGAGGAGATGTACAGAATGAGCATTTCCTTCGTTGCCCAGCGGTCGGCTATGTCACCCGATTACTAAACTCGCTCATGAATTAAATTCTATGTATATCATCCGAAAGAAGGTTCTTTTATTTATCTGCTAGATAGTGGCATTAGACTGAGACTCGAGGTGGTGCCAAGAGTAGAGCGAAGGCCAAAAGAATGAATCTTTCCCTTACCGCAGAGCTATTTTGGCACCTCTCACATTCTAACGAGTGGCTATCGCACCTCTCACATTCCAACATAGTAAACTATGTAGAGACTAAGAGTTCGTTCGAGTGACTTACGTTTTTTTTCTTTCTTTTAACGAAACATGTACCGTTGGGCCTTCCCGACACCGTTGGGCTTAAGACGGCCGTCTCTCCGGCCTCACATGAGGGCCGGCCCTGGTCAACACTCCCTGACACGGCATTTCATATTATTTATTTATAAAAAAATCTGTTTTTTTATTTCACATTTTTCCAACAGGAAAAAAGAAAGATGAAAAGGCAAATTATGTTGTATATATATTGTAATTAGCAGACAATGTTATTATTTAGATTATTTGTTCCATGATGGTACAAAATATTATATAAATTGTAATTTTTTAAGAACCAGTCAAGTTTTTGTACTTTTTTGGAGGAAGCGCGGCAGTTGGGGATCTAGTGGCTCGTGGTAGAGAGTGATTGCTTGGCATGTGTCTCGCGGCTCCGCAGACCCGTAGAAGACCTTACGGCCCACGGCTGTTTAGTAAATGATTGTTTGGCTTTACTCTCTAGCTTTGTATCTGTTTCCTTTACTTTTATTCGGCGTATGGGGAATGTCCCTGTGCATCTCTTAGCTAGATATGCTTTACTAGTTTCGACCTTAACATCTTGGGGTGCCTCACCCCCTGATGACGTTTTGGCCGCCTGTTTGATGGATCTTGATTAATAAAAGTTCTTTTTTCCTCAAAAAAAAAAGTTTTTGTATTTATTTATAGCCATTAGACATATATATGTGTACGTATATGTATTAATATGTGTCACTAATATGTCGTATTTTTAAATTTTAACATTAGGACGTGTTCATATCATGTCATATCGTGCGCCGTGTAAATGCTTCATGACGATACAGGGTTTCACTCCCTCCACGTGTCGTCTATCGGTTGGTCATCACGTTATGAACAAGCTACAACATACTCATGTCGAGACCCAGGATCGAGGCTAGGGCCATCTAATCTGCTCCCAGGTTTACGACTATCGACTACCGGCGGCGTGTGAGATGACAAGTCCATAAGGATAGAGTCCACACCGGCTAGCGATGTAGGACAATGAGTCTAGTGGTCGATCACCGCAAGTCGGCGATGATCGACACCGAGGGCGATGTCCGCGCCCGGTATCGAGCCCACCCACAGCGATAGCTTGGGCAAGGGTCAAGGCCCATTTAAGGGTAAAGATGACAATAACACAAGCCGACTTAACCTTAGGGTTTAGGCAAGTATTGTCATTATAAATACCCCCAATCCAAGAACTACGTAAGGCTTGATTCCTGGAATTTAACAGGATACGTAGGTAATCTAAGAGAGAATCTTAGACTCAGCCGCAAACATAAACACCCACCTCCTCATTCATTTTTGGCATTAGGGTTTCGTGTATTCATCACTAGATTCATCTTGGGGCCGGATAATTAAGGTGGCGCAATTTGTCATCGTCATTGGCGCTAGAAGGAGGGCCTTCTATTGATTGAATACGCAAGAACACGATGCCTCCCAAGAAAATTGCATCAAAATCGCATCAAAGTCATCGATCAAGGCTCCCAGTTAACGAGCCGATCGATCCCGATATGCAAGAGAGAAGAAGATCCAGCCTTGGATCTTATTCAAAGACGAACCTCGCGAAAGCAGGGGAAAAGATCCGGCTTTGAACCTTATCCAGAGTCCCACCAACGAAAAAGCAAGCTCTTGCTCCAGAATATCGGGCGCTTGCGGATCAGTTGGCAGGGGCAGATTTGGAGGTAATGTCCAGGATAATAGCCGAGGCGATTCACGGCGGCGGCGGCACGCGCCGCCAGAAAAGAAGCTATGGCGGAAGGCGGCCAGAAAGATGTAGTGGACAAGCCTAAACAGACTCCTGGAGACGAAATAAGCGCATCGTCTAGCTCGGTGGAAAGGAAGAGACGTGAAATCCACCAAAAACACCAGAGAGGGATGATGATAGCGCCAGGGAAGAGAGTTGAATGCAATTTTGGGAAAGAACCGAGTTTCGTTGTGGCTCGAGTCTCCTTCACGAAGGAGATCGAGAGCTTTCCTAAACCCAGGGGTTTAAGATACGAAGATAGAACCTTATGATGGCACCACCGACCCGGAGGACCATCTCCACAGGTATCTATCTCAAATGAGGTTGGATGGGGCACCCGATGCAATGCGCTGTCGGGCATTCGAGACGCTACTCGTAGGTCGAGCAAGAGAATGGTTCACGAAGCTACGACCAGGGTCGATCTCCAGTTTTGCCATGCTCGTTCGAAAGTTCCGAGATGCTTTTATAGTCAATAAGAAGTTTCATCTGAGTGCCACGCACCTCATGAACGTGAGGCGACAAAAAGACGAAGCGATGATGGAATATTTGAAGAGGTTTAATCTCGAGGCCATGCAGTCAGGGACGCAGATGACCGACTTCCGATCACGCCGTTAGTAGAGGGCTGCGTAATACTAAGTTATACATGAAGTTGAGCGAAACGTTCCCATACCATGGGCGAATGTGTCAATGTGGTGCATAGATTACATCAGGGGAAGAGGCATTGCGGCGGCACACCCAATCCATTGGATGGAATCCAAGAAAGACACCCGAGGTCGAGCAGGAATCAGTCAAGAGGCGGGATGTCGAGTAAGCCATCGATGCAGGACCGTATCGACACGTCCACCTCAGACCGTGAGGGCAAGAAGGGACCCTCTTGTGATAAGGACTTTATCCCACTCAATCGACCTCGATCCGAGGTGTTGTCGATTATGCTTTCAAAAAACTTGGCGAGAAACCGCCATTTGTTGAAGAAACTCGAGAAAAGAGGAACGCAAGCAAATACTGTGATTTTCACGAAGACATAGGTCATACAACAGAGGATTGTATCGACCTGAAAAGAGATATCGACGTCTGCATTCATGAAGGAAAGCTAGACGAAGTTGTTGACAGATCTCAGTATGATGGGCCCAGGGGGCGTGGAGAATTTAAGAGGAAAAATCCCGATCAAGACAGGAACCGAGGTCGAGATGCCCAAAGACGAAGGGATCGGTCACCTCCGAGGAATCGATCCCAAGGTCGGGAAGGAAACAACGAGAGATAACTTTGGTCGAGACAGATCGAAGAAAATCGACTGTAAACTATGTCAATCGATCTTTGGTCGGATGAAAGTGATAAGGATCGGACCGGTGAAGAGCCACCCGATGCTTTCGAGAGCGCGCAGCGGCTTCAATTCACGATAGAAGTCGGGTATGGCCCTCGTGATGATATCCCCAAGTCGAGGAGTCATAGCGAAGGGTTAGTTATCGTGGCCGTGATCAGCCGAGCCCGTGTATCGAGAGTCTGTATCGATAACGGAAGTGCTGTAATCATCTTATACTACTCGTCGTTTCAAGCGATGAAGTTGAAAGAGAAGGATCTAGCCCCATATAGCGTCTCCCTGTTCGGATTCACAGGGCAAGCAGTCCATCCCATGGGCTCGATGAAGTTACTCACGGCGATTGGGGATGGCGAGAAAGGAAGGACACTTGAATTAAGCTATGTGGTGGTCAAGGCTCCTCTGCGTACAATGTTATCCTAGGGCGACTGCGCTCTTGAGCTGCGTGCTATCATATCGACTTTTCATAATAGTATGAAGTTTCCCACTAGAGGCGGTTCCCACGAAGTAAAAGGAGGCGTTGAAGTCGCTCGGAGTTGTAACTCTGTTGTCATGAATGGGAAGATGGCGGTTCAACAAGTCTTAGTCGAGGAACCGATTCGAGAGGAAGAAGAGGAGAAGAGTTGGGTCTCGGTGTGCGATCAGCGTCCGACTCCGACTGGGAAGGAGAGGGCGATCGGTGTGTGCAAGTCGGGATTTGGATCGCGAGAGAAAGAAAAATTGCTACTGGTCGAGCTTTTAATCGAGTTCAGGGACATCTTTGCCTGGAAAGCCACCGACATGCCGGGACTGTCCACCGACATCGCGGTTCATAAGCTCGAGATTGACCAGGCTAAAAACCCAGTCAAACAGAAGAAGAGAAGTTTTGCGTCAGATCGACTTAAAGCTATTGAGTTAGAGGTCTGTGTTAAGGGCGAAAATCTATGAATTATAAGGCGATATTCCACGATGTTTTTCCCTCTATATTGTATAAGTTGCATAATAATTGGTCCTTTTATTAGAATATCGAGCAAACGATATTTTCATAGACTTGATCGCAAAGTTGGTATAATTATGTGATTCTATGGTTGAAATATAAGTATTTGAATATTACTACAGTTTGCGATGTGTTCCATGTGTTATAGGTATGTTTATTGTGCTCAAATGATGATCAAAAGGGATAGAACTCGAGCTATAAAGATTTAAGAAGGAGATAATGATCAAGTGGAGTGAGGAAAAAGAGATAAAGAGGAGAAAATCGCACTCTGAACAGCTGAACGAGCGTCCAGGTCCCGTCCAAATGGACGGGCGTTTGATCAAATGGACGGGCGTCCAGGAGGATAGGTTACATTCAGGAAGTTTGGGCGCAAGGTGGGCCTTTAGGATGAGCAGGCGTCACGAAGAAGACTCGGCCCGACTCGAAGTTCAAAGCGCAGACAGGCAGCGTCCGGAAGGGTAGACGGCGTCCAGGGGCGTGTTCATGAGAACCGACTTAAAACCCTATTTGTATCGGCGCGCCCCAACCCTAATTTTTCTGTTTTCTATAAATAGTCGATTGTAAAACCTAGCGAGGGGGTAGAGATACACATATAGAGATTGAGAGAGTCGAATTCATCTTAAAAGCAATGATTTGTCCTTTCTTTCTTTTGTTTTCTTTTATTATGCAATCAAAACGATTTGTTGATTTCAAGACTATTATGAGTAACTAAACTCCCGGGTTGGATGAGCGGGTGAAGCAATTCGGGAGGTGTTTGGTTTTCTTATTTTATGCGTTTTGCAATCAATAAAGGTCGATTTTTATTGCGTTTATTTCGTGCTTCATATCGATAGATAAAGCTGTGATATTTGTTTGACGATAGTTGAATGAATTCTAGATCACCGCAATAATGTCGATTTAAGCGATTTGTCTAAAAGCGAAAGTTATCAAATTGTTAACCTAGATAATAGATTCGAAAGAATTTGTGCCTATCGTGCTTAAATAATCAATCTTTGATAAAAGTTGATAAACGGATTATCTAAGAAATTAGTAATCTGCTTTGGGTATAGGTTAATCTTGGCCTTTAGTAATTTGCATGCGTAGGGAGTTAGAATCTTTTACCGCTATCTTGAATTGTGGATCCCTGTTTGTCTGCCTTTCTTCCCATTATTTGATAAACCTTAAATTGTTAATTCGTGACACGTTTAGCTTAAACTTAAAAACACATTCAACCTCACGTTCCTCGTGGTATCGACCCGGAATAACCGCTTTACTACAAGCTTTGCACTTGGAGCGACTAACCGGATTTTTATTACTTGTCTTTTTGTTTCGTTTACAAAAATCCACAACAAGTTTTTGGCGCCGTTGCCGGGGAACTTGGCACGGTTTTATGTGTTTTTAGCATAAGATTTAGGTAGATCATTCGCCGCTGTTTTAGTTAGGGTTTAAGGTTCTCCCTTAGTAGCCTCTTTTCTGCAATTTCTGCTTCTGTTCTTGTTCTTCCGGTACCAAACGAGCGTCTGGATCTTGGGCGCTTTGTCCGCTGGAAATTTTCGATCCAATTTTATTTTTATTCACTCAAGCGAAGTCCATAATATTTGGATGCCCGTTCGAGTATTCGCCAACGGACGGCGTTTGTGTCACTAAACGCCCGTCCATCCCAATACCCACCCAGGCGCCCGTCCATAACCTTGGGCGCCCCGCCATCTCCACGACTCCTTCTTTCTCTTTCTCTTTCTCTCCTTAGTTTGACTTCGTTATATGCAAACACGAAGTAAACAAGGGCGATTAATTTTAGCTGAGCTTGAGCGAGACGTAGTTCGAGTAAACCGTAAACAAAAGTTCCCAGCCCATTCCGATTCCGAAGAGGAAGTCAAAGAGAGTTCGGTGAAAACTCTTACGAAGATAATTTCTTCTCCAACCTTTTCTTTGAGGAAGAAACTCACGATTCAATGGCTCAAGCCAACCGCACCCTGGCGGACTATGCCACTCCCGGTGATGTGAACATCCGCTCGGCGCGTGGTTATCCCTACCGATCAGACCCGTTTGAGATAAGACCACCGTCATCCGGATGGTGCAACATGCATCAACTTTCTATGGGTATCAATCGAGAACCCTATCGCATCTTTATGTATTTACGGGTATATGCGATACTACTCGCATCAAGGATGTCGATCAAGACATCATTAAAATGAAACTATTTCCATTTTCACTCCGTGGAGAAGCAATGGAATGGTTTAAATCTCTTCCTTCTCGAATCTATCCAAACTTGGGCCCACTCGAAAGTCAATTTTGGCCCAATATTTTCCTCCGTCTAAGACTGACTCAATGTCTTAACGAGATCTCAAACTTTCATCAATCGAGTGATGAATCTTTCTTTGAAGCATGGAGCGTTTCAAAATTTTGTTGAACAAGTGCCCCCCATCATGGAATGGATTTGCGAGGAAAGTCCACACTTTCTTCGATTGGTGAATGAGTCCACTAAAGGAATGGTCAACTCCTCATCCTGAGGAGTCTTCTTGAAGAAAACCCCACGGCAAGGGTGGGAGTTATTTGAAGATATAGCTAGGTACAACTATGCACCTACGTATCGATCACCAACGCTCCTGCTTGCACTTAAAATCGAAGAAGTCAACAACGTAATCATGGTCAAATGATTGCGACCTGCCAGCTCAACTTTCTGCTTTGACCATGACTAAAAATCAAAATCGACCCTCTCTCCAACGGAATGCACAAGTATTCTCGTGTGATAATCATTATCGGTGGTCACATCGGTGACCATTGTCAATACACTCCTACCCCGGCTTTCAAGCCAATGCCGCCAAACAAGCGAGGCGGTATGATTCGGTGAATTGCTATACCATGGGCTTAGAGGTCACATTTACAACATGCCCCTTGAATGGTGGAAATGAGAGAAACAATTTTTCGGCCCGCAAAACCGAGATTTTCAAACCGAGAATAACTCTCAAGGTCGAACTACAACGAGAATAGAAATTATGCTCGAGAATCAAGGTTTTGACCAAAACCCCACTCAAAATTCGGGATGAATACCACTCGCAATGCCTACTACCGAACCCCAACTCGAGTCAAAGTTCAAATTCTCAACCAAAAACAAATCCAACCTTGGCCCGCTAATCAAAACTCACAGCGAGAACCGCCTACTCAGGACTCCTCAACTTATGGTACTACCCCTACAAGGCGGCGAGTATGAAGAGCAACAGAGGACGATGAAGAACTTAGAAAGACAGTTAGGACAAGCTGGTGAACAATTAGTTGCCAGACCTCAAGGTCGACTACCTAGTTTCTGAGAAAAAAAACCTAAAAGTGGGCATGCGGCCCGGTGAAGCGAGAACAAACCAGCGTGCCGAGCTCGCACCCATTACTCCCTATGGACAAGAGAAGTCAAATGCTATGAATCGAGATCCGGTACACAATTACAACAACACCACAGTTACAGACGGAACTGTGGAAGCGAGTAAACCCTCCTACCCCGATTCGGTAGGAGGGAAGAATCATGCTTCACGACTGGATGAAGAGAAAGATGAAAATGAGATTGAAGCAGAAAGAGATCTCGGTGATTGAAAACCAAAATGATGAACCGGAGAAAGTCACTCAGACGAATGATCCTCGGCGAGTAAAAGGCAGAGAAAAGATGGTGAGGTGGAAGGATCTTGAGGACAAAGCTATAAGAGCTTCCTCGCCGGAAAGTCTTTTCCGAAGAAGAAGCTGAATAAGCTCCCATTTCCGCCAAGAAAGCAAAACATTTCATTATCTCAAGACAAAAATGCGAGAAGGTACTCAACTTACTAAGAAACACCCAAGTAAATTTGCCTTTATCTGAAGTGTTGGTTGAGATGCCTAAGTCGCCAAGTTTGTGAAGGATGTTGTTTCTTCAAAGAAGAAGTTGGGTGAAATGGAGAAAAATTGGGAGAGGAATGCTCCGCTATCAATGACGGAGAAATTCCTAAGAAGCGCGGCGATCCGGGAAAGTTTGTCTTAACTCTGCGGATCAAGGATTTAAGTTTCCCAAACTCTCTGTGTGATTTAGGAGCATCCATTAGTCGATGTCTCTATCATGCAGGAGACTACACCTTGACCATCTATTGAAGCCTACCCCATAAGTATCCAAACTTGAGACGGATCTTTCAAGAGAGCCGAATGAGTGCTTAGAGACCTTACGGTCCAAGTAGACAAATTTACATTTCTGTGGATTGGTACGTCTTGGACACTAAAGAAGAAGATACCCCCTCCTCCCGGGGCGACCTTTCCTATCCACTTTGCCAGAGCCTCTATGGATTGCGATGCGGATTTGTCACTTTACGTGTTGGGGGCGAGGAAGTGCACGCTACAGTGTAGTTAAAGCTCTCGAGCACCTTCCGAAAATCCCTCGGGCTTTGTGATTGAGGCGTCAGGCGATTTCTGAGACTACACTCTGGCGAGCCGGAGGTCAAGCTTATGGAGAAGAACTTGTTGAAGAGGACACAGTGCTCTCTGAAAGAACTCTTTCCCCCTCAGAAGAAGTCGATTTGCTTGAGGCAAGAATTTTTGACCCTATCAGCGAGGAAGATCTAAAACAAGGAGAAGCCAAGACCAGCTTAGAGGAACCTCCTGAGGACCTTGTTCTAAAACCTCTACCTCAGCATCTGAAGTATATCTTCTTGAGAGAAGGCGAGCGCCTACCTCTGATTATCTCCTCTACACTGTCAGCAGAAGAAGAAGATGAGTTGGTTGACGTTCTGAAGAAAAATGAGAAAGCCTTCGGTTGGCAGGTAGGTGATATAAGAGGAATATCTCCAGACGTCTGTATGCATAAGATTAGAACCGAAGAAGGTGCAAAGAGTGTAAGACAACCGCAGAGACGTTTAAACCCACACATGCAGGAAGTGGTGAAGAAAGAGATCATTAAGCTGTTGGATATGGGGATCATTTATGCGATAGCTGATAGCGATTGGGTGTCCCCCACTCAGGTAGTACCTAAAAAGGAGGTATTACCATTGAAAAGAATGACAAAGGTGAAGAGGTAGGTCATAGATTAGTCACTTTGGGTGCAGAGAATCAGTATAGACTATAGGAAGTGAACGAGGTGACCACTGAAGGACCATTTCCTCTCCCTTCATAGACCAAATGTTGGAACGTTTGGCGGGGCATGCTTTCTACTGTTTTCTGGACGGTTATTCAGGTTATTTCCAAATCCCTATTGACCCAGTAGATCAAGAGAAAACAACCTTCACCTGCCCCTATGGTACTTTCGCTTATAGGCGAATGCCCTTTGGACTTTGTAATGCACCGCCTACATTTCAAAGATGTATGTTGGCTATCTTTGATGGACTTATAGAGAAATGCATGGAGGTATTCATGGGCGACTTCTCGGTGTTTGGCACATCGTTTACTGAATATCTTGAAAATCTAGACAAAGCACTGCAAAGGTGTGTGGAGAAGAACTTGATTCTCAATTGGGAGAAGTGCCATCTTATGGTGACCGAAGGGATTGTTTTAGGTCACAAGATCTCCGCTAAAGGCATAGAGGTTGATAAAGCTAAGGTAGAAACTATTGAAAAGATGAATTACCCCAGAAACACGAAGGAAGTAAGAAGTTTCCTTGGTCATGTGGGTTTCTACAGGAGATTTATAAAAGATTTTTCAAAAATATCGAAACCTTTATCGACTCTACTGAAAGATGACGTCACCTTCAATTTCGATAATGACTGTCAAGTTGCCTTCAAAGAGCTTAAACAGCGTTTGACCTCAGCCCCTATCCTGATCTCTCCGGATTGGAACATTCCATTCGAACTGATGTGCGATGCCTCCAACTACGCTTGTGTGGTGTCAGTGTATTAGGACAAAGGGTTAATGGTAAATTCCAACCTATCTCGTCACGCAGAGTCATACCTTGAATCCAGCCCAAGCAAATTACACCACTACGGAAAAGGAACTGTTAGCAGTTGTGTTTTCCATGGATAAGTTCCGCAGCTATTTGCTTGGTGCCAAGGTGATTGTATGGACTGATCATGCGGCTCTGCGTTACTTGATGAACAAGAAGGATGCCAAACCGAGACTGTTGAGATGGATTCTTACACTACAAGAATTCGATGTTCACATCAAGGACATACGGGGTAGTGAAAACACCGTAGCGGACCATATTTCGAGAGTTTTGCCAGTAGCTGAGGAAGACTCCCAGGACATTGATCTTTATTACCCCTTCGAGAGCATTATGAACATGGATGTCCACACTCCCGACCCTCCTGGTATGCTTCGATTGTCAATTATCTTCACTCGGCTATCTCGAACCCTGAATTCTCTTACCAGGAAGAAGAAGTTCTTCTCTCGATCTAAAGTACTGCATGCAGGAAGAACCATATCTGTTCAAGATCTGCAAAGATGGGTTGCTTCGCCGGTGTGTCCCTGAATCCGAGCAACGGGATATTATTGAGCAATGTCATAGTGGTCCCACTGGTGGCCATTTCAATCCGTGGAAAACCGTTGCCAAAATCTTCCAATGTGGTTTTTACTGGCCCAAAGTCTTTAAAGATACTGAAGCTTTCTGCAAAGGCTGTGATAGGTGCCAGAGGACCGGCACTTTGACCAGGCGGTATGATATGCCGCTTAAACCCATTTTGGAGTGTGAAGTGTTTGACGTATGGGGCATTGACTTTATGGGACCATTTCCATCTTCGTGCGGAAATAAATACATTCTAGTCTGTGTAGACTACGTATCTAAATGGGTAGAAGCTGTCGCGACTCCACTGAATGACCATAAAACGGTCATGAAATTTCTGAAGAGGAACATTTTCACGAGGTTTGGCTGCCCTAGAGCTCTGATCAGCGATGAAGGTTCGCACTTCATTAATAAACCCCTGGATAGCCTGTTAGCTAAGTATGGTGTTAAGCATAAGAGTGGCACACCATATCACCCATGACCGATGGGCAAGTTGAGCGTAATGTCAGTATAAAGAAAATCCTCGAGAAACGGTCAACTCCCATCGAAAGGATTGAGTCTGAAGTGGATGATGTCTTGTGGGCTTACAGACCGCATACAAAAACCTATGGGTACATCACCATACCAAATGGTTTATGGAAAGCCTTGTCATTTGCCAGTGGAGTTAGAGCATAGAGCTTATTGGGCAACTAAGTTCCTAAACTTCGACTCCCAAGCTTGTGGAGAACGTAGGCTCCAGCAGATACATGAATTAGACGAGTTCGGGCTCCAAGCTTATGAGAGTTCATGGATAAGCAAGGAAAGGATGAAATTCCTTCATGATAAAAAGATCAAGAAAAGGAGTTTCATGCGAGGCGGCCGGGTATCATTATACAATTCCAGTGCATCTTTTCCCGGAAAGCTAAGGGCGCGCGGTGGTCCGGTCCATTTGAGGTCTGTCTGTCTTTCTAGCGGCGTTTTGGAACTTAAGGGATTGGTGATCGGACTTTCAAGGTCAATGGTCAACGATGCAAACACTACATTGGCCACCCGAAGGAATCACCGAGGTAGTTAAATTCCTTGATTTGTTAAGTTGTATCGCTTGAGAGTCGATGATCTGCGATGAGTTCTCCCAGACCTATTCTCGATGATAATCTTGAATCACCACCAAAGTTTTGCGGAAGTGGGACATGGAACAATATTGGAAGGAAGTGGATTTGAAGAAGCATAAAGTGCGGAAGAGTTCCCGGTCGAGACGGAAGATCAAGCAGGCCTGGGAAAAATGGTTGGGTCGAATCCAGTCACTATTTGCTGTTTTTGTAGCCCTAATTTTGTTAAGAATTACATTCTTTGAGATGACCGGCAAAAAGCCAAAGTGGCCCGACCGGGTTAGACTGAATTGAATGTCGAGCTAACGACATAAACCAAAAGCGCCCACTAGGGGCATCCTAGATATCAAATCTTGTTTGATTTTCCCTTAGTTCTTTTTGCTTTGTGTATGTTATTTTAGTTAGTTTTACTAAGCTTTTATGTTTCTATCTCATCAATTAGTTGCTTTCTAGTTATGGATCGTTACGGAGTTAAGCCCTGAGGAGTTTCCACTCATTAGTCGGATACCGATCATCATAGATGATGGACCAGGAGGCACTATAATTCTTCATGTAGATTTTGATATTAGTACTCGAGTTAAGACCATCACGTGCGTTATCATTGTTCCACCTTGTAAAGGAGGCGCAATTTCACGATCGAGGAGTTGCGGGAGGCCATAGGGCGTCCTTACGATCCTTAATGATCCTATCTTTGTGGTTTGGCACTAGTCTTTGCTGGTGAGCATTTTAGAGGTGTTGAGGTAGGCGGCGAGGATTGGTGTTTGCAAGATGAGTACGATTCCCTCCGGCTATCGACATGCTTCGACGTCTCATTCGCTTAGTGGATTGGGACGAGATCTCTACGATTAGTGTTTCATTAGTTAGTTTTGCTTTAAATCGAGCCCGACGTAAAATGGAAGCGCTTGGTGGGAGGCAACCCAACTGTTTTATTTTTGTCTGTTTTATTTTCAAATTCTCTCATGATTTTCCATATTGTACTTTTGAATTTTAAATTATCAATAATAAAGGTTTCGCGTTTAGTTGTTTTATATGATAAGTTTTTTTTTTTTTTTTTTTTTTTTTTTTTTTTAAAAAGGGGACAATTTTGTGTTTTTCTTACTGGGCGCCCGTCTGGTAATCTTGGGCGCCATCCGGCCTCGATTTTCTGGGCGCCCGTCCAAGATATGGGACGCCCCGTCTGGAAACGAGCTTTTCAATCCTGTATTCAACTTCTTGACCAGACGTTCGTCTAACAATATAGACGCCCGTCCGGATAATTCCCTCATATCCTGTATTCAAATCAAGCCTTTGGACGAAGCGTGGCATTTTGGGCGCCCGTCCGGTTCATCACATTTCCAGGCGAGATGCCCGTCCGCCGAGTTGGACGGCGTCCCACTACCTGCTCTATATATACCCCCTCATGCCATGAACCCTCATTCCTTGAATTTCAAACCGCCTCACCCGACTTTTGCCCTCCTCTCAACCTAAATCCCTTGATTCAACACCAAATTGGGCGATTTCAAGTGCTATAGGACGCCCCTGACCCCCTCTCATCAATTTTCAAAGCCAAATCCCCCAATATTCCATATTTTTGAAGAATCGGCCACCTATAGAGTCCGACTTTGTTCAAGAAAAATCGGATTTTGAGGTCAATTTGGGTTGTTTTGGACGTCTACAGAGCATTATCTTCATCTACTCATCATCTTTGGTAAGTTTGTAGCAACTTTTCTTGATTTCTTTCACGTTTTTGTGAGTTCGATCTTCGGGTCGGCTCATTTTCTTGAAATTTATCTCATTTTGTTGCTTTTTCTTCCTCGTTTTGGTGTTGTGATGATGGTTGTGGTGGATGGGTTGACATTGTTGAATTGAAATCCCGATTTGGATGTTAAGCGGGTAACCTTGGTTGTGGGCTTGTTTGAATTGGTCTTAATAGCTTCAAACATGGTTCATAAGGAAGTGGTTGCGAAGAAGAGGTTCGGTAAGGATGTGGCTAGGGAGAAAGGTTAAAAGCGTAAGGATCGGACCTCCCATAGTTGATCCAAATAGAGGAGTAGTGATTCGAGAGCCATCCTCTGGGGCTTCACAAAATGAGTTAGGGCTGATTTGAGGGCGAGACTACTTCGGATCGAAACTAATGACGATGAACCTTTGATTAGGATGCCTAGGGTACCTCCGGTCAAAGCATCTTCTAGGGCTGAGCGTCACGGTGGAGACAATTTGCATCGGACGAGGTGAGACCGAACCGAGGCTGAACCGCCTCGAAAGAAAGTGAGACCAGTTGTGCCTATTCCTATGCCTCGTCGGTTTGTCAACTCTAAAGCACATGAGGCCTATACCAAACATTACTTTGCGAGAAACATGTTGGTTGAAGCGGCGGTGTTGAAAACAAAAGTGGCCCCTCTTTTGTAAAAGTGTTGGAAGATAGGAAATGGGAGGAATTGATGAAGATCCCGACTACCCGGTGAATGATTCGTTGGTTAGGGAGTTTTACGCTAATTTTTCGGAAACCGACTTAGACACGGGGGTGGTGTTGGTTCGAGGTGTTAAGGTTCCCATTTCACCACAAGTTTTTAATGCAAAATATGGGTTGGCAGTGTTTGAAGGGTTGGATTATAAGGAGGAAATTAAGAGACGGCAGGATTCGGGACAGGATCCTTTGGAGGACCTGAGGTTGACAGTTTGCCCCGATATTGCTTGGACGCTCAGACCGGGTGGGGACCGTAAGGAGATTGTTACTACGGCGTGGTCTGAGGATTGGAGAGTCTATTGCCGTTTCATCCAGAGTCGTTTATTGCCGAAAAATAATTTGACACACTTTCACATAGGCGACCTTGGAATGTTGTATGCTTTGGTTTTCAAGTTAAATGTCGATGTTGGCCAAGCGATTTATGATGAGTTGGTGTTCAGTCAGAAGAATTACAAGCGGAGTTTGATTGTCCAACATTTGATTCATCGGATATGCAAGGATGCCGGAGTGCGGAGTATCACGCAGCGGGATCATAGGCCTAAGAACCCGAGAGGTATTCGAGAGAAAAGCTCCGTCTACGGTTGAGTCCGAGGTCGTTCCCGTTCTTGAGCTGGTTCCACTTCGACACCACCTCGAGCCTCGGTTCTTTGGATTATCTTCTTCCGAGATTACTCGGCATAGTATGGCTCATAGTTTGAGGCGATGTTGAGTGACATCCGGGATGGCCAAGATAATATTTTGTCGGTTTTGGAATTTATCGTTGATGGGCGGCAACCGAGAGATCGGCGGGTATTCAATGCAAGTAATATGGATTATGTCTTCTCCGAGCGAGATAGAGTGGGTGATAGCCGAGGTGGTCAAGATGGAGGAGAAGCCCGAGTCGTCGGCGATGAGGAGGATGAGCCCCGTAGACCACGCTCTTTCGCTTCTACTACGCGCGGCTGAGCCTACACGGACGGCGTCCATCTTTGTTCTTTGTACCTACTTGATCCTCCTCATGTTGATGCCCCTGCGGTGGTTCTGCTTTGTTATTCCTCCGTCGATGCTCCGATTCCGCCCGAGTGATCTTGAGATTTTTATGCTTTTTTTTTCGCTTGATGTATTTCTTTCTTTTATCCGACTTGATCCGGTTGTACAATGACTATTACTACTCTCCTTTTAGATGCATCTATGATTTATATTTTTCTGTTGCTTCATGTCAGCTGTCTAGCACCACATATTTGGATTGCGATTTCGTTGGTATTATGATAATTTTTGGTTGACGCTTGTTGTTCTATCTCTTTCATTCATTCCTTTCACATTATTACGTTATTGTGCCTGTTTTCCCCGAGATTCATTTGTTTTGTCGAGTAGTGCGATCTAGTCTTGGTTGAGTTCGGTTTGGGCGTTTTTTCCGGCGCTTTGGCGAGTGTTGTTTCTTTCATGCTCCGGCCTGACCAACATCTCGATTTTCTCTGCGCATGTCTGACTAAGTTTCTTATCCTTTTACTTTCTGCACAACATGAGGACATGTTGCATTTTTAAGTGTGGGGAGGGGATAGTTCGATTTGTGCCTATGTGTGAGCGTTGTTTAATACGTTAGATTGTGTTTATTATGCAAAAAAATTTTCAAAACTTTCCGACACCCTTGTTTTTGTTTTGTCCCGTAGGCAAATTCAATTTGAAGTTCGTTGTTTTTATAGTCATCTATGCGATATATCATATGTTTGGTAAGTTAGTTGTTTCACGACACTATTTTTCACGAGCCATAGTGAATGATGAGCTATTTCATAAAGCTATACCCGTTTTGGATTAGTAGTTTTGATTTTCTTATAAGTCATGTGCTTAGTGCTACGTATGTATCTTGAGATTTATGGTAGTTTGTATTTAGTTCAGTATGAGATCTTTGTGAATATCTAGAAGTTTGAATGTGATAAGTAACACGTAACTAATGTCAAATGAGAAGTTGAAAAGTTAAATGAATCTAAGGGTGTGTCGAAAGCTAGTCGATGATTTGAGTGCGATAGGGTATACCACGTATGTCCTATACCACTATGATGACTAAAAGCTCACGACAGTTAGGAAAAGCTGCCTTATGATTGGAGTAAGGTAGGGTGTTATCTCGAAATGTCCTATTCTGCTATGAGGGCAATAGCTTCTTCTAATGTGTGTTTAAAGTGAAATGGTTAGATCAACTTAACAATTTATGTGAAATGAATAAGGCTTAGTTTTCGTTAATCTTATCCCCAGTATAAACTGATAGATATGCTGTAGGGATTATCCTCTGAGCATTTCAGAAAAGGCCCTAGATTCATTCGATCATCCTTTTCGGGATATGTCACGTTGGTAGGGTACATCTTATGAGTGTCATTTATTGCTATTCTGCGAGGGGGTATTAGCTAGTTTTGCTTTGAGTTATTCAAGTTTGGATTTAGTGGAAGTTTTCTATGGCTATGCACACTCACGTGGGTGAACATCTAATTTATTTGAATCTGTGGTATATGTGTTAAGATGTCTATACTCTTCCGAGCCTTTCTTTCGTTTTGTTTTGCTCGGGACGAGCAAAAGATAAGTGTGGGGGAGTTGTTAAGGGCGAAAATCTATGAATTATAAGGCGATATTCCACGATGTTTTTCCCTCTATATTGTATAAGTTGCATAATAATTGGTCCTTTTATTAGAATATCGAGCAAACGATATTTTCATAGACTTGATCGCAAAGTTGGTATAATTATGTGATTCTATGGTTGAAATATAAGTATTTGAATATTACTACTGATTTGCGATGTGTTCCATGTGTTATAGGTATGTTTATTGTGCTCAAATGATGATCAAAAGGGATAGAACTCAAGCTATAAAGATTTAAGAAGGAGATAATGATCAAGTGGAGTGAGGAAAAAGAGATAAAGAGAGAAAATCACACTCTGAGCAATTTGAGCGAGCGTCGAGTCCCGTCCAAATGGGCGGGCGTTTGATCAAATGGGCGGGCGTCCAGGAGGATAGGTTACATTCGGGAAGTTTGGGCGCTTAAGGTGGGCCATTTGGGGATGAGCGGGCGTCCGAAGAAGACTCGGCCCGACTCGAAGTTCAAAGCGATCCAGACAGCGTCGGAAGGGTAGACGGCGTCCAGGGCGTGTTCAAGCAGAACCGACTTAAAACCCTAGCATATCGGCGCGCCCCAACCCTAATTTTTCCTGTTTTCTATAAATAGTCGATTGTAAAACCTAGCGAGGGGTAGAGATACACATATAGAGATTGAGAGAGTCGAAATTCATCTTAAAAGCAATGAGCGGTTTGTCCATTCTTTTGTTTTCTTTTATTATGCAATCAAAACGATTTGTTGATTTCAAGACTATTATGAGTAACTAAACTCCCGGGTTGAATGAGCGGGTGAAGCAATTCGAGGAGGTGTTGGTTTTCTTATTTTCTACGTTTTGCAATCAATAAAGGTCGATTTTTATTGCGTTTATTTCATGCTTCATATCGATAGATAAAGCTGTGATATTTGTTTGACGATAGTTGAATGAATTCTAGATCACCACAATAGTAATCGATTTAATTTAAGCGATTTGTCTAAAAGCGAAAGTTATCAAATTGTTAACCTAGATAATAGATTCGAAAAATTTGTGCCTATCGTGCTTAAATAATCAATCTTTGATAAAAGTTGATTAACGGATTATCTAAGAAATTAGTAATGCTTTGGGTATAGGTTAATCTTGGCCTTTAGTAATTTGCATGCGTAGGGAGTTAGAATCTTTTACCGCTATCTTGAATTGTGGATCCTGTTTATGCGCTTTCTCCCCATTATTTGATAAACCTTAAATTGTTAATTAAGTGACACGTTTAGCTTAAACTTAAAAACACATTCAACCTCACGTTCTCGTGGGATCGACCGGAATAACCGCTTTACTACAAGCTTTGCACTTGGAGCGACTAACGGATTTTTTATTACTTGTCTTTTGTTTCGTTTACAAAAATCCACCACACCAGCGTCAAAGGGATAGCTCATCGAGTGCATGACTACCTCTGCGGTCCCGAAAAATCAATGACGCCTCTATCCTCTCTCGAATAGTGGCATTCACATTACATTTCAATACCCCCGGGTGGCCTAGTCAAGTATCTCATCAAGTGTTGCGGCCTCGCATCCGGAAGGCAGCGGGGCCTCAATAAATTTCATTGTCGCCATTGAGAACAACACACACTTGCCGGAAACATATACCGCGACCATCAAACACCGCATGAGCACCGTGCCTTCCATATCTCCCACATCGGCCCAACAACTTCAGTCGCATCCTGCATACCCGTTCATCGGAAGGCACATAAAGAAATCCACAAGAAGGACGAACGAAGATGCTCGATAACCCGTGAAGCGAGGCTGTCGGATCACATCCGCCATTTCACTTCAAACAAAACATGCCGATGAGTCTCAATTGCGTCCTGCAAGCCAAACATATGCCCGTCCCCATATTACGCCGCAGAAGGCCTTGCCCAATGGCCAAACAGTCGTGAAGACACCGCCACAGAAAGTGCTGAATACGAGGCTGAACCGGAAGCTGCCAACATCTGCGCCAAACCCGATCAACCCCGCCTGAAGTCGTCGGCCCTGGTGTCAGAGAAGGCCGATAAAGAGAAAGAGCATGATAATACCCGGACCTGACCGTATAGGTGCCCGTGCGATCATAGTCCCAAATCCGCCGATCCGGATGAGTTCCTGAGGCTATAGAAGTGGACAAAATGATGTCGGACTCCCATGGCTAAAATAAATCCCGGATACGAGGGCATCCTAAACTTCGCGTGTCTTTGAATGAACAGTGCCACACCTTAGCATCGGTCGGAAGGATGTGACTGCATAAGGTATTCGGAATGATGGCGCGCTCCGCTCCATGCATCATGAAAAACAAAAGCGACTCCCCTTCACCCACCCTCCATCGCATCCCACTGCGCAACAGATCCATGTCTTCCAAGATGCTTCACCACAAAAACGACGGGCGGGGCCCCAACCTGGCTGACATCATGGTGCCATCCTCAAAATATTTCGCATGGAGAACCTGCGCTGCCAACGACCTGGGTGATACATGATCCTCCACGCCTGCTTAGCTAAAAGGGATTGATTGAAACATTCCAAATCCCGAAAACCCAATCCACCCAGGTTCTTTGCCAAACAACATGCCTCCCAACTCTTCCAATGAACCCGCCGTCTCGTTTCCGTATCCCCCCAGAAGAAACCCCTGATCGTCTTTTCCAATTCCCAGATTAAAGTAGTGGGAAGCTTAAAGCACTGCTTGACAAAAGTAGGAATGGTCTGAAGGACCGATTTAATAAAGACCTTTTTTCCAGCTCACGAAAGCATCTTATCTTTCCAATCTGCCACCTTTTTACATGTTTTATCCTGCAGAAATTCTTAGGATATTTCAATCTACGACATAACTATATCATTTGATGCAAAGATCATGATAAGGTTATTGTCGCACCTTTACCCCCGGAAACACAAAGCAAAAGCAAAGTAAACAAAATCCTCTTGAACACAATTTCATTTGAAAATGCAAATAATGTTTAATCAGTAATCATGGAGAATGAAAGCACTCATAATTAAATTAGAATCTATTCAGCTCATTCCTCACAATTACCAGCCCAAGATGATAATTAACTACTCATTAACCACCTAACATTTTCACATTGCTAATCACTAATAAAACGTTACATCATCTATAATCTAAGTTCTTCATGCAATTCCTGTTGTCTGAAAACTATGAGCCCATCAACACTTTCGACGATTCCTATTTCACCCTCTGACTGATCTTCTGAATCATTTCCATCGCCAAAAGATATATTCAAGTCCAAATTTACAAGCTGAATGTTTTTTCTGAATCCGTCAGTGCATAATACGATAATAGCATCACTTAAGTCCACTTCTTCGCCAATAAGGGAATCACCTATGGTTCCTCTTTCAATGGCCCTTTTAATCTGTAACTGAGAACACATATCAACTTGCACCATACCTTCCACAAAAATAACACGGTGTGGATTTTCTGATATCGCTTGTGCAATCTTTCTGATACAACTAGAGCCTTGTTCGTCCCTCGTCTTTTGTTTGAAACCCTGAATGTCAAAATATATAGAGATTGTATTTTCATTAAGGAGAATCGACTTTTAACAAGTTGATTATAGGACAGACCTTGAAAAGTTGATTTTCAAGTGTAGTAAAAGTAAATATCATTTTCGGGTGTGGTGCCACAAGTAGAATACTTGTTTGACCAACATAAACCTGTGGCGCTAAGTAGGTGACTAGTTTCGCAAACCATATGGTGATAATGATAGATTTAGTGAGATGTCATTAAAGGTCGACCCCTTTATATAAATGAATTACCAAACAATAAAATTAAAGCGTTCAAAATCTTTATTCTTTCGTTTCGTTGTGTTTCTCGATTTTCTTTACCTTCTTCGTCGAATAAGCCCGGTAGGAGAGAAGCTGCTCAAAGCAATGGAAACAAAGTTTGAATAAGTACCAAACACAACATTTGCCAATTCCTTTGCAATTTTTCTTTAGCTTGTGAATCTTCTCCACAAAAGAGCAGCCATGTCTCCCTCTTTCTTTTAGTTCGATGTGATCTCGGTGCATTAGTTGTCTCTTTTCTTAGTAACATTCCCGACCTACATTGTAAGATTGTCGCGGATATTTCTAGAATGATATGTTTTGCCATGGAACCTTTTGTTCTAAAGCATTGCATAGCATATCTAGGTTTTGGGAGTTGAATTGTTTAAACCTTGGGGTATAATAGTCTATCTCCATGATGTCACTTGAAGAACTATGAGAATTGGGAGTTGTATTGCTAAAAGGAGAAAATGTTGGGATATAGGGAAATTGTTGATCATTGGAAGAAATGGAAATAGAAGAGAAAGGAGAAGATATTGTTGAAGAGAAGTTTGATGATTTCTCTTGTGATTCTTTGTGTATTGAACTGCAAATTGAATTCCTTTTTCTGCATGGTTCTCCCATGGGCAAAGTATTCTGGTTCAAAAAAAGATTGAATCAGAAAATAGAAAAATGAAATTATACAAGATTACCAGGGCGGGCTTGAAATTTTCGAGGCTAAGACGAGTTTGTCGGACGGACCTTCTTAGATTGAAGGTTTTTTTTTTTTTCAAAACACACTTACAAAACACTCATCATCGTTTAACGTATATTAGATCTGAAATTCAAGTCATTTGGCTCCCATAAAACATAAATACAAAGTAACTCTCAACAGTTTTCTAACATATTTAGATCAAAATCAAAATACATACGTATCACATAAAACAAATTTGCAAATTACTACTTCAACATTGTTTTTTAAGATTTTTAGATGCAAAATCATTAATCAAAATAGAATATTTGGTCAATTTCATCAACCATATTAATTTCAATCGATATCATGGATAATTCTTTTCCTAAATACATATAGTCATATTGATTATTGATATTAGAATTTGATAATAAAAAAAAACATTAGAATTATTTATTTTTTTTACACTTTCAGGACATAAGACTAAGAGTCTGTTTTGTTAAAAAATTGTTAGTACACAACGCATCTTAGGCTGATTGGGCGTATTAGACTTTTTATTAAAACAAGTAATTGGGAGTCCTGCATGTTGGGTGGACCATAGACAGGAGGCTGAGCCGCCTAATGGCAGGCCCCGAGTATCATAACATGACGTAACAATTGATGTGTCACTCATATCATATCTTACTATTAAATGACATATATTGAATTGATAATAATATAATTAGCAAGTTGAGTATATCTATCATAATTTTAAAATGACAGATAATAAAATAAAAAATGTATGTTACTTGATACATATTATTAGACGAATTTAAGGAGTACGTGTTAATCATTCAACAATTTCAATTTAGGTGTAAACATTAAAATGATGGTAGGTATCCTTTTTCCTCATTAAGAAGTCAAAAAAGTTGCTTTCTTTTGGTGTTATCGGTTAATTATTTTAACCAAAAGATGTGGGCATGGAATTATGTCAAGGAAAAGGATAAAGTTAAGGAAACTTTGAAAAAGCATGTCTCAAAAGTTAAGAACCTAAAAGCCATGTTCTCTTTTGATAATAATATTAGGATAACCATTTAGTCGCGACGAGTGACATATTTTTCATATGAACGGTTATGCCCATAAAGGTAATTCAGCATAATAACCTGGTGATTGTGCTCAAGTCTTTGCATGAAATCTGGACAACAGGAAATCTGGATCTCCTCTGATCTGTCAAGTAGAGGTTGACATGTCACGGTTTCAGCTGTATTAATGCTTGAATCATTTCTTGATTCTCTGATAATGTAATCACAAAAAAAGAAGATTAAGTGCAAAAGCCAATTTGATAAAAGATTATGTTACTCGTATAACTTCTATCATAATGTATTGAATTACCATTCTCCTGAAAGCTTAAGCTGATAAGAAAGTAGATAATTAACATTTTATATGTTTATAACAAATCTGGATCGACAAGACTTGTGATCTTTCATCATGATAAATGTGTAATGTATCGTAGCATTCGTTGTCGTAGAAACGTTATATGTGATAACATTTCTTGTTGATAAATTGAAAGTATACTGTATACACTCTTCTCACCCACTTAATGATTAAATTTATAATTAAACCACAAATGAAACTCAAAGAAAGTGCAATCTTAAAATAAGCAAAAGGTCTAAAAGCAAAAAAAAAAAAAAAAGCAAAAGAAGCAACATAAAGGCAAAAACTTTAGTTACAATAGTTGGACAAGTAACTTAGTGAGGAAAGCTTTTTAATTAAACCACCTTTTATTGGGACGATAAGTTTCTTAATTAGAATATATTATTCAATCAAACATTGTTAGGACGTAACCACTTATATATGATTGGTATCTTTTGTTATTATATTCATCTCATTTTATCTTCAATGAGAGGATAAAAAAGCAGCATTAAATGAACTTATTGAGAGAGTATTAATTATGTATTCTTAACCAATATATATGTACTAACACTAATTTCTTTAACACATTTCTTACATAATCAATCTTGGTGTCGGACCTATTGATTGACATGTGTATCATCATCGATCATCAATCGAGAGTGATGTATGATGTATATATCCGCATAAATTTCTAGTTAAAGGCACCGGATACATACAAAGTAAGCATTTGTTTTACCTTACGATGCTAAGACTATGGCCTGAATTTTACAGAAAATACACGGAATACATACAAAGTAAGCTGTTGTTTTACCTTACGATGCTAAGACTGTATCCCGAATTTTACAGAAAAGGCACGGAATGCATACAAAGTAATTAAGTTATTGTTTTACCTTTCGGTGCTAAGACTGAGGCCCAAACTTCCAGCAGGCAAAGTAATAGGATGCAAACCCCATCGATTCTCTAGCAAATGATGGCTACTTCTACATCTTGTAAATGTTCCAAATGTTGCAATTCCCAGAATCCAACAATTTCCATTTTCTCCATTATTTATCTCACAAACCATCTTTCCAAGCTCTTTAATTACATGCTCCACAATATTGCTATCACTTTTAAAATCAATCATCCACTGGTTTAAGTCACCTACATATAACACAACCCCTTTTGCATAAACATGACCTCTAACCAAACCCCTTAATACATCTAACTTATCATTAACTTCTTGATTATCAATATGATTAACGAACGAAATAGGGATGCTAATGAATTTCACTTCCTTTAATTCGTTTGGGACAACGCCTTTTTCAAACTTATCCTTAACTTCTTTAAGAACGTTTTCTAATGTAACAAGACATTCACCTACTACAACTATACTTCTTCTTTTCTTGATCAAACCCTCTAAAACACTTGCAACATCTTCATCTTTAACATGATCAGAAACTAGGCTTTTGCTTATATTGATTGTATCTAGGAGATTATTTGTAGTGGAAGTTGCTTCTTGATCTAAAGAAAGAAGTTGCTCTATATTGCTTTTCACTTGAGTACTTAAAAACCCTGCTTCCCTCATAACCCTACTTACACTAGGATCATCTAGTATAGATATTATGAGTTGTTCTAACTCTATCTTAACAACAAGAAGAGGTGGTTGTTGTTGTTGATTTTCGATGGATCCACGCCTTTGATTAGCTTGAGCACGCTTAAACGCGGCCACAAGCGCGTTTGAGATCGTGGGATTCGGTGACTGCGGTACAGACAGACGAGAAGAGACGACAGGCAGTCGATTGAGCTCGACGTTGAAGCAAAGCTCGAGGGCTTTACACTGAAGAGGATGGGAATGAGATTGAAGACAAGCTGTTCGAAATATGCCGTTTGATAGTGAAAGCATGGTGCTCGCTACGTGTAGTGGTGTGACTTGTGCATGGCCTCGACGTTTAGCGAGCGATATGGATTGTTTTACGACGCTTGTGGCCTCGAACGTTAGAGCTTGTTGTACTGTGTACCCTCCTGTTCTCATGTTAAATTAACTTGTTGGAAAATCTATGGGTTTTTGGATGATGTATGGATTAGTTTTGGATGATACCTAGGAAAGAAGAGATGATAAGTAGAAAGTTGTAGGAATATTGATGGGAAACTCGAAAAATGAAGACATTAGAATATAAAAGAAGTTGTAGTAAGTGATCTCATGTGGTAGCTTTTGTAGTGGGAATATATTCTACGGAGTAGCTCGAGTAGTGTGAAATATGTAAGATTGTGCTATGAACGTGTTGAAAGGGAACAAAATAGTATATCATAGCTTTTCTAAGAAATACTTTCGCCGCAAGTGATAAAAGAGTAGGAGTGTTATAATATAGTTTTGCCTTTAAACCGAAATGTGTAGTTCGATACTTCAATTACATCCTCTACGAAACTCAAAGGGCAGGACAATGAAAGCTCTTTGGGTTGAGGCTCAACCTTTTTCAAGATATACTTTTACGGTGATGATACATCCAATTCGGTTGTGTACTACCAGGGCCGGCCCTATCATAAGGCCGTCGATGCGTCGGTCTTAGGCCCAACGGTACTGGGAAGGTCCAACATTACATATTTTCGTTAAAAGAAAAAAGAAATTCGTGTAGATCCAATCCAATTCAACCAAATATAATTTGACCCAAATTTTTTTTAACCGAAGCGATTAAGGCTCCAAAAATAATTACTTGACCCACAAAAAATTAGACATATAACACATATTTTATATGGCCATTGTTTTTTTTTTTTTTTTTGAAACTATGGGGCGTTAATTAATGACATGTCGATTTACTCGGACACCACAGCTATGCACTTCGGCTTTTTAGATGTAAAATCATTTTCACCCTCCATAAATCGAAATTATGCACAAAATTAGACTCGAGGGTAGAAAACAGATTTCGACATCTACAAAATCGAAATTTGAATTAGGTGTGGTCTTCAATAAATCGCGCTGTTATTGCCATTAATTTAACAGTGTCCATTTTATATGTATACATAAAACAAGTTTTATTATTATTATTTTTGGTTTGGAAAACAAGAGAATATATATATATATATATATATATATATATATATATATATATATATATATATATATATATATATATATATATAAAAAAGCAAACAAACAATGAAACAAAAATAAAAATCAATCGTCCCTCTTCCGGTCCTCCTTATCCCCTGCCTTTCAACCCTCTACTCCCCTGCTTTCTTCTTCGGTTCTTCCTTCTTTTTTTTTCTTCTTTTAATTTCCCACAATTAATAATACATTAATACATCTTTCCCTTCAAATGCTAATCTCAATCTTCAAGTTATTAGTTATAATATCAAGCAAGCATCAATTTGTCCCTACATAACACAAGCCCTAATTAAGTTCTTAAGTGGAGGTAAATACGTAATTTTCTTATAGTTACAAACCCTAATACTTTGATAGTCATTAGTTTGATTTTTGAAATTTTCTTATTGTGAGCTTGTATACGTGATAAATTTGGTTTTGTTTAAACGCGCTCTTTAGAAAACTAAGAAAAGACTATTTTTGTAGGTATGTTTTGAAACTACCAATGAATTGAATTTTGTATCTACGGATGTTAAAAACGCGATATTGAAGTAATATTCTATAAGTATGTTTTTTCAAAAAATTAAAACAATTTCGAATTAAAAGGCCTAATTCGGCGAATGGTCTTAGGCCTAAAAAATTCCAGGGCCGGCCATATTCCACAACGCAAATTTATCATGCACCATTGAACATATATAGTGGAGTCTCTCTCTATATACATATCAATTAAAAGTTTTACACATTAATCAATAATGACTATTATGTTACACATTGTGCAGTGTATATATCGTATCTCATAACCTTTAGAGGTTCTTTATCAATACGTACATATTTAAACACCAAAGTTATATATTTTACAAAAAAATTGTTGAAATTGAAATGTTATAAATCACTACTACAATCTACATAACATTAAAAATATGCCAACATCTGTTAAATAAGAAGAAGAATCTAATGACAAACAATTATATAAAAGTTGGTAAAAATACAGACTTTGATCTGTGAAAAATCAGATTGCAATAAATGTTGATTATGGTGTAAAATCAGTAAAATACAGAATTGTATAGTGCAAATTTACCATTATTAATTACAGATTCAACTGTATATATTTGGGTTCAATAAACGATTGTGTTTGTAAAGAAGGGTAGAAAGTGGTGGAAAGGCAAAGTGGAATGCATGTGGTAAAATGAGGGGTGGAAGAATGCAGCGGTATCAAAGGCAACTCAGCTTTATGCAATCCTTTCCACAAATAAAGTTGAAGGTTTTTTGCGGTGTGTGTGTGTGGTAGGAGTGGGACTCTGCCTTTCATGCAAACATAATAACTTATTTATTTAATTTCAAATATACAGTATTATCATTCCAGAGATACTCTACTGCAAAAGTGAATCTAATCAATCACCATATTATAATGTTTCTTTTAGCCCACCTTACATGATGAATGTCAGTAATGCCCCGAGTTGAATTTCATCCCTCCTTCTCTCTCGGATCTAAGTGGCATCATAAAAAAAAAAAAAAAAAATCGATAAACATATCCGTTTTTACGTTAAACACATTAAAACGATCGAATTTCTGTATTTTTAGATTACGGCAAGTTGCGGCCCTAGCTTGCACCAGGGGCGGATCCAGATATGTTTCAGTGAGGTCACCAAAAGTTAAAACTAAATTTTTGTTCGGAAAATTTGTTTCAGTGGAGTCACCGAAGCCTAAAACTACATTGTTTTTTTTAAGTATAAAACAATTCTTCTCTCGTATTGTGGAATAGTTCTGTTTTTTTTCTTTTTCTAGAGCAATCATCTCCTTTTTGCTGTCTTTGCTGTCTTTCAGGCACTAAGTAAGTCTCATATATAATTTTTAGTTTTAAGTGTTTCAGCTTTAGGAAAACTAAGATTTTCTCTTCATCTCTGTTGGTGTTATAAGGCTGCATACAACACATAAGATCACAAGTTGAAGACTCTTAGTGACATATGGTCGAACACTTATCAATAGACTTTGTTAGAAGTAGTTAGGCGGTTACAACTAACTATGGAAGTTAGTAGATGTTAGATGCAGCTAGGATCTCTATATATAGCTGTGAATTAATCATTGTAATCATCAATTCAGAATTCTATTAAACAGTTTTCAATGTTCTTCATTCTCTGTTTTTCCCACCTTTCCTTTATTTGAATTTTCTATGTTTCTTCAAGATGAACTGAGCTTAGTTCATCATTTCTTCATGGTATCAGAGCAATTAAAGCTGCGCGTTTCGTTTTGTTTTGATTTTTGAGAGAATCGTCTCTGTTTCTTGTTTTCAATCAGAGCCTTGAGAGTGTTCTGATTCTGTTTTTTTTGAAGATTTCTGGTTTTCTTCCACTTGTCGGTTGCGTTTTCGTTCTTGGAGATTTCTCCCAATGGTGATAATTGTGGTGCGAGCATTGAAGGTACAGCCTTGTGGTGAGTACTTCTAGTCAATTTTACTAGCATCCTAGTGAAAATCCTGCAATTCCTTTAGTTTCTCCCCCACTTGATGCCACAAACTATCATTCTTGGGCAAGATCAATGAATATGATGCTAGAAACTAAAAACAAGTTAGGTTTCATTGATGGTTCGATTCAGAAACCTCAATTAACCGATCCATTGTGATAGAATTTGGAGTCGATGTAATACCACAATGCTTACATGGATCATAAAATCTGTAATACCGGATATAGCACAAAGTGTAATGTTGACCAAGAATGCAAGAGAGATGTAGTTGGAATTAGAGGATAGGTTTTCCAATGTTGATTATTTTAGAGTATCAGATTTGGTTGAAGAAGTAAATTTGATCAAACAAGGTTCTATGTCCAGTAACTTCCTATTTCACAAAATTGAAGGCTAAATGGGATGAGATTGCAGTCTTGAAACCAGTTCCTCATTGTGAGTGTGGAACTCCCTGTGCTTATGATATCAGTTCGAAGATGGTGGATTATATAGAAGCAGATCATGTTATAAGGTTCATGAAAGGTCTTAATGATAATTTTGCTCCAGTTAGGTCTATCTGTTAACTCCTTTGCCAAATTTGAAACAAGCTTTTGCAATGGCTGTTAAGTTTGAGAGACAACTAGATTATGCCCTGGGGCATCCTCAAAATTCAGATGGAATTGCTTTGCTTGCAAGAACTCAGAATCAAACTCAAGGGCAGTATCAATCCAGGTATCATAATCAAGATCAGGGTACAAATCAGAATCAAGGTTATAGAAGGTCTGCACCATATAGTCAGAATTCACAGAACAATCCTAAGAAAGTTCAGTGTACTTATTGTGGTTTTAATGGTCATACAGTGGACAAATGCTACAAGAAGCATGGTTTTCCACCAGGTTTTAAGCCTAGGTCTAGGGTGAATATGGTGCTGCAAGACTCATCCAATGATTCAGAATGGGATTGTCCAAAGACCAAAGAAAGACTGCACTCGCAGACTAGGACCGAATGTCGCTCAAAATCAATTGGTTCAGTTACAAAATCAAGTCACACATTTGATGAAGCTATTTGAGACAAATCAAGGCATAAATCTTGGTAATCCCGCAAAGAAACCAAGTCACAGCTCTCATAGCCAATTTCCGCATGCATCAAAATAAGGTTCAGGGTATGTTTTCCTCGTGATGAATCTCATTGGATTGTAGATTCGGGGGCCACAGATCACATCATCTTTGATCAAAAGTCGCTCATATCAAAGGATAGAGTGCAGTGGTGTCACTTTGTCTCTCTTCCAAATGGTGATCCAAAGCAGATTATTTTTGTAGGAAAAGTGAGAATTAATGATCACTTAATCCTGTCACAAGTCTTGTGTGGGCCTAAGTTTCATTATAATCTGATTTCATTGAATAAACTAACCAATGATCCTAAAATACAGGTTTTATTTACTAATGAGACTTGTGTTATACAGGACAAGTTCAGTGGACAGATGATTGGAACAGCTAGAAAAAGCAAGGGTTTATACATTTTACATGCCAAGAAAATGGTCACATATAGATTAGTTGCTTGTACTACTCAGATTCCTACTGATCAGATAAATGCAGACATGCTTTGGCACTATAGATTAGGCCATTTATCTGATAATATACTGAAATTGCTACATAATACATGTAATGATGTTCAAGTAGCACAGAAATCTATTTGCTATGTTTGTCCTCTTGCTAAACAAAAAAGGCTTTCATTCCCTTTAAGTGATTCTATTGCTTTATCAGTATTTGATCTAATACACATGGATATTTAAGGTCCTTTTAGACAGCAAACTATCCATGGTCAATCTTATTTCCTCACTATTGTTGATGATCATAGCAGATATACTTGGATTTTCTTACTTAATTCTAAGGCAGAAGTCAGACCTATTATCATTGCTTTTACAAGTCCTAAATCGGTTTGGCAAGTCCATTAAGATCATTAGATCTGACAATGGACAAGAATTTGACTACACAGAGTTTTATAGTGAAAAAGGCATCTTACATCAAACAAGTTGTGTAGATACACCCCAACAAAATGGGATAGTAGAGAGAAAACATCAACATATACTTAATATGGCAAGAGCCCTCAAATTTCAAGCCAATTTACCCCTCAGTTTTTGGGGATATTGTGTTCTACATGCAGTTCACATTATTAACTGTCTTACAACACCAGTCCTTAAAGAAAAATCTCCATATCAGGTTTTATACAACAAAGGACCTAAAATTTCTAACCTAAAGGTTTTTGGTTGTTTAACTTTTGCCTCTGCTTTACCTCATGGCAGATCCAAATTTGATGCAAGGGCAAGAAAATGTGTTTACTTGGGGCAACCAGCAAACACAAAAGGATATACACTTCTGGATATCCAGACATAGGAAGTTTAATTTTTATTTCCAGAAATGTTGTTTTTCATGAATTAGTGTTTCCCTATGCATAGAAACATCAAGATTACAATAATATTCTTTACATGTTCCATCATTTACATATCCTGTACCAAATTTTCTGCATCTGTTTCCACTAATACTGCTCCATAAGAAGATAATACACAAAATGACACACATGATAGTCATTCAAATGACAACATATCTGACACTTCCTATTCACATTTACACACAACACATACAAATACTAGAAAGCCTTCTAGACAAATTAGACAACCTGCCAGATTGCAGGACTATATCTGCAACCAAGTTTCTCACACCACACCATATCCTTTAGGATCTGATGTTCATTATACTAATCTCTCTAAATCATACAGATCTTTTTTCATGAATGTTGATAAAACCAAGGAACCAACAACATACAATCAAGCAGTCATCCACAAAGAATGGCAGGAAGCAATGGAAAAGGAAATAGATGCACTGGTAAAAACAAAGACATGGGAAGTAGTAGATCTACCTCCAGGAAAGAAGCCAATAGGTTGCAAATGGGTGTATAAGATCAAACATAATCCTGATGGTTCCATAGAAAGATATAAGGCAAGATTAGTTGCAAAAGGCTACACACAAACCTTTGGCATTGACTATGAAGAAACTTTCTCACCAGTGGCTAAGATGAACACCATCAGACTTTTACTTGCTGTTGCTGCTGCTAAAAACATGTTTCTTCACCAACTGCATGTAATGATTTTCTTCACGGTGACCTCATAGAAGAAGTATATATGGTTCCTCCTCCTGGTTTTCAAACACAAAAAGGACAGGTGTGCAAACTTACTAAGTCTCTATATGGTCTTAAACAAGCCAGTAGGCAATGGAATGCAAAACCGACATCTGCACTGATCAATCTTGGCTATACTCAATCCAAGCATGATTATAGCCTTTTCACAAAGTCCAAAGGTCAATCCTATATAGCTGCTTTAGTCTATGTAGATGATATTTTCTTAGCAAGAAATGACATGTCCCACATCACAGAGATCAAGACATATCTACATGACCTGTTCCAAATCAAGGATCTTGGTACCCTTAAGTATTTCCTAGGCCTAGAAGTGGCTAGATCCTCTGCTGGAATATCAATATGTCAAAGAAAGTATGCTCTCAATCTTTTAGAGGATTTTGGTTTCAGTGGATGCAAACCTGTAAATACACCTATGCCATCTAAAACACACTTACAACATGGTGATTCTGATCTCCTTCCAGATAAAACTTCATACAGGGTCTGATTGGAAAATTATTATACCTCACAGTCACAAGACCAGACTTATCATATGCAGTACATCAGTTGAGCCAGTTTCTTGATGCTCCAACAATCAACCATTTACATACAGCACATTGAATTCTTAGATACATAAAGTTGGCACCAGCTCAAGGTCTTTTCCTTTCTGCAAATAACACTCTAATCCTTACTGATTCATAGACTCAGACTGGGGGGATGTCATGAAACCAGAAAATCAATTACTGGTTAATGCATGTTCATAGGATCTGCTCTAGTGTCCTGGAAGTCCAAAAAGCAAGCAATTGTTTCCAGAAATTCAGCAGAAGCAGAATACCGAGCAATGGCATTAGGAGTTTGTGAGCTACAGTGGATGGTGTACATCCTAAGTGATCTAGGGGTTCCAGTTCAACAACCTATCTCTATGTTTTGTGATAGTCAAAGTGCCATTCATATAGCTCAGAATCCTGTGTTTCATGAGAGAACGAAACACATAGAAATTGATTGTCATGTCACAAGGGAAAAGGTTCAATCTGGACTAGTGAAGCTCCTACCAGTTACAACTCAAAATCAGCTAGCAGACTTACTAACAAAACCCTTGGATGCACCCTTATTTCATTACTTCCTCAACAAATACACAACTTCAAACATCTATCAGGCTGTATCACAACACATAAGATCACAAGTTGGAGACTCCCCTAGTCCATCTTGAGGGGGGTGTTGGTGTTATAAGGCTGCATAAAACACATAAGATCACAAGTTGAAGACTCTTAGTGACATATGGTCGAACACTTATCAATAGAGTTAGTTAGAAGTAGTTAGGCGGTTACAACTAACTATGGAAGTTAGTAGATGTTAGATACAGCTAGGATCTCTATATATAGCTGTGAATTAATCATTGTAATCACCAATTCAGAATTCTATTAAACAGTTTTCAATGTTCTTCATTCTCTGTTTTTCATGCGTTTCCTTTATTTGAATTTTCTGCGTTTCTTCAAGATGAACTGAGCCTAGTTCATCATTTCTTCAATCTCAGAAGTTAAAGTATAATTTTGTAGAAGAAGAATTCTACCTACTTGAAAAATATATGTTACAAATTTTCAGTCTCAACATCAAGGTAGGGGCTCAAATACATCAAAGTTTTTAGTACTTTACATGTTAAAGTGATTTCAATGTGAATACATGTTTTGTACTCTTTTTTTTTTCATGTTGATAATTTTTATTTTTTTTTCTATAATAGGAATTAATATGAATTTTTGAAGTGTTCTGCATTGGAAGATATTCATTAAATGCCAACCATATTCATTGCGTAATATCCTTAAACCGGGGTCTTCATAACATCACGGTGTAAATTGTCATGCTTTGACACTATTGAGGTTTCCCCCAGCCACAGGGCGATTGGGTGTGATATTGAAGCATGCGTATGATTTATGTCACTCGTCCGGAATTCACATTTCCTAATGGTACGATGAATATCCGGAAATGTTCATCTTATAATGGAATGTTTTATTCTCGGAATCTTTACAAAGTGATAATAAAGTGTTCATTCCGAGGGAATATTTATTTCGTGATATATAAGAAATAGTCGTTGATGTATGACATTCAACGAACAACTATATTGATATTGTGTATGCGAAAGAATTCTATTTACTTGGTAACCGTTCACATGAAATGTTGTAGTCATAGCACTTGACTCTTTTCGATGATTGAGGGTCTTGACGTGTTGCTAGACGCTTATCACGATCGTTAAGTCTTAAGAGTGTTTTTGTAAATACACTTTATACTTTTGGCTAAAATATTCGAAAGTCTATCGGGTCTCAAATATATAGACAACGGCCGAGAATTAAATTGTGGTTATCAGGATAACCGAATAAAGATTTATTTATTCCGACTATAAAGTGTTATAATAGTACTCTCTGTTTCAAAATGTAAGTCCATTTAGAGTTTTTCACACAGTTTAATAAATTGGTTGAATGCCATTAATTTTGATGGTAAAATTCTAAAATACTCTTTGATCTGATTAATAAAATAGTTGTAAAGTAGGTGAATATATAATAAATTAGAGGTAAAAAGAAGAAATATGCAATAAATGTTCCATTGGTATTCTAAATAAACTTATATTATGAGACAAATTCAAAAAGCTAAATGGACTTATATTTTAGGACGGATCTAGTAATTAATATTTTGATATTTATTTATTATGAGTAAATAAATAATAATACAAGATATTATTATGTTATTAATTGATAAATATACATATAAATATATGTATATAGGGGTGTGGTGTGTGTGTGTGTGTATATATATATAGATAGAGAGAGAGACACACACACTTAAATGAATTATTTGATATAAGATATTAAATTAATGGGATAAATCAATTAAAAATATTTATTTCCTTAAATTCTTTTTTTTTGTTGTGAAATTCTTATTTTATTGGAAAATGTCTTTCTTATTTTTCCTACTCTACATCAAAGAAGCAAAAAAAAAAAAAAAAAAAAAGCCCACATCAGATGTGGAGGAGAGGTGTGGCGTCACTTCTTAGTATAAATAGGAAGGAGGGCCAAGCTTCTCGTTACACAAAATCATAAGAACCAAGAGAGCTCTCGTAAAGAAAGAATTCTAGTTCTTTAGTAAATATTTCTTTGAGGAGGTTGGGAGATGAGAATAATCCACCTACCAATCGAAATTTTCCAGTAGCAGTTTTTGGATTTTGGTGGTCGTTTGTGTGGACACGTGGACGGCTCGGTGATTGGATCTACAACCGAAGATAAAGAGTCGATCCTTTGGATCATCCGGGTAATTGAGCCTATGTGCAGGCTCAATGTGAATCCGCGGGCTCTTTTCCGGGCTTGGCGTATCAAATTCTAGAGTAATTCTATCTCCACAACAAAAATACACAACACATCACCATTAGTTTTGGTGTAGGATGATAACGGAAAAATTCACCGTTATTTTTATAACTTTTCAACCCGTTTCTGATATCATTTCGAGTATTTTTATATCAGTTCGAGTCATTAATTCCTATGTTTCATCTAAATATGTTAGTAGTAGTTATTATATAAAATATCGTATTTTTAGCGTGTTTTTATAGTTTTTGTACCGGTTTAATGTAATCGTGTGTCGTGTCGGATTTACGCTTTGGTATTTTGGTGGTTTATTGCGAAATTATAGGTTAACCAAAATCCCGAGTAACGACACGCTTTTGAGGCCTAAAAGAGGTGTTTATGGGGATATAAGAGTGTTCCACAAGCCTTAAAGGTCAGTGGATCAAATGTTCGTCAGTGTCATCACTAACGATTTATATCTTCGACGAACCAATGGCCCATTAAAACGGCATTTTATGAAGAGGTGGCCTTAATGAAAGTTGTAGATATTTGATAGAGCTTTCCAACGCATTTTGAATCATGTTAATTGGAGGTCTACAACTCAAGTTATGACCAAGTGGCTAATCGATTCGTAATAGTAAAAATCCCAAAACGCACACATTTATATACGAATGGCTCATCAAAACGGCGTTTTCTGAAAAAGAATCCTTCATGAAAGTTGTATATCTTCAAGAAAGCTTTCCAATGGATTTTGAATCAAGTCAATCGGACTTCTACAACTCAAATGGTGGTCAAGTGGCTAATTGATTTGTATTAAGAAAATGTCGCAAACGACACGTAATGGGAATGGCCCATCAAAACGACGTTTTCTGAAGAAGTGTCCTTCATGAAAGTTGAAGAATTTTCCGAGAGCTTAATTTTGACGTTTGAATCATAATTATTGGAGGCCTACAACTCGATATATGAATTTTAGAAGTTTAATATATAATTATATATAAATTCTCCTCTGCATGTGATCAGTTAGGATGTAATGATTAGTAATGATGATGAGTTCGGATCGATCCGGCACCAATCCGGATCGATCCGGCCCCCTTATCTTTGCCTATATATACTGAGAGCATTTGCAGCAGCTGAACACATCCTTATTATATATATATATCTTTTGTGTATATATATATATATCTATCTCTCTCGTTTTTTTTTTCTTTTAGTTTAGTAACGGCATTATGCCGGAAATAATTTAGCGTAGTAGTAGATCGCCAGTAATGCTTCGGGAAATTATCGGTAGCTCGGTGTTGTTCTTTGTAGTAGTTGTAATATCCGGAAGACTACGATCTCTAATCAATCAAATATTGTAATCGGGTAATTTTATAAAATTATTACTTTCTTGTTTTGTTTTGTTTTTTTAGCATATTGATATATATATATATATACATATACATTATATATATATATATATATATATATATATATATATATATATAATCTATATATATTTCCTTTGTTTTGTATTTTGTTTCTTTTATGTTATTTATGTTATATTAGCTATTTATATATATAGAAATATAGTATAATATATATATATATATATATTATTATATATATATATATATGTACTAGTATATATATATGTACTAAATATATATATATATATATATATATATATATATATATATATATATATATATAATCTATATTTTTCTTTTCTTGTTTGTTTTGTTTTTATTTCTTTTAAGTTATTCCTTTTATAATTAGTTATATATATATATATATATATTCTTTTACGCATTTACTTACGTATTTACTTTTACGCACTTATATATATATATATAGTATATTTACTTTTATGCAATTATATATATTATTAGCTATATAACTATATATCTATATATATAAATATATATATGTACTTATAAAAATGAATTCGCTTTTACTTTCCGTCGTTAATATAATTTCCGTTAATCATTCCGTTATTATCGCCAAAATGAATAGCTAAACGTGCATAGTCGAATTATGTAAAACGAGTAAAACGCCTACAAAGGGGATTAAACGGGAGTTGTGTAGCATGTAATATAATGTTTTAATGATTAATCCACGCCCTAAAACTTATTTTAAACGCCTTTGAATTAGATCGATCATCTAGTCCATCGTCACACACGTCGAACTTATAAATGCATTTTGCGGTGAGATGTGGGAAAAGGGTTTTGGGATCGTTATGTAGATTCGGCCTAGTTGTTAGGACCGCTTCCAATACAGAGGTTTGTCATCGTTGTTCGAGCGACTCTAAGAGCGTAATCATGTTAGGTTAATCGGTTTTCTAAAGGAAAATTAATTAACTTCACATAGGGTGTTGAGTGAGAGTTGTTCGATCTTAACACCGCAATTAGGAGTTGGCACCCGTGGATGTCGTTAAAATTACTGTGGAAAGGAAGGTTGGTTAATACACGCCCTTGTCAAGTCTTCCTTAAGGGTAAAAATAACTCGTTGAATCATAATTCGCTATACATTTTAATAACTAGAACTACAACCGTTAGCTAATTTTTACTTTACGCACTAGTGTAATATCTCTCCACCGCAATCTTGACCTAAACTAAGTTCTACGTCGACTTTGGTACTTAAACGTTGTTCCTGTGGATTCGACCTTGCTATCACTATACTATCGTTGATTCGATACTCACCGGTTAAAGTTAGCGCTTAGTTATTTTGCTATCAAGAATTTTTGGCGCCGCTGCCGGGAATACTACGCTTGATATCTTGTAAGTTGACCAAAGCCTGGCTTAGGTCGCTTTTTTTTAGTTTTTGTTATCAAGTTTTTCGTAGATAGGTTTTTGTTCCTACTGCTTCCATATCCTCCTTTTTCTTAAAAAAAAAAAAAAAATCGAGGAACACGCTTTCAATCATCGAGGTTGGGTGATGGATTCTCGGTGAATTCCACTCTGCGAAGCATAAGGAAAAAAAAATCCGAAACCTCGTGATTTAGGTGTTGGTGTTCAGATCGGTTTATGACTCGAAGCTCTAAAGAACCTCTCATCGAACCCATCGAAGAAATCGAAGCTTACGACGTCATAAAACGATCGGCGCCGAGGAGAAATCCTAGTCGCTAGTCCGAACCCTTTGTTTGAAGAAAGAGAGACATTAGAAAGATCACTTTCTAATTCCTCTGCAGAAATGGACGATATAATAACTAGAAAAAACGGTAAGGATCCCAGTGATGAACAGACTCTGAGGCAAACCTCAACCACTACTCGGTGGTAATGCAACAATACCTTTGCAAACTCCACCGAGGACCCTCGTCATGAACCACCGAGAGAAGACAACACAGGCTACGTCGGTTGGGATCCGCATGCTTTAATCGAGAGGCCAGGATTGGACAATACAGTAGGACAAGATGCTCAGATACACAGGACTTCGACCGAATTAGACCAAGAAACGGTAAATCGAGTACTTCGGATGCTAGAGATGCAAGGAAATCAACAGGGGTTCCAAAACCCGTATAACCCGTGATAATCCACCTCCTCGCGAAATGATGGCTCGCCAAGCACACGGATCGAGGGTTTGTCGAGATTACGCTCACTACCCCACAGGAAGTTATAGGACACAACCCAATTAGGGTACCCCAATTAATGCAAATAACATGGATATTAAGCAAAATATTTTGAACATGTTAGGGAACATGCCTTGTTCCATGGGAAGTCGATCGAGAACCCGAATGACTTTCGGATCACTTTCTCGAGATCTGTGGGGACAATGAAATATAACGGGGTGAGTGATGAGGCGGTAAAATTAATAGTTTTTCCGCTTTGCATTAAGAGGAGCTGCTAAGGATTGGTACGACTCTTTACCAAATGACTCGTGACATACGTGGCCGACGTTAACGCGAGTATTCCCGAAAAAGTACTTCCTCCGGCAAAGATTTTAGATCTGAAAGAAGAAATCTCTTCGCTTGATGGTCTCGAGGAGAGACATTAAAAGAGACTTATGAAAGATTTAGGGGTTGCTAAAAGATGCCCCCACACGGTTTTTCTACGGTGGAGCAAGTTATTATATTATTCAGGGGCCTTAGAGCCGATGGACCAAAACAAGCCGAATCTCGCAAGCGGCGGAGATATTATGAATCTACCACCGTAACAAGCAATGAGACAGATAGAAAATGCGGCAGATGGAGAAGGACAATGGGGATCGAAAGAGAAAGAAGAAGAAATCCCCAATGGAAAGTGTAAAGTCACAAAGAGGAACTCGATCGAGAATCGCCATGCATGACAAGATGCAAGAAATGGTACTAAAGATGGACCGAATGGAGTCGAAAGAAAGAAGACACATCGCTGCCAACTCGTGGAGGTGGACATTCTCGCCATAGAATGTGCATCATTGAAAAATCCACTTATCCACAACAGCTTGACACCTACTCCAAAGATAACAACAACGATCTGGAAATCGGAATGACCAACAAAATGAATGTCTATGCGATGGGACAGATGGATATGAATCGCAAAGAGTTTGGCCAAGAACAGGAACCAAAATTTTAATAATCGCAAGGGCCACAAATGGATTATGGTATAAATGATGGTTCACAACAATATGATGTGAATTATGTTGGACAAGGTTGGAATCGTAGGCGAATCGAATTGGAATAGAAACAATAATCGTAATCAAGACTTTAGGCAAAACCAAAGCTCATACAACCGACCTTGGAATCGTAATCCCTGCAACTGCAGTTCATACCGTAATCAAAACCGAGGCTATTATCGTAATAATCGAATCCACGCCTCACCACAAGGACAAAGAAGAAAATCGAGTTCATATTGGAATCAAAATCAAGGCCGGAATCGTAATCGTGGTCAAGAAACAATCGAAATCGCAAGTGAGCCACCATCTTTGAGAAGTAATAATTCGGGCACCTATCAAGATCCAAACGCTCATCTCGCACTGAATACTCAAAGCAATCAAAGAAACCAAACAATTCGGTGTTCAAAAGATGGCCACCGAGATACTCCCGGAGAAATTAGACAGAATGTTTCGAGTTAAATTAGAATGCTATAGAACAAAAAGTGGTCACACATTCTCGCCATTCGAAACTTGGAGACCCAAGTAGGTCAAATAACCGACACTCAAGACAAATCTAAGTGGTGGACTCCCGAGTAACACCGAAAGGAACCCAAAGGATGTGAATGCTGTGTTCACACGGTGGTAAAGAGGTCGGAAAGAAAGAATTGTGGGCTGAAGAGGCAGAAACTGAGAAAGCTGAGAAAGAGAAAGCAGTTGACTGTGAAGGAGCTATGTATGGTGAAGTCGAGATCGAAGATTTAGAGACTGGCAATATCAAGCAGAGAATGGAAGCAATGAGGAAAGAATTGGAAACCACGAAAAAGGCTTTGGCCGAGGCAAATAAGAAAGCATTGGAAGGGCAAAGACCAAGAAAGACTATGTGGTCTTGGACATCAAAGAAGAAGAAGCCTCACCGCCTAAAGAAAGAGGAAAGAAAACAGAATTCCTCCTCCTCCCCGATTTTGATGTTAATACTTTACCCTATCCTCCTAAGGGAACCAGAAGGACATCCCGACCTGTGGTCGTGCAAAATTTCTGAATCTTTTAAGGAAGGTAGAGATGAATATTCCCTATTAGAGGCAATTTTGAGCATTCCCCATACTTTAAGTTTCTAAAAGGAATGTTGTCGAGTAAGGAGAAGATGCAACAGATGGTGCATTTGAGTGGGGAATGTTCGCAATCTTTGAGAATAAGATACCTCCCAAGTTACAGGATAGAGGTAGCTTTACCATCCCAATTACCACCGGAGAAACTGTGTTTAAAAATGTGCTATGTGATCTAGGGGCTTCGTGAGCCTGATGCCTAGAGGAGTTTATGAGAAATTGGGATTGGGAGCATTAGAGCCAACAGAATGACCTTACAGATGGCGTATAGGTCTCATTAGGAAACCTCTGGGGGTAGTCAAGATGTGTTGGTGCGCAGTAGACAAGTTTGTTTTCCCGTTGACTTCAGTAGTTTTAGATATGGATATGGATTCTAAAACCCCACTTTTGTTAGGTCGGCCTTTCTTGAACACAGGAGAGACCTTGATAGACGTTAAGAGGGGAGAGATTATACTACGAGTCGGGAAAGAGAGTGTAGCCATAAATGTGTATAAGGCGATGAAGCATCCTAATGATGAAAAGAGTGATTGTTTTTCTCTGTTGATGCTATATATCCTTGTATTGTGGAGCACACTAACTCGCAGGATACCAAGAACCAATGGAAGAATGCTTGATGAAGTCAAGCACCGCAGAGGATGATGATCCACAAATGAGAGTTCGTATATCATTTGGAGGCAACTCCTTTTGTTGACGCAAGTGAATAAGAAGCTAGAGCTCGGTTTGACTGGCAAAGTTGCCAAAGCCGTCAATCGAGGAACCACCTACCGATCTGAGTTGAAGCCACTTCCTAAGCATTTAAAGTATGTGTTTTTAGAACTGATGAATTACTTCCTCTTATTGTTTCATCTCGCACTAACCGCTTTGCGAGAAGCTAAGTTGATCCACGCTCAAAAAACACACAAAAGGCCTTCGGATGGAAGATGGTTGACATAAAAGGGATCGATCTTGATATCTCGCAAGCACAAGATCATTCTCGGAAGAAGATGCCAAGCCGGTCGTGCGCCAGAGACGACTAAAACCACATATGCAAGAGGTGGTGAGGAAAGACGTGGTAAAGATGCTTGAGTTAGGGATAATCTACGCAATCTCCGACAAAGGTGAATGGGTGAGCCCCACGCAAGTCGTGCCTAAGAAAGGAGGCATTACAGCTTGAGCTTAATGAAAAGGTGTGCCTATTCCTACTCGTTTAGTTATCGGTCACGGTGGTTTGTATTGATTTTCACATGCTAAATGATAAGACTAGGAAAGATCATTTTCCCTACCCTTTATTGATCAAATGCTGTAGCGTCTAAGTGGTCATGCATTTTATGCTTTTGGATGGTTTTAGTGGCTATTATCAAATTCACATCGATATACATGACCAGGATAAAACTACTTTCACATGTCCGTATGGCACCTTTGCATTTAGAAGAATGCCGTTTGGGTTGTGTAATGCACTGCGACATTCCAACGATGCATGATGGCCATCTTTGCTTGATATGATGAGAGCATTTCATGGAAGTTTTTATGGATGACTTTAGTGTTTTTGGTGATACTTTTGATGAGTGTTTGTCGAACATTGATAAGGTGCTTGCGTTGCTGTGAAGAGACAAACTTGGTTTTAAATTGGGAAAAGTGTCATTTCATGGTAATCGAGGGAATTGTTTTAGGACATAAGGTATCGGGGAAAGGAATAGAGGTCGATAGAGCAAAAATAGAGGTAATTTCTAAGCTTCCTATGCCTACTTAATCAAGACTCTACGCTCATTCTTGGGACATGCAGTTTTTCCCACATTGCTAGACCTCTTACTCTTCAATTGATGAAGGGAGCCCCTGTGTTTTTGATGCGGCATGCCTAGATGCTTTTCAACCCTTAAGAAACTTCTTACTTCGCTCCTATCTTAGTAGCACCTGATTGGTCTAAGGGGTTCAAGTGATGTGTGATGCGAGTGATTATGTCTGTAGGAGCCGCCCTCTAGGTCGGAAGATTGACAAGTTGTTTCGCCTATCTACTATGCGAGTCATACCATGAACTCGGCTCAACAAAAGTATGCCACAACCGAAAAGGAACTTTTAGTCGTTGTTTTGCTTTCGATAAGTTCCGGTCATACTTGGTTGGATCGAAAGTCATAGTTCACACCGACCATGCCGCGTTGAGATATCTATTTGCCAAGAAGGATGCAAAACCACGCTTGTTAAGATGGATTTTACTACTTCAAGAGTTCGACGTAGAAATTAAGAATCGAAATGGGTGTGAGAACGTAGTAGTGACCACCCCAAGAGGATGGAACAGGAGACAAAGAAACACTCTATTAGGGTTGAAATTGATGATCATTTTCGGGATGAGCAATTTGTTCGTAGTGGATACGATGCTCCCGGTTAAGAGAGGAAACTTCCTACAGAGAGGAAAGAATGGGAACCCTTGGTATGCACCTTTGTTAATTATTACGAGTGTGGATTTGTAGATCCCGAGTTTGATGAAAACCGTAAAAAAAAGTTTTATAGTGAGGTGAACTGATATGTGTGGGAAGATCCCTTACTTTTTAGGCTATGTCTTGATGGAATCCTCGAGAAGATGTGTTGATGACAAGTGAGATAGTGAGTATTCTCTCGTTACGCCATGATAAAGAGGCCGGTGGCCACTTCTCGGCGAGAGAACAAACATTAAAGGTGTTACAAAGTGGGTTCTATTGGCCTACTATTTTCAAGGATGCATATGCTTATGTTAAGATGTGTGACGCCTTTGTCAACGCTCAGAAGGATTTCCAAGAGAAATGAGATGCCCTAAAACCGATAATAGTGTGTGAAGTGTTTGATATATGGGGATTAGACTTCATGGGACCATATCCGTCTTCTTTCGGGAATCGCACATTCTTGTCGCCTGTGATTACGCTTTCAAAGTGGGTTGAGGCAATTGCTTCACCCACTAACGACAAACATGTAGTCATAAAATTTCTTAAGAAACATATTATATCCCGGTATGGAATACCTCGAGCAATAATCAGTGATAATGGAAGTCACTTTGCTAATAGAGATTTCAATAAGCTTTTAATAAAGTATGGGGTCACTCATAAGTTAGGTACTGCCTACCATCCTCGGACTAGTGGCCAAGTAGAGGTGTCCAATCGGGAATCAAAAGAATCTTAGAGAAGACAAGAAATTCTAACCTTAAGGATTGGTCAAAGAAGTTAGATGATGCGCTTTGGGCACATCGAATCATGTTCAAGACACCAATAGGTATGTCACCCTACATGCTTGTTTTTGGCAAAGCCTCGCCATCTCCCCGAGAGTTAGAACATAAGGCCTATTGGGCGATTAAGAATTTAAATATGGATGACGACACTGGTGAAAGAAGGATGGCCCGATTAAATGAGTTAGATGAGTTTCGCCTTCAAGCTTACGATTGTTCGGCGAAATATAAGGAAAAGACCAAATTGCTTCATGATAAGTTGATCAAACCTCGTATTTTCAGCGTAGGTGATGAGGTCCTTTTCTATAATACTCGCCTCCATTTATTTCAAGGCAAACTTAAGTCAAGGTGGTCGTGGACCATATACGGTATTACGAAGTTTTCGACTCAGAGCCATCGAGGTAACACATCCGAAGCATGGAACGCTCATCACGAACGGCCTTCGCCTAAAAAAGTATAAGAAGTTACCATTCGATGAGGCTCTTGAGATTGTGCATTTGACTGATCCCGAGCCTTAATAAATCGTTTCTGAGTCTCCGTCGAGCGAACGACGTTAAACAAAAGCGCTACCGGGAGGCAGCCCGATAATAATAATAATTTGAATAAGACTAGTCTTAATGAAATGTAGAATCAGTATGAAAGATGAACACAATTCACAACCAAGTCTCGGGATGAATGTTTGAATGTCATTTAAAGGGAACGATTAGGTGGTTATCCTAAAATCCCGAGGTAGAATACAAAGAAAACATTCAAATGCATCATTTCTTGGACTTAGGTTGTTGAACCTCGAGGATCTGGGTATAAAAGACTCAATACTCTTTCACACATTTCATTTTATGATCTAGTCTGCTTCAAATTTCTCGGTCGTTAGTAGTATAGTGGTAAGTATTCCCGCTTTAATAAAACTGTGTGTAATAAAAATGAATCTAGGAATAATTTACTTGACTTTGATATATGCTCACATGATACTCTCTATGATACGTATATGCTTAGATGTTCTGTGCTTTACCCGTGTGGGTTATGTTTCCATCTAAAGCGATTGTATTGCCTATCGAATTTTCTGACGTGACAGGGCCATTATCTTATTATTCCCATATCCCTATTCGATGTCTTGGCACGAGGACCATGTCTTGTGTTTGCTTTGTTTTGGTTGTTTTCATATAGGGATTCGGGACGTGCTTTCTCATGGCTGTTACGGGATTCGATAGCACCTTTCGCTGATTTATAAGCTAAGTCTTCTTCTATCTCATTTACAATCTGAGAATAATGCAAAATCGTAAGTGGGGGTGTAGTCCGGTTGGTTTAGAAATGGCGTAAGTGTTTAAACCCTTAGTTTGTTGATCTTTTTCGAGCATTATTTAGTTGATTAAAATAATCTGTATAAGGTATATATTTCATGGATTTGAAGATGTAATGATCAATTTGATATGTATAACTAATTTGAAACGTAAGTGCATTTTAACCCCAAATTTATTTGTGTAACATGAATTCCTTCACGTAAGCCTTTGATATTGAAGCGAAAATTTTAAATCAGATCCATTCAAGATTCTAGTGGTTTATCCTGTAGATAGTAGTAACTTAGTACCTAACTTCGAACATGTATCGTGAATATCCAAGGTTTGAATGTGATAGAAAGAATGTCAAAATAAGTGAGCTATTTTTATGCCGGATGTAGCTACCAATGATTTGAGTGTAGTAGGGCGTTATCACGAAACGTCCTATATCACTATGAGGTTTAAAAGCTCCCGACTGCCTGATGATAGTAGTCCAGCTAGGGTGTTATCACGAAACATCCTATTGCTGGGAATGAGGGCATATGCTACACATAAAAAAAAAAAAAAAAAAAAAAAAAAAAAAAAAAAAAAAGAAGAAGAGTTAGATGGGTATTAATGTATTCGATCTCACCTCATGACACCTGAAAGATAGTCTATTTTGGCAATGAGTTCGGATATGTTAGTATTCTATGAAAAAAAAAAAAAAAAAAAAAAAAAGAGTTATCTTCTAACTATCCCCAAAGATAAACCGAATGATATGCTTTAGGGATTATCCTAATAAGTACACGGAGGACGTTGTGTGGAATTGTTACTACCTATACCTAGGAAAGTCATTAGACTGCCTGCGAGTGGATATTTGTGCGTTTGCTTGATTTATTCAAGAGAGGATAGTGGAAATTGAAAAGGCCATGTACACACACACTGTTATACATTTATATTAAGGTTAACGTGTGGTTATGATTCGATTGGTTACATCATCCGGTTGGCCTTTATATTTTACATGTTCATGAATTTTTCCTCATTCATTTTATTTTATCGCTTGTTTTGTTCGGCGACGACCAAAAGCTAAGTGGGTTGTTGTGATAACGGAAAAATTCACCGTTATTTTTATAACTTTTCAACCCGCTTCGATATCATTTCGAGTATTTTTATATCGCTTCGAGTCATTAATTCCTATGTTTCATCTAAATATGTTAGTAGCGCTATTATATAAAATATCGTATTTTTAGCGTGTTTTTATAGTTTTTGTACCGGTTTAGTAACGTGTGTCGGTCGGATTTACGTTTGGTATTTTGGTGGTTTATTGCGTAATTATAGGTTAACCAAAATCCCGAGTAACGACACGCTTTTGAGGCCTAAAAGAGGTGTTTATGGGGATATAAGAGTGTGCCACAAGTTTAAAAGGCCAAGTGGATCGGTGGTTCAGTAGTGTCACTAACGATTTATATCTTCGACGAACCAATGGCCCATTAAAACGGCATTTTATGAAGAGGTGGCCTTAATGAAAGTTGTAGATATTTGATAGAGCTTTCCAACGCATTTTGAATCATGTTAATTGGAGGTCTACAACTCAAGTTATGACCAAGTGGCTAATCGATTCGTAATAGTAAAAATCCCGAAACGACACGACATACGAATGGCTCATCAAAACGGCGTTTTCTGAAAAAGAATCCTTCATGAAAGTTGTATATCTTCAAGAAAGCTTTCCAATGGATTTTGAATCAAGTCAATCGGACTTCTACAACTCAAATGGTGGTCAAGTGGCTAATTGATTTGTATTAAGAAAATGTCGCAAACGACACGTAATGAATGGCCCATCAAAACGACGTTTTCTGAAGAAGTGTCCTTCATGAAAGTTGAAGAATTTTCCGAGAGCTTAATTTTGACGCTTGAATCATAATTATTGGAGGCTGGCAACTCGAGATATGAATTTTAGTAGTTTAATATATAATTATATATAAATTCTCCTCTGCATGTGATCAGTTAGGATGTAATGATTAGTAATGATGATGAGTTCGGATCGATCCGGCACCAATCCGGATCGATCCGCCCCTATCTTTGCCTATATATACTGAGAGCATTTGCAGCAAATTGAACACATCCTTTTATATATATATATCTTTTGTGTATATATATATATATCTATCTCTCTCGCTTTTTTTTTTTTTTAGTTTAAGAAACGGCATTATGCCGGAAATAATTTAGCAGATAGTAGTATCGTTGTAATGCTTCGGAAATTATCGGTAGCTCGGTGTTGTTTGTAGTAGTTGTAATATCCTAAGACTACGATCTCTAATCAACAAATAGAATCGGGTAATTTTATAAAATTATTACTTTCTTGTTTTGTTTTGTTTTTTTTAGCATATTGATATATATATATATATATACATATACGTACTATATATATATATATATATATATATAATCTATATATATTTCCTTTGTTTTGTATTTTGTTTCTTTTTATGTTATTTATGTTATATTAGCTATTTATATATATAGAAATATAGTATAATATATATATATATATATACGTATTATATATATATATATATATACTAGTATATATATATATACCTAATATATATATATATATATATATATATATATATATATATATATATATATATATATATATATATATATATAATCTATATTTTTCTTTTCTTGTTTGTTTTGTTTTTATTTCTTTTTAAGTTATTCCTTTTATAATTAGTTATATATATATATATATATATTTTCTTTTACGCATTTACTTACGTATTTACCTTTACGCACTTATATATATATATATAGTATATTTACTTTTATGCAATTATATATATTATTAGCTATATAACTATATATCTATATATATAAATATATATATGTACTTATAAAAATGAATTCGCTTTTACTTTCCGTCGTTAATATAATTTCCGTTAATCATTCCGTTATTATCGCCAAAATGAATAGCTAAACGTATTTATAGTCGAATTATGTAAAACGAGTAAAACGCCTAAAGGGATTAAACGGGAGTTGTGTAGCATGTAATATAATGTTTTAATGATTAATCCACGCCCTAAAACTTATTTTAAACGCCTTTGAATTAGATCGATCATCTAGTCCACTTGTCACACACGTCGAACTTATAAATGCATTTTGCGGTGAGATGTGGGAAAAGGGGTTTTGGGATCGTTATGTGAGATTCGGCCTAGTTGTTAGGACCGCTTCCAATACAGAGGTTTGTCATCGTTGTTCGAGCGACTCTCTAAGAGCGTAATCATGTTAGGTTAATCGGTTTTCTAAAGGAAAATTAATTAACTTCACATAGGGTGTTGAGTGAGAGTTGTTCGAGATCTTAACACCGAATTAGAGTTGGCACCGTGGATGTCGTTAAAATTACTGTGGGAAAGGAAGGTTGGTTAATACACGCCCTTGTCAAGTCTTCCCTTAAGGGTAAAAATAACTCGTTGAATCATAATTCGGCTATACATTTTAATAACTAGAACTACAACCGTTAGCTAATTTTTACTTTCGCACTAGTGTAATATCTCTCCACCGCAATCTTGACCTAAACTAAGTTCTACGTCGACTTTGGTACTTAAACGTTGTTCCCTGTGGATTCGACCTTGCTATCACTATACTACTGTTGATTCGATACTCTGTCGGTTAAAGTTAGCAGTTAGTTATTTTGCTATCATAGGATCTAATGATAGATGAGGGTTTCATAACTATCAATGGTTTAAGATGTGTTGTGACCAATTTGTTATGTTGATGAGAGTCAAATTGTCTATCATTTTCTATATGTTTAACACCCCGTAATACCTCGTTTTATATGCATTCCGATATATTTAGTTGTACATTGATTCATTTTACACCTTTGTTATCTTTTCGAGACCTATGACGTAAAGTCTAAAAATCTCATTGTTTTTCGGTGTTTTGATGCAATCTTGGTCACCCTAGTGTTCTGTAAGGGTTACATGTGGTATTTGTAGTGTTTTTGTGCAGTAATTAGATGTTCGGGATGACCGGAAGGTGAGATTATGAATAAATTGTTGTGATCTGAAAACACGTACTGCTGGACTATCTTTATTTTAATTTGGATTTTGTTTTTCTCCGGTGTTTTTCAATTTTTTTTTTCTGGTAATTTGCTTAGTGTTGTTTTTATCTTGTAGCATGTTTGTTTTGATAATGATATCTTGTGTTTTGCTTAGTTTAATCGGTAGGCAAACTTTCGATACTCGAGTTATGTGAAGATCCGTGAAATCGATGCCCTGATTAGTTGATAGAAGTGCTTAGATCGTAATTCATGTTCTTGTATAGTTGATATTCTAAAACTTATGCTTTATGCCTTTGTTGATTAGCTACTCAATTGATTTCACACATCTTTATAAATGTATTTTGCAAGAGGGTGTGAGAATCGGGGTTTTAGAATCGTCATGTAAATCGACTGAGTTGTTCATATTTGGTTTCTTGAGCGAGGTTTGTCGGTGTTAGTTGGGCGTCTCATAGAGAGAAGACCGTGTTAGGTCAGTTAAATCCGGTCGGCGGACTGTTGAATCTAACATAGGGTGATAGATTACGGTATCAGTGTCTAGTTAGCCGGAATTAGGAGATGGAACTTTCAATCAATGCCAAGAACGTCAGGTGAGAAAATAGAAATTTCCGGATACGAATTAGGTCTTGAAAGTAGTCGGTCGGTTCATAGCTCGGTTATTTCTTTTATAGTTTTAATTCTCTGTTGTGTGTATTAGTTATTAGAACCGGTGTTGTGAAAATCACCATGTTCAAATATAGTCTTGGCCTAAATTAAGAACCGATACCGACTTTGTTACATAACCAGATATCAAGTAGTGGGATACGACCTTTCTCGTCATTCTATAGTACAATCGACTCGGTACATTGCCAGTTAGAGTCCGTATATAGTAAAAAGGCTATCAAGTTGTGTCCATTTTGTTGTGGATATAACATTTTCCATAAATCTGCATGACAATTACCAACTGAATGATGACATCTCCGAGCCTCATTCCCTAATAGCCTAAAATAAAAAGGTTTAAATTCAAGTTGGCATGGACCATAAATGGATCTAGTCATGGCCAAAAGTCAATAGAAAAACTAACATTGTCTCTCTCAAAATCTGACGATGACCATATCTAATTTGGTCATGGCCAAAACTATAAAAATATGCACACACACAAAAAAAAACTAAAAAAATGATATTAACATGCCTAAACCCCTTGATTATGATTTTCTTTACCTTCTAAAGTTTATATCTACAAATAATCTTCTAGATTTGGTGCTGAAACTGGAAAATCAGCCTAGAAAACGAACAGCATTGTTAAAAGAAATTTAAAAACAACAAGAACTTAAAGAGATTTGCAAGAAATTAGCTAGAACTAGAAGACATGAAAAATGAAGGGGAAAATGTCAAGCTTTCCTTACCAAAATGTGAGGAAATTTCAGCTAAATCTTCTCATTCTTCGGGGGTTTGTGCTTTGTCTTGATCATTTAGAATTAAGAGACGAAAATAGTGTGTTTTGAGTGATTTAGATATAGAGAAACAAAGGAAGAAGGGGAGACCACTAAAAAGGAGGGAGAAATGAGAATGTACCCTAATTTGTAATATATGTGTAACGTAAAATTCGTTGTCCTGCAGTTAAATTACAAAAAAAAAAGACAAGAAAATTGGAGCAAATATAATTTTATAAAAAATGTGAGTGAGTACAATCTCTAGCAAAATCCCTATACCTACGGGACGCCTTTGATTCTCCTTTGATTTTGCCGAGGGTCGCGGGGACTTGTTCTCAGGCTTTGTCAACACGTCTCATATTTGTTTGGAAGAATGTTGGATTTATGGAAGATCTCCGGATATGGCGGATAATCTTCATAGTTGGAGATGACCTGGATGTTTTCATGCTTACTCGATCTTCTTCTTTGATTTCTCCGTGGGTCGCGGTGACTTGTTCTCGAACTTTGTCGATACTCTTCCGATTTTTTAGGAAGAATGTTGGATTTGCAGAAGAACTCCGGGTATGTCGGACGATCTTCCTTTGTTGGAGATAATTTGGATGCTTTCGTGCTTCCTTGATCCTTTCCTTTGATTTCTCCAAGGGTCGCCAGGACTTGGTCTCGGATTTTAGTGGTGCTTCTCCTATTTGTTGGGAAGATGACATTTGTTTGTTGAAGAACTACCGATATGCGGATGATCTTATGTTGTTGGTTGAAGAACACTGAATATGGCAGACGATCTTCGATTTGTTGAGGGACCCTGGCTCATGCGGATGATCTTTAAATATTGTTGAAGAACTTGAAGACCTATTTGTTGCTTCTTAGATCTTCTTTTGTTGAAGAACGCCAGATTTTGCGGACGAACTTCGAATATTTTTGGAGATGACTTGGAGACTTCTTTGTTATTCCTTTAATCTTCTCCGTGGTGGTTGAATAGAGGGCTTGATGCTTTTTCCCATCTTCTTCGCCAATTGTTGTTGTGTTGATGTTGTTGAACTCCCGTATATGGCGGAAGAGCTTTGACTTTGACGAAGATTTGAAGGAATACTTTGTATTACCTTCAATCTCCTAAATGAAGAACTTCGGCTTTTCAGAAGATCTTCGATTGTTGAAGACGATCCTTCTTGGCGCTTTGAAGCTTTTGGTCTTCTTCATCTTCTTGAAAAACTTCAATTTTTCCTTGACAGATCTTCGAACGTTGCTTGATGCTCGATGCCTTTGAAGGCGTTGGCTTTTGATGCCTTTGAAGGCTTTGACTTTTGATGCTTGATACATTTGAAGACGCTGGCATTTGATGCCTTTGAAGACTTTGGATTTTGATGCTTGATGCCTCTTGAAGTCGCCTTTGAAGGCTTGTGGCTTTTAGATATGGAAGCCGCCTTTGAAGACTTTTGGATTTTACATCTTGACGCCTTTTGAAGCCGTCTTTGATCTTTGAGGCTTGAAGACGCTCTATGTTTTTTTTTTGTTTTTGTTCTTTGTGTCTTTTCTGGGTGTTGGCCATCCTATTTATAGTGCTGGATAAGTGGCTTTGATTGATTTGCATTTAATGTGTCCAGACTCTTGGTTGATTTGCATTTAATGCGTCCAGACTTTTGAATGATTTGCATTTAATGCGTTTAGACTCTTGATTGATTTCAACCATATTTAAAAGATTGACATTAATTACAAATCAATCAAATCACTTAACTAATTTATTTCAGCTATTTGATTTAAGTAATTGTATATTTTCTCCTAATATTTATTTTAGAAAATAATATAAAATATTTAGATGTAATGGCATATGTAGTATGTGACTACTTATATAGCCATTTATTACAAATTAATTAAATCTCTAATTTTTTAAGAGATTTTAATTATTATTTTATAATATTACTTCCTAATATTTTATATAGGAAATAATAATAAAATAAATTTAATTTTAGGACATATATAGTACGTGACATATATAATATGTCACATAAAATTTTTATACCTACAAATGTCCCCTCGAGACTTTTTGTTGTCTTGGTAAATTTTACCGTAGCGACGATGTAATACCCTACTCCTAACCCCTAGGTCCACTGGGGTCATTCTGGGAGGGGCTTCGAAGCACTCGCCGCGACTTCAATAACTAGACTATAATTGCCAAAATAATCCAATAAATTTATAATTAAGTTTACAAATATTCACTAAGTATTTCAATTATAAAATTACAACAAATGAAATACTACAATTGTAATTAACATAATTTACATAGAATGTTCTAAATCCAGGTTCATGTCATCGCTTTCATCCTCATTATATCTCCTTGTAACCATTACCTGATTTTATTTATAGAAGAAAAACAAAACAAAACAAAAACACAAAGAAGACGAGTCGTTAGCAAAAACGCTGGTATGAGCATGTGCGAGAGTATATATATATTTTAAAAATGTTGTAACAATATATACTCTTTCTAGAAATCTTGTTCAAGTATTTATGCAATAATATACTTGTTTAAAATTTATGTATCAAGTTCAAGTCGAGCAAGCTAATTCGAGATCCGTCAATTCATCAAGTTCCCTTACTAGACATCGATACAGCTGATACGATTGTCTCTACCTTATTAACTCCCATTTCACCACCTTATATCCACAATAAATAATTTTTTTAGTGAAGTCCGCCCTTCCGACACCCAATCTCCTGGGGTTTCCAAAGGGTCCACAACTGCAGTCACAGGCCCAATGCACAGCTAACCCAACTGTGAAATCCTCAGCGGGCCCATCGAACTAGAACGAGAAACCATGCCGCCGAAGCGGGAAGTATGGTACCATGCCACCGATGTGGGATATGCAATGTCATTTGTATAAGATTTGTTTTATCATGTTATTATCATTAAATCAAGAAAGTTAATAAATCATTTTTAACAAAATACATATTATCTATCTATATCAATAATATATTAAATTAAAATACTTTGAAAATACTAAAAAAAAAAAAAAAATACACTTGACTTTTATAGAAAATAAAATTTTACTCACAATTCAAGCTAATAATATTCTGGGCCGCAATATTAATCTTCGACATCCCAGCCCATGTTGCAACACCTATTAAGAAGGTTAACCGATAGATTTAACCCCCAAGATTTCTTCAATAATATGTCCAACCATTTAATTCCATTACACATGAACATTTGATAACCAAATAACTACGGATCCGTGAGAATTAGCTTTGTCAAATTACATTTCCCCAACTCGTCATCCTCACATAACAATAATCATAGCCACACCACTAATACAAAAGTGACACTTTTGTGCGGAACTCAAACTGTAACAAGAAAATTAGTATTAGAATGGCTAAACTGCCGGAGCAGATTGGCTTACTTTTGAAACCTTTGATTCAAAATAAACGAGGAGGTGGTGATATACATGTCTATATATATATATATATCTATATCTTATTACTACTATATCTATATCTTATTAATCACATATATTTTTTTTAATAGATCACATATATATATTCTACCTTAATTCCTCTACGATATGTTTGTGTGTCCGAACGAGGACGTCCTCCGATATTTTAGTGTGTCCGAACGACGTCCTCCGAATTAGGTCCTGCAAACGAAGACGTCCTCCGTGTGTCCGAGCGATGTCCTCCGATCCGAACGAGGACGTCCTCCGTGTGCCCGAACGATGTCCTCCGTGTGTCCGGATGATGTCCTCCGATTCGAAAGACGTCCTCCGACTCAATATGAACCCGATGTATTTGAGCCCCCATATAGGCTTATTGAGCGATAACCCAACTTGCAGCACTAGACATAGGATTTCTGAGGATTGGTTTTTTTTTTTAAATAGATCACATATATATATTCTACCTTATTTCCTCTACGATATGTTTGTGGGTCCGAACGACGTCCTCTGAACGAGGACGTCCTCCGATATTTTAGTGTGTCCGAACTCCGTCCTCCGAATTAGGTCCTCCGAACGAAAACGTCCTCCGTGTGTCCGAACGATGTCCTTCGATCCGAACGATGTCCTCCGTGTGTCCGGACGATGTCCTCCGATCCGAAAGACGTCCTCCGACTCAATATGAACCCAATGAATTGGAACCCCCCATATAGGCTTAATGAGCGATAACCCAACTTGCAGCACTAGACATAGGATTTATGAAGATTGGCTTTTTTTTCTTTCTTTCTTTCTAGATCACATATATATATCTTAACTTATTTCCTCTACGATATGTTTGTGTGTCCGAACGACGTACGGCGTCCTCCGATATGTTGGTGTGTCCGAACGACGTCCTCCGAATTAGGTCCTCCGAACAAGGACGTCCTAGGTGTGTCCGAACGATGTCCTCCGATCCGAACGAGTACGTCCTCAGTGTGTCCGAACGATGTGCTCCGATGCGAAAGACGTCATCCGACTGAATATGAACCCAATGAATTGGAACCCCTCATATATGCTTATTGAGCGATAACCCAACTTGCAGCACTAGACATAGGATTTCTGAGGATAGGTTTCTTTTTTAATTTTTTTTCTCTAGATCACATATATATATCCTACCTTATTTGCGATATGTTTGTGTGTCCGAACGAGGACGTCCTCCGATTCGAACGAGGACGTCCTCCGTGTGTCCGAACGATGTACCCCGATCCGAACGAGGACTTCCTCCGTCTGTCCTAGGACGTCCTCCGTCTGTCCCAGGACGTCCTCCGATCTGAACGAGGACGTCCTCCGTGTGTCCGAACGTCCTCCGATCCGAACGAGGACGCCCACCGATCCGAACGAGGACGCCCACCGATCCGAACGAGGACGTCCTCCGTGTGTCCGAACGATGTCCTCCGATCCGAACGACGTCGTCCGACTCAATATGAACCCGATGAATTGGAACCCCCTTTATATGCTTATTTAGCGATAACCCAACTTGCAGCACTAGACATAGGATTTCTGAGGACATGTTTTTTTTTCTTTCTCGAAATCAAATATATATCTCCTAACATATATCCTTTACGATATGTTTGTGTGTCCGAACGCCCTCCTCAACCGCCTCCGAACGACCTCCGAAACCACCTCCGATTTCTTTTTCCTCCGATCCGAACGAGGTCCTCCGATCCGAAAGACGTCCTCCGACTCAATATGAACCCGATGAATTGGAACCCCCCATATATGCTTATTGAGCGATAACCCAACTTGCAGCACATGACATAGGATTTCTGAGGAGGGTTTTTTTTTTCCTCTAGATCACATATATATATCCTACCATATCTCCTCTACGATATGTTGTGTGTCCGAACGAGCTCCTCAACCGCCTCTGAACGACCTCTTCCGAACGACCTCAAAAACCGCCTCCGCTTTTTTATTTTTTTTCTTAGATCGAAGGGGGGAGGAAGGGGGAGAGGACACGTAGCACTTTTTGTTTTTTTTGGTTTTATTTTATGATGATTAAATGTCATTAATTATATTTCATTAATTATGATGATAAAAGTCTAGAATATTTTTTATGTGAAGACATCGGTGTGTATTGCCGTGGTTTTGAACTTTTTCGATTCCGAGTGTACGTTTCCTTACGATATGAGACTATTGTGGGGCTGACACGAGGCACTTTTTTATTTTTATTTTTATTTTTATTTTTATTTTTATTTTTATTTTTATTTTTTTGTGTTGTGTTATTTTTTCGTTATTGTATATTTTTGTGTTTTCTTTTCTTTCTTCGTAGCTTTTTTACATAATGTAATATCGTTTGTATAACGCTTTCTTCTCCGGGATCCTTTATGCTTCTTACGTTTTTTTTTTATTTTTTATTGTCGTGGTTTTGAATTTTTTCGATTCCCGGTGTAAAATGGGATGTTCATGGATATCCATTATGTTACAAACTCTTGAAACCGTGACAAAACACATTAAATATCACGACAACACAAACTTAATACACCCGCAATACTGGAATGGGCATGCACCGTGCATTGCACGGTTTCCTCCACTAGTATATATATATACACACACTAAATAAAGTGCATTAACGAGGGAATTTTTTTTTTTGGGTTTAAAGAGGATATTTATATTAGAATAAAATAGCTGTACAACTGTTCAAACAAAACAAAAAAAAACACCAGAATTTACATCAATCTCAAATAAAACTACAAAATTAACGAGGGAATTTGATGCAACTGCCGAAACGTACATGCATAGGCCTGTAAACGAGCCGAACACTACCGAACCCTGGAGTAGTTTGCTTTGGCTAGAGCATTTTCGAATACATGGCTCGATTCGGCTCGAAATTTTTGAGCCTAAAATATCAGGATTCGGTTCGTATTCGAACTTAAAAAAAAAGGAAAAAAAATTCGGTATTATTCGGCTCGAACAGTTCGAATAGTTTGAACATGTTCGGTCCGAAAATTCAAAAATACCCAATAAATAATTCTAGTTCAAAAATACATGCCCAAAACCAAAATAATACATTACATGTCCCAAAAATACCAATAAACATTACTGGGCCAGGCTAAATTGAATTATTGAAGCCCTGCAACTCTACGAGCCGAACATGTTCGAACATGTTCGGCTTGTTTTTCTGAATACCAATTTCCAAGGCCCTATTCTACGTTTGATGATACGAGCTGAGCCCCAAACCGAACTTTTTCGAGCCGAACACGCCGAATCGAATCAAACTTTAAGGCCCACTTACAGGCCTATACATGCAGGTGATATAATTATGCATTTATTGAATGTTCTTAAGTTATTTAGACAAGACTCACATAATTAGATTTATGATAATAAAAATAATAATACTAAAAGATGACAACCAAACTATTAGCTAATTGATAAAAGTTGGTCTAGAAAGATGATTTGTAAAGATACAATTATGTAATATCACGTGTAGTATGTAATATTCCGATTTTCAGGAAAGGGCAGATGTGTCATTTTGCGAAAACGAAATATTATTATTTCTTTTCTTTTATTGGAGTTAAGTGTTGTGGTATACATATATATATTTTTTCGAAATTGTATATATGTAATTAAAGGAAATTCTGATTTTTTTTTATGGTAATTAAGGGTAATTAAGGAAAACGAGATTTTTGGGAATATGTATTTAAGGAAAAATTACACTTAATTATTCCTATAATCTAAAATTAATCAGATTCTTCTACAAAAAAAAAAAATCAGATTCAGTTTCTACGCTCTCCTCTGCTCAATTGAGAAGGAGAAAAAGGTTGAGAGAGTTCTTAATTTATCTGAGGTGAATATGAACCGTTTTTAGATCAGACTAGAGATTTGGAATCGTCGTTAGAAGGACATCGTTTGGATATCAAGCTTTTGGGAGATTGCTGCAGATTTCGAGGCTGTGGGATTTGGATTTTTGCTTGCAAACACGTAAGAGGCTCTCCCTATGATTTCGATTATGGTTTATAAGGTTTATATCATGTTTTAAGACATTTAGACGATAGAAAGTTGTGTCTCTTCGTTGATCAAGGATCATAGATGTTAGGGTATGATTAGACATGATTTTCTGTGTTTTACTGAGTTTAATTTGATGTTAATTGTGTTGAAAACGGATTAGAAATCGTTAAGTGGCTGAAATCGAGTTTAGGGTTTTCAGGTAGGATGCGTACGCATTCAATGGAATGCGCACGCATTCCTGTAATAGGTTGCAAGGTTTAGTCTATGTTCGTCGATCAGGGCGATGCGTACGCATTCATGCTTCAGGTTGTAGAGTCTTTCTGTTTCAGGTGCAATGCGCACGCATTCCTCAGAATGCACACGCATTGTTGGTTCAGGCTGTTTCAGGTTGCTCATTGTTCGTGCAATGCGCACGCATTGGCTGGATAGAAACTTTCAGCAAGTTTCTGGTCAGTGAATGCACACGCATTCTAACCAATGCGCACGCATTGGACCCTATTTTGGGAAAAATAAATGTTTAAGCTATGTGTTGAGTTTTAAACCTTGATTTATAATATAATAACATTATAAACATGAACAAGCTTGAATTGAGCTTCTGATTCGTTTAGTTTCGGCACCGAATGTACTCTTAAAGGGAGTTGAAGTTCGGATCCATCGGAAGAGCATGAAAGGTTTGTGCTTTGATGAATTAGTATTCATCAATGTCTGTGTAATTGTTAGGCCTTGTTTATGTCTAGGAGTCTAGAAAGAGAGTAGTATATGCGAGGGAGATTACTTGAAAACACTTAGGTGGTTAGTTAATCAATTTAATAAATACTTACTTGCCAAGTAAAAGATTAAACAATATGTCACTCTTGGATAGGGACCAGACAATATCGTGATGTGTGTGCTTTCCTGAAGGTGGATAACTCCGTAGGTCCACAAAACCCTAAGTACGGAGGGACTCCACTGAAACGTGCGCACTATCAGAGTCTACCAGAATAGGCTTCCGAGGATATTGGTGTGATCCACCAATATGTTGCAAAGAATATCCCCATTTTGGATATGCGTAGTTCCCTTGAGTGCGGTTGTAACATTGATAAGTTAAGTTAGAAACGTTTAGTCAATTCATGTTGATGGACATGAAATGAACCCCAGATTTAGTCGGTCACATAAAGATAACTAAACTTTTAAATATCTTTTCTTTATAAATCTTAATTGTTATCATAGCTTCTTTCTTTTATTAAGTACGTTGTACTTACCTCAATGCATGTTTTCTATGTGTTTGGGGATGAGAAGACGAACAGGTTGATCCAAGTTTTGAGGAGGATTTTGATGACGACGCCTCATTGGAGATTTTAATTTTTTTTATTGTCCTTTCATTTATTTATTAAACTATATTTTCTTTTGGTCTTTCGAGACTTGTAGTTCTTTTCTTTTGGAGGATTTCGTACGTTGTTTTTGGGGTTTTCGTATTTTCTCTTGAATGTAATAAACGTTACATTTTCATCTTTAGATTTTGTTTCTATTCTTGGATGATTGTAAAATTTATTACCCGAGTCTTTTGCTTCCGTTTGCTTAACTCGATACGACGTAGTAGAGGCTTACGTATAAAGTGGAATTTATTTTATTTTATACGCAATGAACGCCTTTTCCGGATAAGGACTCGTGTCCGGGAACGGGCGCATAGCTTGGTATCGTAGAGAAGCGCCTTTTTAGACTTCCTTTCTTTTAAGATAAGTTTCTCTAGATCTTTTAGTAACGTTCTGGTTTTCTTTGATCATCAGGATGGTGACGATTAGAACCGGAGCGGGTGCAGAGACTTCAGGAGTTCGTCGAGAGAGTCCGACACCGGTAGTAGGAGGCGGCTTTGTGAGGCAGAATCCTTCACCTCGTCCGATCTTTTCTCCGCCCCCTCATACTGCGACCCCTACACCACAATCTCAGCGGAGCCTGTCACCGTGACCACGTCAGAATCTTCCACCACGACCACCACCAAGATACAACTATATCTATGGAAAACCCGGGGAAGCCCCCATCCGTGTCACCATGTTAGGGGACATTCCACCAGTCTACGTTCCCCCAGCAGCTAACATCTACCCTCCACCGGTAAGTGTTTATCCTCCACCAGTGAGCTATTGGAAAGGTGTCCTAAACCCAATCGGGTTGGATCGGATCCGATCGGGTCGGGTCGTTTACAGTCCATTTGGTTCATGTGATAACTTTATTATGATTAATAAAAGCACTTATGTTATTATATATATTGTTTATCTTCATATTAGTTGTTGTATAATATATATAGTAACGTCCCTAGTATCAAACTGTGAGAGAGAAACCATGATAGTGATTATGGTTGATGAGATCTCTAATCACTCTAATAAGTTTGGTACTTAAATGTCTGTAGTCTTATGTACTGTCAAATGGGACATTGATAGTATAATCAGGCTAGCACGTATTGGATGTCTTCTATCTTATAGAAGGTAGGGATAGATCTTGTCTATCGAAGTGTACATACACTTGGACTATACGTGGACGTGTATTAGAGAATGCGTGCGTTAGACTGACCCACTTACATTAAGTGTCACACTATGTGGGGGGTTGTGTAATTATCCTTTAGACTGGAGTCTTCATGGCATCACGGTGTGGATTGTCATGCTTTGACACTATTGAGATTTCCCCTAGCCACGGGGCGATCATGCGGTAGTGATTGGGTATGATATTGAAGCTTTCGGAGTATACATGATTGGTCGTCCGGGAATCGTGTATCCTATGATTGGGATCGAATATTCGAAATGGCTTTCTTATAAGGAATGTCTAGCTCTCGAGAATCTTTGCAAAGTGGGAGTAAATGTGTTATCCCGAGAGAGCATGATATCCATATTATAAGATACGATCGTTAATGTATTGACACTAGAGATACGATCATATGATATTATTACAGTGATAGGATTGTAAGTTACACGGTAACTGCTTCACATGAAAGGTAGTAGTCATTGATTTCGACTCTTCCGATGATTGAGGGTCACGGTGTGTTGCTAGACGCTATCCCGTGATCGTTAGGCATGAAGGGCATTTTAGTAAATTGCACTTTGTGTTTACGGCCAACATATTCTGAAGCCTATCGGGTCACACACATATGAACTTCGAGTCGGATTAAAATGCGGTTATAGTTGATAACCAAATAAGGAAAGTTTATCTCTAGACTATAAAGGTTATAGGGGTAAATTAATACGGTGGTATTTATTTATTATGAATAAATAAAATACAAGATATTAATTATATACAAATTATGTTAATTAAAGAATATTCCGGAAGCCAATTAATTGGCATTTATGGCGCCACATCTAGGGTATAAAGATACACTTGGATTGTGCATTTTAATTAATAAGATTACCATAATATTAATATAAGATATTAATTGATTTTGGAAAAATAGATTTACGGTAATAAGATAATTATATTCAATATAAGCTATTGGCAATATTAATTATAGTAAATGAGATTAATCAATCTAATTGATTTTCCTTATTTTATTGGGAAAATGTTTTCTTCTCCTCCACTCTACATAGGGGCGCCCTTCTCACTATAAATAAGAGGTGGGTGTCAAGATCTTTTGTACATCACAATTGCAAGAGCTCATAATTCTTGTGTAAAACAGAGAGCATCCTATAGAGAGTTGGAGAGAGGGGAAAAATGCCGGTCTAGCAACCGGAGTTTTCCAATAGCAATCCAAGAAGGATTCCGGTGAGGAGTTCGTGTGAATTAGCGATAGAGGCCGGACACATGGACGGCTTGCGCAATGTACTACTCTCCGTTGACGGTCAAAGCGACGATCTTATAGATCATCAAGGTATAACCGTCAAACTACTTAACGTGTTTATTGCATTAAACGAAGAATGATCTAGAAAAAAGAAATCAAATTTTAAATTCCGCTGCGTTAAACTAGTGATTTCCTAACATGAGACACCCATCACCAACAACACCAGACTTTTAACCCTCCTCCAGTGGGTCATACTCCTCGACCTACTGTACCACTTTCACCGCGCTTTGATCATCAGCAAGGCGTAGGATACCCACCCTTTGCCTTCCACCAACCTCAACACACTCCACCACATCACCAAGGTTATCACCAATGATACTATCCTTATCAGACTGAGCCTCAAGTGAATCCATTGGTTTACCCACCAGTTAGACCGATTTTTGAGCAAGTACCGCCTGTGGATTGGTACACAAGACTGAGAAGGAATCGGGTTCAAGACTTCTTTGGGAATGTGGAACACTCAAAAGCTGAAGAGTGGTTAAGGAGCTTTGAGAAGGCTTGTAGGAACATCAATGTTCCCGAGACTAAGATGGCGCGGTTAGTAGTTGGTTTTCTTCTAGTTGTAGCTGAAGCATGGATGGATGTTATACAAAGCAGTAACGGGAAAGTGACAGATTGGGAAGGCTTCAAAGCTATGTTTTACAATGAGTACTTCCCAGGGTAAGGCGAGTCAGTTCTTGAAACTTAAGCAGGGTATTCGTTTGACGGTATCTCAGTATACCAATAAGTTTAATGAGTTAGGAAGTTTCTACCCCGAGCTTATAAAAGTGGAAGAGAGGAAGATGGAAATATACAAGGAAGGATTATCCCGCAAAATACAGTCTGGCATGCTAGGTTTTACGGCAAGGAATATGGCTGGGCTACTGAATAAGGCCTTGGAGGTTGAGACCTTCAGGAAGAAGGCCACAGTTGTCATCGAAAATAAGAGAAAATTTGGGACTAGTCAGGGCAATTACCGAGGAGCACCGCAATGATCGCTAGAAGATTATCGCTCATGCGCAACAACAGGCCCCCAAACAAAGGCACCACTTTGCCCCAAGTGCAACAAGAATCATCCAGGTGAGTGTCGACAGCATACTAATGGTTTCTACCTCTACGAAGAGCCAGGGCACTTTTCAAGAGCATGTCCAACCAGAGGAAATAAAGGGAATTTGAGCCAAGGAAACGGGAAAAGCGGCCCAAGCCGACCAGTTCGAGTTTTTGCTGTTGATGCTGGATACGCTGAACCAGAGGATGATGTTATCTCAGGTACCTTGTTGTTGTTTTAACTTATTAAGATATTTTTATAGCGCGTTTATGCATGATGTAATTGTATTTAAATGAATGAATATGCATCCTAGGTATGATAATGTTAGATAACCTAGTAGTCAGAGCTTTGTTTGATACGGGAGCGTCTAACACCTTTGTGTCGATCAAGGTAGCTAAGAAGTTGAATCTACCTTCGGAACCTTTAAGAAACACCTTGGAGATAACCACACCGTTAGGAAAGGTAACAAGGGTAACTATAATGGTACCACAAGTGGAAGTTTGAGTTGGTTCTTATCGATGCAAAAGTGACTTCACAGTTTTGGACTTTTTGGATTTCGATGTAATCCTCGGAATAGATTGGCTATCCAAGAATTATGTTCATTTGGATTGTAGGGACAAGAAAGTGACCTTTAAAGTACCCGGCAAATCAGATAAGACTTATCAAGGTAATGTTTACAAGCCAAGTAAGAAGCGACTCCCTATAATTTCAGCGGTTAAGGCTATAAAGGCTTGTCAGAAAGGGTGTGAAGGCTACTTGTTATACGCATTGGATGTGGAACAAGTGAAGCCTAAGTTAGAGGAAACCTCTATAGTAAAGGAGTTCCCTGAAGTGTTTCCAGAAGAGTTACCGGGAAATATGCCGGATAGAGAAATAGAGTTTGAGATCAAGCTGGTACCCGGAGCGGCACCCGTTGCCAAGGCACCCTATAGGATGGCACCGGCTGAATAGAAAGAGTTGAAAGCTCAACTTAAGGATATGCTCGAAAGGAACATAATTCAGCTTAGTACTTCGCCTTGGGGAGCCCATGTTCTGTTTGTCAAGAATAAAGATGGTAGTATGAGGATGTGTATTGACTACAGAGCGTTGAATAACCTCACCATCAAGAACAAGTATCCCCTACCGAGGATTGATGATTTGTTTAATCAGCAGCAAGGCAAGAGAGTGTTTTCTAAGATTGAACTTAGATCTGTTTATCACCAGTTGAAGATCAAGGTAGCAGATATACCGAAGATGGCTTTTAGTACGAGGTATGGACATTATGAGTTCTTGGTTATGCCCTTTGGACTCACTAATGCCCCATCTGCATTTATGGACTTAATGCAGCGTGTTTTTATGCCTTAACTGGATAATTTTGTGATAGTGTTCATAGACGATATCCTAGTACACTCTAAGGATGAGAAAGAACACGAGGAACACTAAAGGATAGTGTTGGATACTTTGAAGCAGAACCAGTTGTATGCTAAGTTTTCAAAGTGTGACTTTTGGTTAAAGCAAGTCAGTTTCTTGGGTCATGTCATTTCTGGAGATGGTATTCAAGTTGACCCGGCAAAGATTGAAGTAGTGGAGAAGTGGCCTAGACCGACTACAGTTTCAAAAGTAAGGAGTTTTCACGGTTTGCTGGCTAGTACCGGAAGTTTGTGCAATACTTTTTGAAGTTAGCTACTCCACTCACTAAGCTTACACAGAAGAATGTGAAGTTTGAATGGACTAGCGAGTGTGAATCAGCTTTTCATACCTTGAAGGATAAGTTGACTACAGCCCAGTGTTGGCGGTTCCGGAGATCTTTGAAAACTACGACGTCTACACGGATGCTTCGGGACAGGGTTTAGGTTGTGTATTAATGCAAGGAGGGAAAGTGATTGCCTATGCATCGAGACAGTTAAAGGTGCATGAAAAGAACTACGCGACACATGATCTAGAGTTGGCAGCAGTAGTGTTCACCTTAAAGACTTTGAGGCACTACTTGTATGGAGTTAAGGCTAGGATCTTCACCGACCACAAAAGCCTAAAGTATTTCTTCACTCAGGAGAATCTGAATATGAGGCAAAGAAGGTGGTTAGCGTTCGTAAAGGATTACGACTTGGATATTCAGTACCATCCGGGGAAAGCAAATGTTGTGGCAGATGCCTTGAGCAGAAAACCAGTGTTTGCAGTCTCAAGCGTTGAAGATGTTGCAGAAAGGTTAGATGGGCTGAGAATCCAAAGTTTTGATCAGATTGGGGATCGAAAGTTTGTGGCACCGTTATTAGCAAGGTCCGAGTTGATGGATGATATTCGGGAAAAGCAAGATGAAGATCCAGTTTTGGTTGATTTGAAGTGTGTGGCGAAAGAGAAACCTACAGTGGGTTACATGTTAGATAAGAATGGGAACCTTTGGTACCAAGATTGTTTGTGCGTGCCTAATGTTGGTGACCTAAGACAAAGAGTTATGGAAGAGGCACATAGGATCGCTTTTGTAGTTCATCCAGGAGCTACTAAAATGTACAGTGACTTAAAGGAAAAGTTTTGGTGGCCCTCGATGAAGTTGGAAATAGCCAAGTTCGTGGCAGAATATGACATTTGTCAGAAAGTTAAGGCTGATCATAGAAGACTAGGAGGAATGCTTAAGCCCTTGGATATCCCTGAATGGAAATGGGATAGGATCACGATGGATTTCATCACCGGTTTACCTAAGACCAGAGGTGGACATGATGCGATTTGGGTGATTGTGGATAGATTAACTAAATCTGCCCATTTCTTACCAACTAAAGTCGATATGTCTTCGAAGAAGATGACGACACTATACTTGGATAATATAGTGAAGTTACACGGAGTCCTGTTCAGGGTCAATTTGTAGTGTTTTTAAGGGTATATTTTACATCAAATTTCCCCATATATAGATGTTTTTCATAGAAATCGAGCTTATAATCGATTAATTGAGTAAATGGTGTTTCTAATAGGTTAAATTGCAAAACGTAGCGATTTATGTGTTTAAATCATGATTTTATATTATTTTAGGATTGTGTTACGCTTTGGTATGTTTTTCCTACATTGTAGATACACATTGTTGATGGAAAGGATGATTTTAAAGAGATGAATTCGAGTGGAAAATCCCAAATATACTCGTAATACGACGGGCTAATCAAAAAGGCGTTTTACAAGAAGAGTCCTTAATGAAAGTTGTAGAGTTTTCCGAGAGCTTTTTATGACATTCGGATCATAATTTTTGGAGGTCTACAACTCAAGATATGAATTTTAGAAGTTTGAGTCCGTGAGTCGAACTTTCTAAACTAGCGCTCACAAAGCAGATTTTGATACAGAGTCTTCACTTGAGCATGAACCAAATGTCACTCTCCGTCCATGGAGCAAGGACGAAAGCGTCCATGGTGAAAAACGGGCGTCCGACACCGATACGCATGCAAGAGAACCGACTTACAATTCATTCAAATTTAACTAATTGAAATTCCTAATTAAAAAGAATTATTCAAATTGACATGCATAATACAACAAAGCAAATTACTTTAGCTTATTCTATAAATAGCAGAGCAGCCTTTTACCCTAAAATCATCCCATAATTCATACACAATATTCTCAAGGCAAATACATCACATCGGTACAATTCCGAGGAGTTTCATAGGCGCCACCCGAGCCTTGTGCTCGGGTGATCCGGGTTAGATTAGGATGTCGCTTTTCTTCCGCTTTCGATTCATGGATTCAATCATGTACCAAACTACGTGAGTTTATTTATTTAATTTATTCAATCCTTATTCGCTTTTTTATGATCTTTAATTTATTTTGTATCGTTTCTATGATTTTGATGCTATGATGTGAATTAGATCGAGAGATCGCTTGCTATTGATACGCTTACAACATACGTGGTTATGTAGACTAGATCACCATAGAAAGATAGGATCTTTAATCATTAATTATGTGACAAATTAATTGGTTAATTATCTAGGTTGTTAGATTCTAAAATACGAGAGTTAACCCGAATCTACACCGAGTTTTGTTTGGTAAATCGATCTCAACATTCGGAAGATGAGAGATTGATAAATTGGACTCACTAAGGAATTAGAATCCATAGCTTGAGATTAAATTCACTAAGAAATTAGGGATTTGTATCTCGTGTAAAGGTGAAACCACAATTTGAATTAAAATCATGAGATGAACTAGATTGAAATCACTTGGTTTGTGCAATCGCTTGATCCCATGTATCTTTAGTTTAGTTTAGGTTGTGTTATTTTATTTCGTAGGTTAGATTTATTTTAATTGCTCTTTCGCTTATTTTATTTGTTCTTTCGCTTATTCGCTTTTCCTAAGTAACAATTGAAAGGAATTAGTGAAATTAGATTCAACATCCCAATTCCTCGTGGATCGACTCCTTACTCACTTCGCTTACTATCAATTACCCGGTATTCGGCGGTTAGAGTTAGTTTTGCATGGTAGTTAGGGTTTATAAATTTTCTTTTGTTTTAATGATGCAAAATCTCCCCAACAAGTCCCTATCTCAATAGTTTCAGATCGCGATCCGATGTTCGTCAGTCGGTTTTGGAAGAGCCTACAAGGAGCTTTTGGAACCAAGTTGGATTTGAGTACGGCCTTTCATACGCAAACAGACGGACAGTCAGAAAGGACTATCCAAACACTTGAAGATATGTTAAGAGCTTGTGTTCTGGAAGTAGGCGGATCATGGGATGATTACCTACCGGTAGCAGAGTTTTCCTACAACAACGGTTATCACGCAAGCGTAGGCATGCCACCATTTGAAGCTTTGTACGGGAGAAGATGTCGAACGCCGTTGTTTTGGGATGAAGTCGGGGAGAGACAAGTCACCGGGCCAGATTTGGTTGAACAAGCTAAGGAAAGGGTTCAGTTGGTTAAGAAGAATCTAAAAGCGGCACAAGATAGACAGAAGAGTTAGGCAGATATTAGAAGAAGACCTCTTGAGTTTGAAGTCGGTGAAAGAGTTTATCTGCGAGCTTCACCGATGAAGGGAGTGAAACGTTTTGGACAAAAAGGAAAGCTAAGTCCAAGGTATGTTGGACCATTTGAAATTCTGGAGGGAGTTGGACCGTTGGCTTACAAGCTTAAGTTACCGGAATCGATGTCAAAAGTCCATATATAGTGTGTTTCACGTTTCGATGTTGAAGATGTGTCTGACAAAGAATGAGGTTGAAACTACGGTTGATCCGGAAGTTCTTCAAGACAACATTGCTTATGATGAGAGACCGATCAGAATTTTGGACAGGAAAGAAAAGATGATTAAGAGACGGTTGGTCCCTTTGGTTCTGGTGCAATGGAGCAATCATTCACCGGATGAAGCCACTTGGAAGTTGAAGACGACATGATCAGCGAATTCCAAGAGTTTGTGGACTTACCAGATATGTTCTAGTTTCGAGGACGAAACTCCTCTTAAGGGGGGAGGAATGTAATATTCCGATTTTCGGAAAGGCAAAGGCGAGTCATTTTATAAAACGAAATATTATTATTTCTTTTCTTTTATTGGAGTTAAGTGTTGTGGTATACATATATATATATTTTCGAAATTGTATATATATAATTAAAGGAAATTCTGGTTTTTTTTATTGTAATTAAGGGTAATTAAGGGTAATTAAGGAAAAAGAGATTTTTGGAAATATGTATTTAAGGAAAAATTACACTTAATTATTCTCATAACCTAAAATTAATCAGATTCAGTTTCTATGCTCTCCTCTGCGCAATTGAGAAGGCGAAAAAGGTTGAGAGAGTTCTTAATTTATCTGAGGTGAATCTGAACCGTTTTCAGATCAGACTAGAGATTTGAAATCGTCGTGAGAAGGACATTGTTTGGATATCAAGCTTTTGGGAGATTGCTGCAGATTTCGAGGCTGTGGGATTTGGATTTTTGCTTGCAAACACGTAAGAGGCTCTTCCTATGATTTCTATTATGGTTTATAAGGTTTAGATCATATTTTAAGACGTTTAGATGATAGAAAGTTGTGTCTTTTCATTGATCAATGATCATAGATGTTAGGGTATGATTAGACATGATTTTATGTGTTTTACTGAGTTTAATTTGATGTTAATTGTGTGAAAACGGATTAGAAATCGTTATGTGGCTGAAATCGAGTTTAGGGTTTTCAGGCAGGATGCGTAGGCATTCAATGGAATGCGTAGGCATTCAATGGAATGCGCACGCATTCCTGTAACAGGTTGCAAGGTTTTAGTCTCTGTTCGTCGAATGCGCACGCATTCAAGGCAATGCGTATGCATTCATGCTTCAGGTTGTAGAGTCTTTTTGTTTCAGGTGCAATGCGCACGCGTTGTTGGTTCAGGCTGTTTCAGGATGCTCACTGTTCGTGAAATGCACACGCATTGTAGGGAATGCGCACGCATTGGCTGGACAGAAATTTTCAGCAAGTTTCTAGTCGCTGAATGCGCACGCATTGACCCTATTTTTTGGGAAAATAAATGTTTAAGCTATGTGTTGAGTTTTAAACCTTGATTTATGATATAATAACATTGTATAAACATGAACAAGCCTCGAATTGAGCTTAATTCGCTTAGTTTCGCACCGAATGTACTTCTTAAAGGGAGTTGAAGTTCGGATCCGCCGGAAGAGCATGATAGGCTTGTGCTTTGATGAATTTGTATTCATCAATGTCTGTTTAATTGTTAGGCCTTGTTTATGTCTAGGGGTCTAGAAAGATAGTAGTATATGCGAGGGAGATTACTTGAAAACACATAGGTGGTTAGTTAATCAATTTAATAAATATGTACTTGCCTAGTAAAAGATTAAACAACATGTCACTCTTGGATAGGCACCAGACAATATCGCGATGGGTGTGCTTTCCTGAAGGTGGATAACTCCGTAGGTCCACAAAACCCTAAGTACGGAGGGACTCCATTGAAACGTGCGCACTATCGGAGTCTACCAGAATAGGCTTCCGTGGATATTGGCGTGATCCACCAATAGTGCCCTTGAGTGCAATTGTAACATATATAGTTAAGTTAGAAACGTTTAGTCAATTCATGTTGATGGACATGAAATGTACCCCCGATTGAGTCGGTCACATAAAGATAACTAAACTTTTAAATATCTTTTCTTTATAAATCTTAATTGTTATCATAGCTTCTCTCTTTTATTAAGTACGTTGTACTTACCTCAAATGCATGTTTTCTATGTGTTTGGGGGTGAGAAGACGAACAGGTTGATCCAAGTTTTGAGGAGGATTTCGATGACGACGTTTGACAACGCCTCATTGGAGATTTACATTTTTTTATTGTCCTTTCATTTATTTATTAGACTATATTTTCTTTTGGTCTTTCGAGACTTGTAGTTCTTTTCTTTTGGAGGATTTCGTAGGTTGTTTTGGGATTTTCGTATTTTCTCTTGAATGTAATAAACGTTACATTTCCATCTTTAGATTTTGTTTCTATTCTTGGATGATTAAAAAATTTATTACCCGAGTCTTTTGCTTCCGTTTGCTTAACTCGATACGACGTAGTAGAGGCTTACGTATAAAGTGAAATTTATTTTATTTTATACGCACCGAACGCCTCTTTTCCTGATAAGCGACTTCAAAGGTCCTGGAAAGAGGCGTTAAATAAATATATATGCACAAAAACATCATGACGCCTATTTAAAGTTTTGATAAAATATATAAGTATGTGTTAGTTAATTAATTGTTTTTATTCTCAATTTTGTAACGTATTGAAGCCAATTAATTATGCTCATATTTACTATCCGTAATTCAAATAACTAATGTGTATTTATTGTCTAATTATTTGTCACGAAAAATAATTTGTAAATCTTATTAGTATGAAATTTCATAGAGTCAAATATACAGGAAAGTATTTACTATGAAAATAATTAAACGAGAACATTAAATTTACGCATGTAGAAAAATATAATGAAACTTTATAATTGTAATCCAGATTTGAAAATATTATAGAATCCCGCATTTACCCATTTCGAAAAATTGGGGCATTACAGACGAGTCTCGACATAATTCTTGACTTTAAAACCATTTTATTTTATATGGCCCATTGCAGGCCGATACATTGAACCCTACCATTCTTTCTTCACATCACGTGGAGTCCACAAATGCCTCTTCGTATATGAATACCCGCCCATCATTGGAGTTTCTTGAGGTCATATTGGAGGTCGGGTTTTTATTCACTTCGGCACAACAAGAGTTTTTGGAGGCCATATATGATGTCGAATTTTCGTTCACCTCGTCACCATCGGAGTCCCGGGGGACCAGATTTGGAGGTTGAATTTTTATTCACCTCATCACCATCAAAGTTCCAGGAGGGCATATTTGGAGGTTGGTTTTCTTCTATTCACCTCGTCCCCACCGGAGTTTCTTCAAACAGACATCTTTGGAGGTTGAATATTAGAGCATTCACAGAGTGATGATGACCCAAAAATGTGATGAAAATCTCCATCAACTCAGTACTCTTTCAAAGGGGTTTTTTGTTTTTGCAGATTTGGACTCTTGGTTCCTTTGCTTCATGGTCAAGCAAGGATGCAAGCGGAGTAGTTAGTACCAGATACTAAGCAAATTTAGGACACGTGTGATGTACTTAGTGACTTCACCTTGCGTAGCGCAGCCAGATTCTCAACAAGTCATGGGCACGAGTGAGGTACTTCGTGACATCACCATGCATAGTAGAGGGAGACACATTGAGACTCAGAGCATGAGCTAGGTATTTAGTGACTTCACCTGATGTAGCTCAGCCGAGTGGATGATGACGAATCCCTTCAAGAAATTGTTGATGACAACTCAACAATCACGCATTCATACACCCTTCATAGAGTGAATCGTGGCATGATCTCCCAAGGAGTGGATGACAACACATCTTCCCAATGAGCGGATGGTCACACAATTCCCAACAAGAAACTGAAGGCACACACCTCTTATGATGGCATAAATGCTAACCTGCTGATGATTGATCACCTAACATTAAGAGGATGAAGGGACACCTTTGAACCAAGTGATGATGGCACGTCTCTCAACAAGAAGACAATGGCTCACCGAACATACGTGATGATGGAACTTAGCAACAAGAAGACGATGTCCGACCAAACAAGAAGTGGATGAAGGCACACCTCTCGACCACAGGTGATGGCACACCACAACAAGTGGATGAAGATCTCCAAAGACCTTGATAAATCTTCAAAGGTTTTAAACATTCACTTTCTTCTCCGCCTTGGTAGCACTTGATTGACTATAAATATCTTTGACAATTTGTGTTGTGTCCTCAATTTTTAAAAGGCTCAGAACTTCTTCAAACATTTTTTTTGGTATGACTAAACTTGGAGTAACTTCCAAAGCTGCCTACGTACCCTAGAGATTGCTCTAGTAATAAAGTCAGATGTAGTTCAATTTTTTTCATCTTGGAACATGATTGATGCAGTTTAGGCTCGTTCTTAGGAGCATGTTTATTTTAACTCATTCGATGAGTGTGATGTAGTTTAAGCTCGTATTTAGGAGCATGTCTCTTCCAACTCATTTGATGAGTGTGACACAGTTTAAGCTCATGCTTAGGAGCATTTTCTTACTCATTTGAAGAGTGTAACACAGTTTAAGCTCGTGCTTGGGAGCATTTATTTTTTTCTTTTCACTCGTTTGGAGAGTGTAACGCAGTTTAAGCTCGTGCTTAGGAGCGATTTTTTTTATTTTCACTCATTTGAAGAGTGTAACGAAGTTTAAGCTCATGCTTAGAACATGTTTTTTTTTAAAACTTATTTGATGAGTGTAACGCAGTTTATGCTCATGCTTAGGACCATGTTCTTTTTTTTAACTCATTGGATTAGTGTAATGCAGTTTAATCTCGTGTGTTGGAGCGTGTTCTTTTTTTTTAACTCGTTGGATGTGTGTAACGCAGTTTAAGCTCATGCTTAGGAGCGTTCTCTTTCTTTAACTCACTTGATGAGTTTAACGCAGTTTAAACTCGTGCTCAGGAGCATTTTTCTTTTATCTCATTTGATGAGTGTAGCACAGATTATACTCGTGCCAAGGAGCATTTTTTTTTCTTTTGGCATAGAGCCTTTTGAGGAACTTGCTGTTGATTTGGTTGGATTTGACCATCTTTATCAACTTGTAAGCTCCATTTTTTGAACTCCCGAACAACATGGCATCATCATGATTTTGCTGAGCTTGGCGTCACTCTTAATCTAGAGATTCTGACTCTCTCAAGAGAATACAACATTTTCCTCATTTGTGATGCTTCGTGGATGGCGATCCTTAGTGGGGAGTTTGTTGCTCAAATTGATGAACCGTCTCAAAACGATTGACTAGCGAGTATGGCATGGCTTGTCTCGTGACGTAAAGAAGCAAATGCTTCATGTTTGTAGCTGCCACCAAGACTGGATTTTTTTCCAAGTATGCCTTGAAGTTTTAAAAGACTTTCTTGTGTGACTCATTATATTCAAATGAGACTCTTTTTTCATCAAGTGGTTGAAGTGTTTGACATCTTTAGACAATATTTGATGTAAATTGTTGCAAGTAGGCGAGCCTCTCTTGCAAGATTCCAAACTCATAGAGGTTGCGAAGGTCAGGCGAGGCATCTTTATGACAACATCAACTTTGGATTGAATTATCTCAACTCCTCGATAGTGTATGATGAAAACTAGGGATTTTATTGAGCTTACCTCAAATGCTATTTGAGAGGGTTCATTTGAGTTAAAGTCTCCCATGTCTTTCAAAGACATGTTTCAAGTCGTCCAAGCGACCGCTCATTTTTGTTTAACCACGAAGTTCATTGACATGACAAAGCTTAACATCTTGATGCAACATGTCATCGCTTTTTTTTTTTGCATGGTACGCTGGTAGGTGACTCCAACAGCTTTTCAATCCAAAAGGACCCGCCTTGTAGCAGCAGTTCTTTTAGGCATACGGAAAACAGTGAGTTCTTCATCTTCTTGAGAAATGTGAATTTGATCATAGCCAGACGACCCATCCATAATGGATAACACCTCATGGCCAGTAGTTGCATCCACCCCTGAGTTCGGTGATTGGACGAGGGAAATCATCTTTAGGACAAGCAACGATCAAGTCTTGAAAGTATACACAAGCACAACTTTGTCTGTTCTTTTTCCTTACCGGATCAATGTTTGAGATCCATGTAAGGTATTTGACCTTGCGGATGAAGCCGGATCCGATATGTTGGTTTACCTCTGCTTTGATAAGGGGGACAAGATCTGGTCTACACTTGCTTTTGAGCTTTCTTGACCGAATGTGGTCCATTTTTTACGGAGAGCTGTGCTCTTTTTCAGGGGATAGAAGAATGCTAATATATGTTGGCCTAGGTTTTCCTCCGTGTCGAGGTTGATTTCTTTCAACTCATCAACAATGGAATCGACCAATTCTTCTAACTTTGGAGGCACTTTCTATGCATCTTCTTCTACATCATCATTAATTGTTTGCCCATTTTATTGGGATATGAATTGGTGCTTCAGGAATATTGCCTAAACCTTTTACGAGAAGATTTTATCAAATGACTTTTACATTAGAAAGGGTTTGCGATGTTCATATTTGATTTGTTAACCCCACATTTGCCATGGAGGTTTAGGGACTTTATCCTGCTTTGACAAGGAGCTTGTATGTGATGTGGTCAACCCTTTGATCGCGTGCAAAACACTTACTAGCAATAAGACTAGGTCTATCGTAGTAGAGTACTGGCGAGTCAAGGTCGATCCCACAGAGACTCATAAGAATGAAAGATTTTAAGATTGAGCTTGTCACAACTATGATCTACAACCAACAATAATATAGATTGAAGTAAAATTGGTAACAATAAACTAGCAATATTATGCAAGTTCAAACGGAGCAAACAAGAGTTTCTAAAGTATTAGTCTAATTATGAGTGATTAGTTATTCCCCCAATACTTGCAATAGTCATCCCCGTTGGAAAATTGTAATTCATTGTCAGCTACGGGTGCAACTTCTAATCCTATCTACTTCCATTGTAAGGACATCAGACAATCTGTACACAACTAACCTCTTTCGTTGGTTGTATTAGCTCATACGCATTAAGATCTAGAGATGCCGGCACGAGACCGAAAACCTCCCTAGGCAGCTATCGACAATGACTAGCATGTTCCTAAGGATCCATCAAGACTATGTCCTAATTAACACTTCACCTTGCAAGTCCTTCATGCTAATTTACGATGAAATGCAAATACTTGATCAGGCTACTAACATGTAAATTAAACCTTTCGATCAACGTAGCTGGCGCCGATTATCATGAACTAGTAATTTACTAGGTATTCAGATATAGCGGTATAGACCGTCTTGGATCTGAAGAACGCAATCACTATTTCATTATTTCTTCACCAACGAATCAGATCTATACATACATGGGGTAAAATAAACTAACTACTACATAATTAAACTAAAAACAATTACCGCATACTAGTCAAATAGAACAACGACAGATCTACATCTTGGAAAAGACAGAAAATCATACCCTCGAAGATGAGTGTAGATCACCCTCGGATCTCTTCCTAGGCCGCGAATCCGTCGTCTCCGAAACTAGAATTCATAAAATAAATAAAATAAATAAAATAAAGAACAAAGAACTTTAATTGCATAATACTTGTCTTGAAAATTGTACATACAGAATTCTGAGGCAACGCCTCTTATTTATAGCTAAATAAACCGACTTAGAAACACCTAGAACTACCCCTCATCCAAGAAAACGCGTTTCGGAAGATTCTGGAGCCTCGGTAACTCGGCGGTGCCTCCCGGTTAACCGGGGGTATTTTCGTCCTTTTCTTTCTGCCGACTTAGCTTGGAAGATTCTGGAATACCCTAGGCCCAATCCTTTCGTTCAATCCATTCCATAATTGTCCACTATGCTCAGCCCAATTTTTCGTATCCTGAAAATAATCAAATAACGCACGAGATAATATCGAATATGGGAAAATAAACATTAAGTGCAAGATACTCGACTCACGAACCCGAAATCTGATATTCAACTCAAAATGGTTCATATTTATAGGTCGAAACAATTACTTTTAGCTCATAATGGATATAATGTTGATGCCGTAGGATATACTATTTTGAGCGTCATCACCCTTATTTTTGCGTAGAGGAAAACATTCCATGCTCCATGGTGGGGTCTTCTTTATACGATCTAACCATTGTAGGAGAGCATCTATATTTACTACTTCGATTTTAAGAAGTGGTAAAGTAAGTCCACTTAGAGCTTTTTTTCTCTTTTGTGACGAGCGGTTCCTTTGTTTTGGAGAACCTGGAAGCCTTTGAAACTTTTAATTTCTTTGTTGATTTATTTATGGTGCATTCTTTGTTGGTGTTTATCTTTCACCACGTCTTCCCAGAGTTCCTCCCCCCCTCTTGAAGTGCTCACTTCTTTGCAGGTGTCGGCCTTGAGTAGAACTTGGAATCATCCAGGTGAGGTTCAGCCGGTGAAGTTCATGTCATCAGCAATGACTTTCCTCATCACTTGAAGCATTGTCGTAGTGTGGAAGGAACAACTCTATTTTTGTGAAGCCATGGTCTTCCCAGAAGCATGTTGTGATATGATTTGGCATCAATCACGCATAAGGTGCACTGAATGACATGTCATCAATAAAGACGTCAAGTCTTATTACTCCAATGGCTCTTTGCCCTCATTGGTTGATTTCTTGAATCATCAAGCGATTGTAGTAGGGATCATCCATAGAGATTCTCAACCCTTTCATTATGCAAAATGGCAAGATGTGACAAAAGATCTTCCATCAAGCAACACTATTCATCTTCTGTTCACAAGTGTATGCCGTCACGAATGATGGACGCATATAAGACGCCGATGCCAGAAACATGTCATCGTCTGAAAAATTCATCTCGACAAAGCAAGTGATTTTGTCTTTGATTGATGGCTCTTCCTCTTGCGAAGAATTTTCATCTCCACGCACAACTTTTTTAGAGGTAGAGATTTCTTTATCAAGTATAGCATAGCAAGTGACAATTTCGTCGTCAATATGTGTGTGGCGCCAAGCTCCATTTTCATCCTTTAGGATTCCCTTCAGCATGTACACCATTAAGGTAATAGAGGTTTGAGGACACTTGTTCTTGAGATCATCTGAAGAAGCATTTGATTTTATCGTCCACTTCTCGATTTGTCTCCATGTCCTGGGTTTCCTTATGTTTTGACTTATTTTGCCTTGTTGGACTTGGGGCGACTTTATTTTGATTTTGTAGACTCGAAATGCCGATGCACCTTTTGTTTCGTTCTTTGAGCCACAGGAATACACCATTTATCATCCGTATCAACGGACTGCTTCTCTTGCCTTTGTATTGAAAATTGGGGCTTTTATTGACAAATTCTCAAGTCTTTAACAACAAGTGGTGACATGACGGCAACTTGCACCTTGATAGGATCGAAGTTCCAAATCGAACGGTCATAGTATGACTATGTGACGGCTCCACCAATGAGACTTGATTTGTGCTTGCTTTTCCTTCTTCAAGCACGACTATTTCTTCATCGGCTAAGAAAATTACTTTGCTTTCATAGACAAAGCAATTCTCGATAGGTATCCCGTCACGAGCTGAAGTTTGCAACAGTTTCCTTCGTGGGATTTTGCAGCATCTTTAAGGCACTTGGTTGTGGGAAGATCAATGAGTTTGATTTGAGAAACTCATCAAAGTTTGACAAGACGTCGGAATCAAAAAACTAGTACATTTTTTTTATTTCTTTTCCTCTAGAGTTGGTTGTCGCCTTTTAGACTATTCGGCCTTTGTTCTTCCAGACATTTTTTAGTATGGAATCCCCACATTTGCATCCATGGACTTTTGCGTTTTGTTTCCGGAGTTGCTTTGGTGAATTTTCTTGTCTTTTCTTTTTCACATCCCTTTTAAGGGACTTGAAAGAGAGCTTGACATTTGTTTGGGGCGATGCTCAACTTGACTGAATTTCCTTGAAAATGTATTGAAGACTCTATTGCCTAATTTGAATGCGCATCTCGATGGAAGAATTCTTAGATGACTTGCTTATGGATTCCATCATTTAATTTTGAAAAGTGGACTCACACCGTATCATCCAAAAGACTAAGTTCGCCTTCAGATGACTTGCTTACGGATTCCATCATTAATTTTGTAAAGTGGATTCACACTGTATCATCCAAAAGGCTAAGTTCACCTTCAAATGACTTGTCTGATATTGGTTGTGTTCTAAATGCATGTAAATAATTTTTCCTGTGTTTCTCCCATACATTATTTTTCTTTTTATCAAACGTCAATGTTACGAGATATAAACTAGTGCCTTATGGTTTTATTACTTGTATCTTGATTTTTTTTTTTTTTTTTTTTCCAGAAACGAAATACCTAAACTACGGGGAGTTCCTCCCATACATTATTTTTCTTTTTATCAAACGTCAATGTTACGAGATATAAACTAGTGCCTTATGGTTTTATTACTTGTATCTTGATTTTTTTTTTTTTTTCCAGAAACGAAATACCTAAACTACAGGGAGGAGGAATCGAACCCGGATCTCCAACCACAGTGAGCTGGATAGTTCTCTCAGCATGACTTACTGTGGTATGGGCCTTGCCCTTACTTGTATCTTGATTGAATAAGGTTCTTCTCTCATTTTGAATCTACCGGAGAAGTTTCATTTGGATCTACTGGGCTAGCGGCTTATGGTTATGTTACTTCTATCTTGACTGAATGGGTCCGTCTTCCCTTTTAGATCTACTGGACGCCCGTAACCTTGGCATTACGATATAAAAGTATTTTGAAAAAACTAACAACTCTTTTATATACAGATAATGTGCTCTTACATAATACATAATATACATGCAATACATTTTGCATCATTCTTTATTTATATTGAATTTTTCTTTGTTATAGATATATATATGCGCAATTAATGCTTTCTCACACTATCTATGTTTGGAATTTTCTCAATGATTACATAAGTAGAGACAACCGAAAGAAAATAATCATGACCGCTTGTATTTTTATTTATTTATTTATTTATTTAAGTGGCATGGGCTTGTATTGACTGAAAAAAAAAAAAAATCAAAATTATGAAATGCATTTGCGATAATAAGGTATACACAAAGACTACATAGAAAAGGGACAGCCACAGCCACAGCCAATCATGAAGTAACGGCCCCGGCAGCTTCAAGAACATTCAAGTTGTCGTTATCTGCAGCAGCTCCGGATCCGAATTGCAGACAACACCCAATCAAATACCCGGGAGAAGAATCTGAAAACCGCCGCAACCGGGTTCTTGCGGGAGAGGTTGAGCCAGAGACGGCTGAATAAACTCCGGCTAGATAAAGTTGTCGGTGTAGAAGACATGGGTTGTAGATAAGCCCAAGCAGCCTGCTTCACGAGACGGTTCCGGATCGAGATTTGGGACCCGGTGGAGTCGAGGCAGTGAGCTGGAGAGTCCGGCCCGGAAGAATTATTGGGGAGGAGGTCACGTAGAGAAGTGTAGAGTGGTTCGAAATCGGTATCAGAAGATAAGAGAGTGGCGGAAGCTGATGATTGGCGGGGGAGGATTAGGTAGGTTGGGGACGGGAATATAGGTGCGGAGATTGAGTTGCTGCGGCGGCGGAGAAGAGGGTTCTGATGTGGTGGTGATACGGTGGTTGAGTGGTGGTGGTTGTCGTCCCCCATAGTTTTGGTTGTAAAAGGCGCGGAGAGAAAAGAAGAGAAAGGAAGGGAGTGTATTTCTTGTGGGGGTGATTTTTGTTTGGGTTTTATTACGGAAAATGGTGGGATGTGGTGGCGGCTACGCGACGAACCTCGTCTCACGTGTTCTCCACTCGATCAGGGAGGCTGAGGTGTTGTGTTGTAAGTCCTATTTAGATGAATAGGACCGCCACTTTCAATAAATCGTTGTAATAACATGACATACTTTTATATCGTTATATAATATAATTTATTTTTTATTATTATTTTTATAATATTAAATATGTAACGTTTTAGAATTTGAGTCTAGGGGCGTAATTTGAGATATAATGATCTAGTAACTAGAGAGACTCTTCGTTTGACTTAAAAAGTTTATATCAATTTTCTTCCAATCTTTCAACGTACGTACACGATAACGGAGACATAAATTTATCTTTGGATGAACTTGTGGATTATCTGTGTATGGTCGGGTTGGCTATATTAAGATAACCGACTATGTTGGACTGAAATATATAGGTTTTTTAGTGTGCAAAAAATAACAACTGGGTGGGCTTAGCCACCTAAAACCCTATATCTAGCTCCGACTTTGGGCATACTTGTCGGACGGCGGTACTTGAAACAGAATAGATCTAGTAACTAAATAGGTTCGTCGACATAATGAATCTACTAGCTAGATAGTCTCGTCGTCATTTTGCCTAAAATAATCAAAACAAGTTTCTCTCAATCTTTCGATGTTGGAATTGGTGTCTTCGTTAGGGGACTCTACCCTAGGTAAGTAGAGGTGGCTCCCACCTCCGCCTCTCATGCTAATTAGACTCGTCGTCCTCGAATAACTAGATCAATTATACCTCAACATTATAATTATATTATTTCTCTCAATCTTTTGACATGCAAAATTACAAATCGTATGAAATTATGTTGTGACGGTTTAGTTATGTAACTTACATTTCTTAATCTAGCGGAAATTCAAACAAAAGGTTAACACTAATAAATCACCAATGTGGAACTTTTAATCGAACACCTAACAAATCTCCACCTTAAGAGAAAAGTCCACTATTCAGAAAAAGATTCAAAATTCCCCTAAAAAATATAGATTCAGAATCGTAATATTGCTCGACTTCCTCCTCAAACTCTCGAAAGCCGAAACAAATTCTAGCATTGCTGGAACAACTAGAAAAAATTGTATGTGGTATTTATCTTCTAAGAAGAAACACGCTTTTTGACAATCATGTCTCTGAACTTTTCTCCTTCCCAAATAAGAAGCATTGTTTGAACAACTGAAGAAGTTGTCTCTCTGAATTGATCTTCACTCTGAACTCTTCTCCTTCCCATTCAAGACAATGTTGAAGTATCCATCATAAGATTCGCATCCAAAGTTGACTCGAACAGCTAGGCTCTAATACCAATTTTTGGGGATCGAAGTCTGAATTATAACCTCTAACGACAATAACATAAAACAAAGAAAAAAGAATAACACTATGAAGAAGGCACAAAATTAACGGCAATAACATAAAACAAAGGAAAGAGGAAAAAAATAATACTGAGATGAAGGCATAAACTTAGCATGTTTCAGTCAAACTGACCTACATCCACAGACAAAAGGAAATAATATCAAAGAAGTGGAGAATACAACAAATCTTTTGATATCCAAATAACAGCCCAAATATTGTGCTAGAGACAATAAAGTTTATCATAAGCTAGCTAGTGATACATCTCAATGATGCATCTAATTAAAAATTGACTTAAGGCCTTATTTATATTATGAACTGAAATGTCAACACTAATAAGCCACCGATGTGGGACTTCTGATCCCACACCAAACTGTAAGAATACAACTAGTGTGGAGTGTATTTTGGTTGTTTCTAAATTGATTACTATTTTAAAGCTTCTTCGAAATATTTCCTCCAAAGCATGTTTTCTAATTATCCTAAGATAATCCATCAACCAAACCATATTGGGATATTAGAGTACCTAACAACAAATCTAACTTGTTGCACATTACTATGTTCAAGACTTCAAGCTTGATACCCTTACATTTTGTTCCTAAGAAACAAAGACAAGGAACATTAAGCACATTAACTACATCACACACAGATGTATCTCAATCTTTATGGTCATGTTGCCATTGTCTAATGTAAAGATTGAGTTATTAATAAAGCTTACTGTGATGTAGTTCCAATTCAATATCTGATTCAGCTTACGGTTGATTGAGCTCAACTTTTTCACCTTAACATCTTCAATTCGGATCTATGGTGAAGATTGAGTGATTGAGCTTCTCCTTCACACCTGCAATTCAGAACCTGCTTCAAAACAATTTGTGTGTTGTACATTATCAATTTGAAGCCCTTGGTTATATGTTGTAACACCATAGGATTGCAGCTTCTTCATTTCATTGTATCGTCTCATTTCTCAACTTCAACACTCATGAAACCTGATAAACATTTCCAATTAGTTACAGCTAAGATGTTCTTGGAGTTGTCGGCATTTGAATCCGACCCGAACACGCGATTTGGACGAATCGGGTCGAGCCAGAACCTACACAGATTCGTCGAGATCTTGATTAGATCAAGATTTATAGCGAAAACATGAATTTTGCGATCTAATTAACTAACGAGCGAATGATCAATTAAAAATTTTCAAAAGAAAGTTACGTGATTACCCAACCGAATCGAGATGCCGTGATCTTCCAGATTGTATCATCGATATTGTATTCGAACCTCCTCGAATATGCCTCCCGTATTCTTCTTCAAATGGCCAAGACAAGGAAGATAAATTTTCTCTCTTTTCTCTCTCTAAAGTGCGCGTAAAAATGTTTGTCTTTTTTGTTCGGAGAAACTCTCTTTATATAGGAAAATAACCGATAATATGAGAGTTTTTTCTTATACACATACAAATTTATTTTTTCATTTATCCAATAAGAAAAACAAAAAATAAATAATTATAATTTCCAAATTATAATTAATTAAGAGAAAATTTCTTTTCCAAAAAATAATTTAGATGTGGCGCCATTTTATAGCGTAATGGGATAATTGAAAATGTATCTTCTATTTTACATATTATTACCGAATAAATGATAATTTGCATACTCATTAATTAAATAAAATATTTAATTTATTATCGAGGTTCCAAAATACGAGAATTGTTCGCGTAATATGAGTCAACCCTTAATTATAAACCTATATAGCAAAGAACTCCAATAAATTGACTAAAATATTTATCTAACACAATATTTCTATTTCAACTTATTAATTTCGAATTAAGTCAAAGATAAATCCGAAATTAAACTCTATCAATTATAGATATTTCTTATTCTCAATATGTCGAGTTTATTGAGTGTCCACCGATATAATCATTTCATATAGATCTATCTATCCGTAATAAAGTAGGAATGTTTTTATAAACCTTAATAATCACATATTATCCTTGTTTACTATTAACCCACTAGTAATCAATTAGTTCATAACCAATACAAACTCTGGGATCAATCAGTTTCTAGGATTAACAAATAAGTGGATTGTCTTTCTACTTCTCGCATGAAGAAATGAATTCCATGTCTGTGAAACACATTCGGACCGTGTCATTTAGTAATCCTTGATAAACACATCATACCCTATCTTGAAACAAACAGGAGTGTGCAATCACTTCAGGATTAAGGTTAATCCATATATGATCATCTTGTGATTTAATAAGATTTCTCAATCACGGAATTATATGAGAAATTAATATTAAATCGGTTCATCACTAAATGACTACATCATATATAAATGTCCTACTTAGATAACCAATATCGACACGCTCCGGATAAGACGGTCACACAATAAAGTGTTCTGGACGCATTAATGGTGGTTTAATCAATAGAACCACATACTATGATTAATTCACCACGGACTAAAAATTCAAGTGTATCGTCATAAACTTGATCATCGAGTGTGACGCACACTAAGTTATACGGCTACATATGATACGACTTAGGGTTATCCATAGAAAATCTAGGCCCAAACCCAAATAAGAGGAGATGCCTCATCCACAAAACCTAGGTTGAAAGGTGAGGGAAGTTCATCTCTTAATATGGTGGGTGAAACGATCTCAAGTTCCCAATGTGGAATACTTTAACACGCTCAAACTCATATAAGAGGAGGGGCCTCATTGATCGCGTGTAAGTCACTAACATCTATATTACTAGCAAGAATACTAGGTACATTGTAGTATAGTAAATGCGAGTCAAGGTCGATCCCACAGAGACAATGCAACTATAAGTATAAACGATTCTAACCTAATTAAGAAGCAACATAGAGGCGGTCATTGACCAACAATAACATAAAAGAAAACAAACATGGTATTCCTCTCCATCTCCTCACCGATCCAATAACTTGGATTAGTTAATCGTTATGTTTACTTCCCCACATAATTTTCTTAAATTAATCGCGAGCTTTCGTTTTAATTATCATTATCAGCTACGGGTGCAATTCCTACTCCTATCTACTCCGACAATGGCAGTAGACAATCTATACGCAAACAACCCTCCTTAATTGGTCCGTAATAGCCCATACTCATAAAGAACTAGAACTGCCGATATTGAGCGCTAACTCATACCGCTAACCCGCCAGATACCGCCGATATTGACCAAAGACGCCTCTGTGGTCCATTCTAGACTATGTCCTAATTAACACTTCATTAATACCTTCATGTTAATTTACGATTACAATAAGCGATTGGCGATCTAACCTAAGATCATTAATGAAACTCGCCGATCAACGTAAATTGTAGTGAATCCCAGTTTTAGGTTTTCTAAATTATGCCTCGGTAAAGCGGTATAGACCGCCGGGTTACCGGGGGCAGCTTTTCCTAATTTATGGATCTACATTGTTCAATACGATTAAAATAAGTAAATTATTGGGTCTTTAAACATGCAGATTAACTAAAACACGTAAACACGAACAGATCTACCATATTGAAGACAATAAAGGAACGTTCAAAGCTTCATACCTTCAACAATGGAGATCTAGCTCGATCTACTCAAGCTAGAGATGATGGGAGAAGGGAGGAGACCAGAAATAACTCTCCAAAGTTCAAGAAACCTTTATTTCATCAAAAGTGTATAATGTAATTGATAAGATATGAGATTGTATACAATAATTTGTAAAAGCGGCCTTATATAGATACAATAGATGACTTAAGACTCTCTAAAACCCTAACTGACCTAGATAATATGACAGAATCAATTTCGTGTCGAACAAGTCGCCGGTTTACGGGCCTAGCCTTCGGGTTACCGGGCCTACTTTTCCTCTCTTTCTTCAGCAGGCTTCTTCTTGGACTTAAATCACTTGACCCAATGTACTTCTTTCGGTTCAGATCCATTATCCAATGCTCCAGATCTAGTACATCCTATAAAACATGCAAAACGAGACAAAACAGTACCAAATCTTTGAGAAAATAGCATAGATGCAGAATTACGATCCTGGAAACACTCACATAGCATTTAACATATATTCCATATAATAACGAGCCTATTTATCCTCTCTTGAGCAGAATTCGGGGTGAATATAGGTATAATTATTGGTACCATTTTGAGCGTTATCAACTAACCCCCACTTAGCTTTTGATCGTCCCGAGCAAAATGGTGAAAAAAAAACAACACCCCCGATCAATATACAACTTAATTAAAAACAACTATGCCTCACAAAGTCAAGATCAAGATTATGCCACTCATATCCATCAGTAAAGCTTTAAACACTATTCACATCATGAGCCAATGTGTGTGTGCAATAACTTTCACACCCGCTAGTAAAGCGTAAAAATCTCACATTATGCCAACTCAGTAGTCGAACTAACCGGGTCTCGAACATGTTATTTATGAATTAATTGAGTGGCAAGGCGGATCGAGAACCGAGCATATATTACTCTTAGGCTCGCGTTTATCGGGCTTCATGAAAAAGTCGTAAGGCCTTACGATCCATCGACTAAGATATTGCCAAAGAGAATATACATGTATATATTTCAATGCACTTCTCTTTCTTGGTGGGTGAACTCTCATTGATTTAGCTATCCTCACGGCCCCACTCATGATAAACTACCGAATCCGAAATTCCTTTGCCCTTTCCAACTCTAGTCAAAGTAATATGCTATCGACTACACACCAAGGGAAGTGAGTTATACGTGCTTAAAATGGTGGCTCATAACAGAATATGCGCTTAATACGCCACTACTTCAGAAGGGGGCATTTTCTCTTACTCGTACAAAGTAAAACAAAGATGAAGTCAATTAACTTGAAAAGATCAAAGATATCATTTTTTTTTTTGAAATTCTGTTGAAACGAATCAAAGTCTAAGTGATGAATCGTGCATCAAAGAGAATCAAGATAATCACGCAATTCACGGAATATAATGCTAAGAAGCTAAGTGACGTTCCTCTACCCCCCACTTAATCGAAACTTTGTCCCCAATGTGTAAGATGGAAAATGAAAAATGAAAAGGAACTTAGCTTCGGTTAAGCGTGAAACCAACGAAGAATCGGATCGTCGTATAAATAATCGGGCTTAGGTAAGTAATCCGTGAAGAATCTGCGCTAAGAATCTCAAACAAACCAAGAAGAATAGTGGTGACAAGAAACTGTATAATAAAAGCGCGGCAATAAAAGAGAAAAATAATTAACTCTAAAACAATTTAAGCTGACAAAATTATGATAATGTAAAATCTGCTACATCAACTAGATAGGAAAGAAAAATAAATAATAAAAACAAGAAAATGGAAAACAACAATAAAAAAGAAAGAAAATCTAATCGTCATCGTAATAACCCTCCCGGGTCATCTCTAGGCTCAAAACCGGAGGTCGACTAAAACCCGAGGCGTACCAAGTCAAGATGATGCTCTATGACGAGGCGGGCAAGGTGGTGGGGTCGAGGCGGTATGCCAAAGTAATCTATAATCCAATCCATCTTGCGGTGCAAACTCGCAATCTCTCGCAAGTGCTCCTCAAGCAAGGCTCTCTCGAGTCCTCGGTGCTCGTGGACCGAGTACGCTCTCTCAACTCGTCCAACCCCTCTTTGTACTCTTGAAATCGATCGCGAATCGAGCATCGACTCGTGGTCTTCCCAATCATCAGCGATGAGCATCTTCACCTCGCCCTCCAAAGTAAACATATCAATCATCGGCCCGTATGGTAATGTACCACGCCGTAAGCGCGTAAAGTTCGTGGATACGGCTATGCATCGTGAGACCAATGTTGATTGAGATCCATGCTCGAGATAAAACATTAATTCCGCCCTCTTGGTGGTGACAGAGACCGTGTGCTTGGTTGGTAGAAGCGCGGCACAAACAAATCTATTAACCATCTTCCGGTCCCAAGATAACTCATTTTCTAGGAAGATGGTGGGGGCTCCTGCAGGATTGCGCTTCCATTGCACCCCAAAGTAATCAGCAATCATATCCATCCTCTCGAGATCTTCAATATTGTTCGAGTATGTGTACTCATCCGGGCCCACCAGTGGATGTGTAACCCCAAAATGGGCGTTGATCCGCTCGATAGAAAAATCAACTTTGATACCGCGAACCATAGCATATGTGGCTCCGGGGTTATGCGAAACATAAGAATAAAATTCCCTTACCACCGTGGCGTTGAACCGGGCCGGTGCCTCATCCATGTCCAAAATATCTTGTGCTTGTAGGGCTCCAGGCAAGATCGATCCGCAATCGTCCAAGTATAACCCTCGTTCTTTAGCAACTGGCCTTGCGTTCCTATGGCCTCGGAACGACTCGTAGATAGCTAAAGAATGGAACTGCTCAACCTCATCTATCAAAGGGTTGGCATCTCCATAGACTGTCTGATAACCACCGTGATTTAATTTGAACGGCTACGCTTAGGACTCATCATGGATGATAATACAACCTGATACTGAAGCTGATTCTGAAAAATTACCCTCGTTAACTCGGCAGGTAGGTCCGGTTTACCGGCCTGAAATTTCCTGATTTCCTTTCTGGGACTGGGCTCTGATGATAAAAGATGAAGAATTTCAGCACTTAACCGTAGCAGCAGCACCACAGATCAGCAACAGTGGTGGAAAATGGGTGTTTAGGGTTTGGAAAAATGGAGAAAAGGTTTGATTAAGGTGGAGGTTTGGTGGTGATAGTGGTGGTGATAGTGGTGGTGATGGTGGCCGAATTTTATGAAGGGAAGAAGATATGGAAGAAATTTGATGAATGAAAGAGATGATAGTGATAAGAATGATGATATTGGTGATGAAGGGGTGGTTTAAATAGGAAGAAGTGAGTGAATGTGGATGGTTATAGTGGGATTGTGGGAAGAGAAGTTATTAGGGTGAGGGATTTGAGGAGGTGATTGATGGGATTGAGGTGGAGTTATGGTGGAGTGTAGGAAAGGATGAAAATTTTGAAAAGAGAGAAAAGAAGGTGGTGTTTCTGCTGACTGACCGCATCTGGTGCAACGTGTGTCCTCCACGTATTTCTAAAAACTCAGCTTTACAACCTGACGTTCAGAAATCTGAAAAACCAACCTCGGTAACCCGGTGGTTAACCTCGAGATACCGGGGGTTCTTTTTCCCCAGATTCTTTGTCTGCCTTCTCTGCACTCTATGGTCAATCTTTTTACTTAATTTTGATCTCAAATTGACTAGACCTTCACTCTTTAATTGTTATTTCCGACTCAAAACCTAACCTAGCTACTTCATTAGAATCCATGGCGAGTAAAAAAACCTTTTCACAACCATTCGGTTTCAAGCCTAAGGTGCGTAAGATGAAAAAAGCGCGTCCTTCATCTAGCTACTTTTATTCATTCCTAATCTACCTAAGGGTTTAAAGAAAATAGTTCTGAGTTTATAGTCGCCAGCTCGACTTTCTTCAGATCTCCGATCATTCAAGGGTTGGAGCTTTAACTCGCCAAACTTTTGCTCCAGAGGCTTGTACCCTTATAGAACCTTTTTGAGCTCTCTTCCTAGCACGCCTCTCTCTCTTAGCTTGTGTGCTAGGTCTGCCTCTGCGTCAAGATTTAGACTTTGAACCCAAGGACTCCACGTTTTCCACTTTTAGCTCAACTCGTTCACTATGCAACACGGAAGGACTAACTTCCGTGAGCATCTTGTCGTGGTCCTTCTCTTCTCTTTCTCTCAGCATTAATCTCATAAATTCTTGCTCAATGGTTTCTACTACAACCTCTATATTCTTATGCTCCTCTATTTCCATAATTTCCACCTTTCCTGAAGCATACGTTGATGAGCTAAAATTTACCCCTTCAAAAATACAATTTATAAAAGACTCGTAACCGTGGGTAAACTAACTCTCTAACCAGCAGAGTACCGGGTCGATTGTTAGAATAGCTACAGGAGTACGAGGTCGATCCCAAGAGAAATGTGGTTGTGAGTACCAAAATGAACGTGTTTCTTAGTCTAGGCGATCAAAGTTGTTGGTTTGTTTATACTAAAGATAGAAAAGAAAGAAAATTAAACTACTTGGTTTAAAAGACATAGCCGAACCATGATCAAAATAGTTAATTTCAACCCCACGGATAGACAAAACTGGAAGTGTGCATTATAACAAATGAACTCTCACATTCAATCTCACGGTGTGCGTGCTCTGGTTACGATGCTAAAATCAACAACTCTCCTTCAACATCCTATGTGAGGTTAACTAATTCTCCCTTTAGAAAACCGATTAATCTAACATGATTAAGTCTTTGTGAGACGCTCCGTTTTCGCGAAAAAACCTCGTTAAGAAACAAGTCCGAAATTACTCGGTCGACGTTATTACCCCGATACTCACCAATGTACTACACCGAACATCTTAACGAGAATGTGTCAAAGCGAGAAACCGAAGCTTTACCTAATCCATGGTCCGCCCGAAAGACTCCGTGAAACAACTTGTCATCGTTGGCTCAAGAACCACCCGGCACTTCATAGTTCAACCCGGGTCTAACACTAAATTACACTAATCTAAACTACCACATTCATGTTATTACGTTGATAATAATACATCGATGAGCGGGGCCTGAATTCACGACCTAAAACCCGGTATGTTTTACCTCCCGATCTTAGAACCCTTTTTTCCCACACCACTCTCTTTGAACAACTCTCAAGAGTGATGTGTGTGATTTTTGACCTAGGTTGTCAATCTAGTCCAAATCTGTTATAACAAGTTCTAAGACGTGCAATATGTGAGATATAACAATAAAAACACTACACACTCCCTATTTCATTTTCCAAGGGTTGATTTCACCAAATTTTACATGATTTGACTATCATAAGTTTAGCTACTCATATATATATATGTAGATATATAGATATTACAAGTAATCGACTCACAAAATGTCATGGATTAAATGGCGGGAAGTTTTACATAATAGCCTTCACAATGCCAAATTCTATTAAAACCAAATTAAAACCTTAATCCAATCATTTGCCGATTCTCGATACTTATATATATATATATATCTATAAAACAAAATGAAAGAAAACAAGAAAGAAAGAACGAAAAACGGAAACTATATTATAACGATAATTATTCAAATTATAACGAAATTACAACTATATATATATATATATATATATATATATATATATATATATATATATATATATATATAGGCCCCAAAATGAAAGAAAAATGAAGGTAAAAGATGAAGAAGGGATGGGGAAGAAGGGGCAAGAAATGAAGGTGAAATGGAGGCCTATTTATAGATAAAACTGGACAGGCCGGATCGATCCGGGAAAGGGCCGGATCGATCCGGGAACAATAAAAAATATTATCCCAGACTTATCCTCTGCAAAACCATGTGCAAAATCATCATTATGTCGATTTTCAATTACGCCGGATCGATCCGGGAAAGGGCCGGATCGATCCGGGACTGTAAAAAAAACATCAGTTTTGAGCTGAAACTTGAAAAATTCATATCTTGAGTTGTAGACCTCCGATTGACGTGATTCAAAATGCGTTGGAAAGCACTTTCAAATATCTACAACTTTCATGAAGGATACTTCTTCAGAAAATGCCTTTTTGATGGGAAATTTGTTCGTCGAAGATATAATTCGTTAGTGGTACCACTAACCACTGAGCCACTTGACCACTTAAGTTAGTGGCACACTCTTATATCCCTAAAAATACCTCTTTTAAGCCTCAAAACGTGTCATTACTCGGGATTTTGGTCAACCTATAATTCTGCAATAAACCACCAAAATACCAAACGTAAATCCGACATTTACATTCCGTTACTAAACCGTACAAAACTAATAAAAACACGATATTTTATAAAATATTCATGACTTATATTTTTATGAAATTTAGGAATTAAAGACTCGAAATGATACAAAAGAGCTCAAAATGATATCAGAAACGGGGTGAAAAGTTATAAAAATAACAGTGAATTTTTCCATCATCATACGTCATCTTGCAACTTTCCGGTCGGTTTTCTAGGGGTTCTAAGATCATAAAAGATACAACGTCATTATTCAACCTCAAAGTAATCTCCCCATTACCAAAATCCATAACCGTCCTACTTGTCGTTAAGAAAGGTCTCCCTAACAAAACATGGGCACTTGGGTCCTCAGGTATATTTATGACCGTGAAGTCAATAGGATATGTGAACCTCTTTGCCTTACTCGTACACTTCCTAAGCGCACTGCAGGCATATCTCTAGTTCTATCAATGAAGGTCATGGTCCTGGTTTGATTCATTACGACCGTAAGCTTGATCTTTTGACAGAGAGAAAAGGGTGGAATGTTGCAACTCGAGCCAGAGTCGCAGAGACCTAATCCTACTGATATACCATTAACGTAAATCGAGTCCGAACGCGTGCCAGGGTCTCCTAACTTTACCATGGTGTTTGAGTCCGGTAATCCTCGTGCATAGAAAACATCGTGTCATGATCCTCTTCGGATCATCGTAATCATAATCCGAAGATGATATATCAATTAACTCACAAGGAACTCACCTGACGATACGTGCTATACTCCTTTAAGTTCTCTTGTGCTCTTTCTTGATTGCTTCTTTCTCATTTTCCAACCATTTCTTTACAGACTTCATAATGCTCTCTTGCCTCGCATCCAGGTACATGGAAATCGGTGTGATGTTCAATATCGTTCTAGGCATATTGTTTGACTTGTTTGCTCTTTTCAACTCGATTTGATCGAATTTACGAGGTGTTCTGATCTTCTGCGAAAAGACAAAATAAAAAAGGAAAAGGTCGCAACTTCCGCTTCCGTTGGGTGTGATCCCAACTGTTGCGGACCTACTAACTAAAATCAACAAGGAATAACACAGAATAACAAGAACTGTACATAAATCGATTTTTTAGGCCTCGGTAACCCGGGGGTTAGCCACGGTAAACTAGCCCTGAAATTTCTTTTTCTGGCAGCTTAACAAGTGCAGGGTTGATACAGAACGACTCAAGACTCAAAATAAAATAAAATAAAATAAAATAAAAACGACTTCTTAATTAGAATTAAAACATTTATATTTATAATTGGCCATTGTCCCTGGCAACGGCGCCAAAAATCTTGATCGCGTGTAAGTCACTAACGTCAATACTATTAGCAAGAATACTAGGTACATCGTAGTATAGTAAATGCGAGTCAAGGTCGATCCCACAGAGACGATGCAACTATAAGTATAAACGATTCTAACCTAATTAAGAAGCAACATAGAGGCAGTCAATGACCAACAATAACATAAAAGAAAACAAACATGGTATTCCTCTCCCTCTCCTCACCGATCCACTAACTTGGATTAGTTAATCGTTATGTTTACTTCCCCACATAATTTCCTTAAATTAATCGCGAGCTTTCGTTTTAATTATCATTATCAGCTACGGGTGCAATTCCTACTCCTATCTACTCCGACAATGGCAGTAGATAATCTATACGCAAGCTACCCTTCTTATTTGGTCCGTAATAGCCCATACGCATAAAGAACTAGAACTGCTGATATTGAGCGCTAACTCATACCGCTAACTCGCCTAGACAGCTGTCGACATTGACCAGCACGTTCCTAGGGTCCATTCTAGACTATGTCCTAAATAACACTTCACTAACAGTCCTTCATGTTAATTTATGATTACAATAAACAGATTGGCCAGATCTAACCTACTGTTAATGAAACCTGTCGGTCAACGTAGCTGTAGTGAATCCCAGTTTTAGGTTTTCTAAATTATGCCTCGGTAAATCGGTATAGACCGCCGGGTTACCGGGGGCAGCTTTTCCTAATTTCTGGATCTACATTGCTCAGTACGATTAAAATAAGTAAATTATGGGGTCTTTAAACATGCAGATTAACTAAAACACATAAACACGAACAGATCTACCATACTGAAGACAATAAAGGAACGTTCAAAGCTTCATTCCTTCAACAATGGAGATCTAGCTCGATCTACTCAAGCTCGAGATGATGGGAGAAGGGAGGAGACCAGAAATAACTCTCCAAAGCTCAAGAAAACTTTATTTCATCAAAAGTGTATAATGTAATTGATAAGATATGAGATTGTACACAATGATCTCTTCACCTTAACATCTTCAATTCGGATCTATGGTGAAGATAGAGTGATTGAGCTTCTCCTTCACACCTGCAATTCAGAATCTGCTTCAAATCAATTTGTGTGTTGTATATTATCAATTTGAAGCCCTTGGTTATATGTTGTAACACCATAGGATTGCATCTTCTTCATTTCATTGTATCATCTCATTTCTCAGCTTCAACACTCATGAAACCTGATAAACATTTCCAATTAGTTACAGCTAAGATGTTCTTAGAGTTGTCGGCATTTGAATCGGACCCGAACACGCGATTTGGACGAATCGGGTCGAGCTAGAACCTACACAGATTCGTCGAGATCTTGATTAGATCAAGATTTATAGCGAAAACATGAATTTTGCGATTTAATTAACTAACGAACGAATGATCAATTAAAAAATTTCAAAAGAAAGTGTTGGTCCCTTTGAAAGGCTAACACAAGTTTAGAGGGGGGGGGGGGTGAATAAACTTGTCACCAAAAACTGGATTTAAAACAAATTAAGTTTCAGTTAAAACTTGTGCGGAGTTAAGCTAACTCAACTGAGTATAAGTCAATATTGACTTATCCTTAGTCTAGTTAACTGGCAGCGGATTGATTTAGCCTTTAAAAGATATGAATTATCAGATAACGCATTGAGTGAGTTTCTTAAGTTTGCTGCAAGTAGGAACTAGATAATTATGACTGTAATGTAGTAAGTAAATGCGTAAAGTAAGTAAACAAGAGTTATAGAGGTTCCAGGTAGTGTAATCCTGTCAGTCCTCTCTTCACCTGTGATGCGGAGGAAAATTCCCCTAGAACTTCTTTGAGATGGCCCGGGTACAAAAAGTTCTAAACTGATAGTCCTTGACTAATACCTAGCTTCACTATCTAAACACTTGTAGAACATGTAGAATGGTTGCTCTTCAACTGTTTGAAACACTGGTCCTTGGAGGGTTGAATTGCCTCTTCACCAGCTCATCACAAACACTGTCTTTCTGACTGAACTCAACTGTCCTTCACACCTTCTTGGTGTTTCACAGTCTAGAACCTTTGATAGAATCAAAGTTGAGACTTGAATCAATGACTATGATTCAATTGTGATATGAGATTTTACTCTAGATAAAGACGGTTTATGAACAGCTCTGATTTCTTCAAATGATAGATCTTGATATGCTTGAATGCTAATGAACACTTGAAGAAATTTCTTGATCATGCAATTTAGTATTTTATGGAATTCTCTTGATTTACTTATCCCTTTGATATGAGCTTCATTGACTTGATTGATTATTAGAATTCCTCCCCCTTCTTCTTATGATAGAAGCGGTCTATTTATAGGGGTTTATCTAACGGTCAGATTGAATTCGAATCCTTGTAGCCGTTAGTGGTCCTGCTTTCTTGCTTGTACGTTATTTGTCAGAACGGATAGATTATCCTCCAATCATGAGTCTTGTATTGTAACAGTTGGATTCTTCTTCAGTTTAGTTAAACCTTAGTTCCAGAACTGATTTACTGAGAACAGTGTCAGTTCTCAGTTTTTAAGAGGTTTAAATGAGTTTTTACTCTTTTTCAACAACTCAGTACTCTTCCTTTCATCTGATTATTATTGTTCTAACCAGAGTACACCAAAGAATTAATCAGCAAAGACATCATTGTCCTTATGTGTCTTAGCTTCCCCATACAAGATCCATAAAGTCAGTTCAGGTCATCACAATCTTGCCTGAAGTCTAACTTTACAGTCTCGATGTAGTCTTCATAAATTGAGTTTGAACCCTCAGTTTTTCTATCTTCAATAACTGAGTCTGTGACCCTCTGTTCTTCATCAACTGAGTTTGAACCCTCAATTCTTCAATCTTCTAAATAAGCCAACCGAGTTTGTGTCCCTCAGCGAACTTATCTTCTTCAGTTCATATTGGTGTGCTCTGTTTTCCAGTTTAACTAATTTCCAGTTTCTCGTTATCTCAGTTTCTCGAGCTAGAAATATTACAGTGCTTGTCTGATTTAACTTATACAAATATCAGACTCTATTAAATCCTATACATTGATATCTAGACATCTTTTTGCTTTGCACTATAACAGCTAGTTATGACACTTCATCAATGGGGTCTAAAATAATGACTGAATAAATGATGAATCATCATCAAAATATAAATTTTATTTCCAACAATTTCCCCCTTTTTAATGATGTCAATACCCTCCTTAAAAACAATGCAAAAAGATAAAACATGATACAGTGACTAACACGATGAACTGTGAAACTGACAATTTATTGATATCTGAGTTACAAAGCTGGGTAATAAAATACAACAAAATAAAAAGAACTAAGAGACAGCTTCTTTTACTTAACAGTTAAACTAAATTGATTGTCATAAGCTTCAGCAATATTCCTCATAGCATCATTTGTTGTAGGGCTTTCGATTTCGTGGATGCTTGCCCATATGTTCCATGATTCAGATAAATTGTGCTTGCCGAAGAATTTTCTTTTGAAAAGAATTGCGAAAGTGAAAACAGATGTCCTCAGTCATTCACTGGTGGCTGATTTTAGTAATTTTTGAACAAATTCAGGTTCAGTCTTTTCAACCTTATCTGATTCTTTGTCCGTAATACCATCGTTTTCCCATTTTTAAGTTTGTTCCAGTGGTACCGAATCTTCTTTTGCATATGTAGGAATGTTTCTAGAGATTCTTGTCTTGATTCTCTTTCTCTGGCTGGTAGGTTTTTGAATAAGCTGTAGAGATGAGAATCCAAGACAATTCTTTTGTCAGTTGGCTCTGAGTATTTAGCAATTAGCTCCATCTCCTCATCAGTGAATTCTCCTCTAGCTTTCTTCAGTTCAGTCAGCTTATCATCAATGTTTGCAAGGACTTGTGGCATCTCAGTTGCATGGACTTTTAAGATGTCCAAACTTTCCCCTTTATTGACATCATCTTTATCAATCAGGCTTTTGATGTAATTGTTCAGGTTCTGCTGAGTTGATGCCAAAATGGTTTGAGCTACAATTGAGTCCTTCATGCCATTTTCCATTAGAGTCATTCTATCAACCAGATTATTGAGAATCCCTTCCCATCTGTCTTGGGTTTCATCTCTTCTTGCATCATTTTCAATGGTTGTTTTTCGAAGCTCAATTAGAGTGTCTTGACAGTTACTAGTGACGATATCCATCTTCTTTTCCAGTTCACTTCTTTCATTTTTGCTAGCCTTTAAGGACTTTAGAACTTTTCCAAACAAACTGTTATCGTCCTTCTGAATTCTGATTATCTCATTATGATAGAATTTAATGAGATCAACCTGAGTTGGTATGTCTTTTGAGCTTCCAGCTTGTTGTTCATTGGCTTTGCTTCAGATTGTTGATTTAGCTTGCTTCAGAGGTGAGAGAACAACTTGCTTCAGTTTTTCTTTGTATTCTACCGATCTTCTCCTTTCTTCAGATTGTTTTCTAATTTCTTCAAGACTTGATTGATCAAAATTTCTTACAGGTGAAATTTGTACGTTGAATTCATCATCTGATCCTTCTCCAGCCATGTTTGCTCTGATTCTTGCTATTTCCAAAGATAGATTTATCAAGTAGGAGATTGATAACCTCCTTCTTCTTCTTGTTCATCGATATAGTTCTAGAGATAGAACTTCCAACGCTTTCTTGATTACTAGAATCATCATCGATATTATGATCGGTTTGATCTTCTTTTCTTGTAAAGAGGCGAGAATCCCTTTCTGCAAATTGGGATCTCCCTGTGAATCATTGTCATCATCATTCTTTTTGGAACTTCCACCAGCTGTGGCTTCCTTCCAATAACTATTTCTTATTCATCGGTATTGATCACTTCTGATAGATTGGTAATGTTGTAGAGATCAAATACCCATTTTTCAGTAACTTCCATTTCTACTAGCTGACTCCTTTGATTGGCGATAGAACTGAATTTCCAGATTTGGTATTTGTGCAATCGCTCATAATCAGCTGCCATTAGTTTTCCATGATCGGGTGTGGACTTAGATTGAGTGACAATCTCCTCAGATCCTCTTGAGATCTCCTGGTCAACTTCCAGAATATCTTCAGTTCTCACAATATCTTCAGTTTGCATTGGGTTAGTTTTGCTGGTTCCTCCCTCAGCAGTAACTAGGATGACTGAAGAGACTTTTTCAAAAGTTGGAACTGAGATTATCGGCTCAGTTCCCAAATCTTTGTCACTAACAAGTTTTTCAGCAACTTGTTCTCCAGCAGGCTCAAGTTCCAATCCAGTAACTGGAACTTCTTTCATCGTGGATACAGGGAGTTCTTCTTCATTGACCAGCTTGTCCAAGTGGATGACTTTAGTCGATCTTGATTCTACTTCAGCTCCTTTATCTTCAGAGTGAGAAGCTGAAAATTCTTTGACTGATTCCTCAAATTCTAATCTGGAGGCAGATTTTTGAGGTGTGGATCTAGATTTTGAAAGTAACAAAAGCATGTCCAAAGTTGCTTTGTCAATTAATCTTTCGTCACTGTCAGATCCTTCATCGTCGTGTTCAACTCTCAGGGTCTATTCCCTCTGAGTGTCAGCTTCCTTCTGTAAATCAGCTTCAACATTCTTTTCTCTGTTGACAACTTCATTTTCCTTTGTCATTTCAATTTCTTGTGGATGTGTAACTAGTTCTTGAATTGGTAAAACTTTAGTTACAGATGCTGAAATAGATTCGGTGAGAGTAACTTCAGTTCTGACTTTTTGTGATGATCCTTCAACAACTGAAGTGGTGACTTTTGTTGGTGACACTTCTACTGACTTCTCAGTAACAAGATCAGATTTGTCTTTTTCTGAATCTTCTAACTTTTTCCTCCTTTTCCTTAATTCTTCAACTTGTTCCAAGGCTTCATCTCTAGTTACAACTTTCTTCGACTTCCTGCTTTTCTTCTTTTTAGGTTCACTCACAGGACCTTTAGCTTTTCTTTTTCCAGATCTTTCTTCTTTAACAACAATCTTCCCATCGGCAACCGATGTTTATTTTCTCTTTGCAAATCCCAAGTGATCGAGAATTCTTCGGACCACCAATGCATGAGTCTTCTTGTGATAGAATCGACCTTTCTTGACATCGGTCTTCCTTTTGGGTGTGTCAATTGATTGTGCCACTAATTGATCAAAAATATATCTTTGCCAATTGAAACTTTCTCCAAACCAAATCACATATAATAAATCCAATTTTGCTCCAGAGAGATTGCTAAAGTTTCCTGCATTTCCAATTATGCAATTTGCTAACATCTTGGTGAGAAAATTGAATTCTGGTTTGAGTAAGCTTGTGCTCCCGGTCTGTGAAACTGTGGAGTCTGCATCAATTGCTATATCTTTCCATAATTTATCCTTCTGTTATTTAGTTAATTTGATGGTTGTCGTTCCTCCAGATTTGTCGAACCCAAAAATCTCTGCAATTAGGTCTTCAGTAACTTTGATCTGTTTACCATTGACAGATGTGGTAAAAGTGTGTGTGCCTCTCCTTCTAAATTTGTACTTCCAAATTCATAGAAGTCACCAATGCTTTCCAGACAAACACTCTTCAGATTGATGTTGAATACAGCATCCAAACCTTTGATTTGCTATATTTTTGTTGCAATTACTTTGGCTAGAGTTTGATTAGTAAACTTGGCAATAAATTGATCAAGTGAGATGATCATTCCAGGTTCAATATGAGTAGAAGTCATTGTTTTCTGGATTTGATTAAGAATTGGGAAACTTTGGGATTTAGAAAATAAAGAAACAGATTCAAAATTCGAAAGTGAGGAATTATAGAAAACTTCTAGGTTATTTATAAATGTCACAGAGGTAGTTAAGAATTCAAATGGGGCTCAAAACGTCTTGTCATAAATGTTTTGAGATTGTGAAAATGAAGATGAGTGGAAAAGATGGACGGTTGAGATTAGAAAGGATCGCGTCTTTTCCTGACATCCGTAGCTAGAAGGTAGTAAATAGAGTAGATGCTGTGTATCTCCAGCTGTACACGTTCAGTTTAGTACTTATACTGAATTCAAAAACTCAGTTGTGAATACAACTCAGTTTTGTGAATCACACCTTTCCAGTTCTCAGTTAGTGATTTTCTCCTGCAAAACAAAATAAGGGATTTTCGGTTCCCATATATGTTTGGGTCCTAACTGATTAGTTTTAGATGATATAATTTTATTTTTGACTTTATACCTCTCTTGATATTTTGGTGAGTAAATTCGGCCACAAACTTTTCTTTGTTTTGTCCTAATGGTTTTTGGTTTGTTCAGTTTGTGGAACTGATTTGATGGTTCACTGCAGTCTTCATCAGTGGGAAACAGTCTCCCTTTCCCTTTGAGTCTATTATTCCATGAATGATCTTCAATCTTAGATGGATATGATATGAAGATTTTTCTTTCCGATATCTGATTATTTTTACCTTTTTCAGCCTTCTGAGCCTTCCTGTAAAATCTGTTGGTTTGGTGCTTTTTACCAACTGATTTTTCAGTTCTGTCAGTTAGTGTATTTGGCTGTGCTGAGTTTTTGGTATGAACTTAGAATTATGCTGACTAAAAAACCCTAAACCAAATCTGTCTCCAAATCATTTTCCAGGTTTGAACTGAACACTGGGAATAGGATCAACTGATGATTCTGTGATGTTTATTACTTATGTCAGTTCATCAGTTGGTCGAATTACCTTGGTTCCATTATTAGCCTTGATTAAATTGATCTCAGCATTCAATCTCGAAACTTCAGCTTTCAATAAATTTTTCTCATTTTTGACATTCTCATAATTTTTCTGAATTACCTCCAATTCCTTTATGAGTATGTTCAAGGTTTCATTGAAATCTTCATTTCTCTGATTGTTTTTGGCAATGTGAGTGCTCGATGTAGATGCAATTACCTCCTGGTGTTTGATAGATAAATTCTTATTTGAGGAATCTTCATCATTTAGAACTTGTTTCCTTTTATCATGATATTTTCCTGTGTTGCTCCTAGCAGTATGATTTCCTCATCACTTTCACCTCCATAGCTCATAGGTAATATCTCAACAGTATCTTTGGCTTTTGCGATGGATGGATCTTCAATGATGGTTTCAGTCAGTTTTTCTTCTATGTAATCAGCTACTCGTAGCAACTCCTTTTTTGCTTCTTTTGAGAGATCACTTAGGGATGGAAATCCTCTGGATTCATCATCATATGTGTTAAAGTCAATATCAACATCATTACTAAAAAGAGGTTCTGGATTTGTATGTGATCTCGTAGTGCTAAATCTTTCAAAAACTTGATCCTGAAAGTCAGAAACAACATTCTGCAAATAGTCGATCGTGGGTTATTCAAATGACTTCTCTAATTCTAGATGTATCCATTAAATTTTAATGAAATGCTTTTTCAATTGATACTGATGAGGGTTTTCAACAACTGGTTTGTCTTTGGATCACTTCCAAAAGGAAGAACTGCTCCGATACCAATTGTTGGTCCCTTTGAAAGGCTAACACAAGTTTAGAGGCGGGGTGAATAAACTTGTCACCAAAAATTGGATTTAAAACAAATTAAGTTTCAGTTAAAACTTGTGCGGAGTTAAGCTAACTCAACTGAGTATAAGTCAATACTGACTTATCCTTAGTCTAGTTAACTGGCAGCGGATTGATTTAGCCTTTAAAAGATATGAATTATCAGATAACGCATTGAGTGAGTTTCTTAAGTTTGCTGCAAGTAAGAACTAGATAATTATGACTGTAATGTAGTAAGTAAATGCGTAAAGTAAGTAAACAAGAATTATAGAGATTCCAGGTGGTGTAATCCTGCTACCCTCTCTTCTTCTCGTGATGCGGAGGAAAATTCCACTAGAACTTCTTTGAGATGGCCCGGGTACAAAAAGTTTTAAACTGATAGTCCTTGACTAATCCCTAGCTTCACTATTTAAACACTTGTAGAACAGGTAGAATGACTGCTCTTCAACTGTTTGAAACACTGGTCCTTGGAGGGTTGAATTGCCTCTTCACCAGCTCATCACAAACACAGTCTTTCTGACGGCACTCAACTGTCCTTCACACCTTCTTGGTGTTTCACGATCTAGAACCTTTGATAGAATCAAAGTTGAGACTTGAATCAATGACTATGATTCAATTGTGATATGAGATTTTCCTCTAGATAAAGACGGTTTATGAAACGACTCGATTTCTTCAAATGATAGATCTTGATATGCTTGAATGCTAATGAACACTTGAAGAAATTTCTTGATCTTGCAATTTAGTATTTTATGGAATTCTCTTGATTTACTTTCCCCCTTGATATGAGCTTTATTGACTTGATTGATTATTAGAATTCCTCCCCCCTTCTTCTTATGATAGAATCGGTCTATTTATAGGGGTTTATCTAACGGTCAGATTGAATTTGAATCCTTGTAGCCGTTAGTGGTCATGCTTTCTTGCTTGTACGTTATTTGTCAGAACGGATAGATTATCCTCCAATCATAAGCCTTGTATTGTAACGGTTGGATTCTTCTTCAGTTTAGTTAAACCTTAGTTCCAAAACTGATATACTGAGAACAGTGTCAGTTCTCAGTTTCTAAGAGCTTTAACTAAGTTTTTACTCTTCTTCAACAACTCAGTACTCTTCCTTTCATCTGATTATTATTGATCTAACCAGAGTACACCAAAGAATTAATCAGCAAAGACATCATTGTCCTTATGTGTCTTAGCTTCCCCATACAAGATCCATAAAGTCAGTTCAGGTCATCACAATCTTGCCTGAAGTCTAACTTTACAGTCTCGACGTAGTCTTCATAAACTGAGTTTGAATCCTCAGTTCTTCTGTCTTCAATAACTGAGTCTGTGACCCTCAGTTCTTCATCAACTGAGTTTGAACCCTCAGTTCTTCAATCTTCTAAATAAGCCAACCGAGTTTGTGTCCCTTAGCAAACTTATCTTCTTCAGTTCTTATTGGTGTGCTCTGTTTTCCAGTTTAACTAATTTCCAGTTTCTCGTTATCTCAGTTTCTCGAGCTAGAAATATTACAGTGCTTGTCTGATCTAACTTATACAAATATCAGACTCTATTAAATCCTATACATTGGTATCTAGACATCTTTTTGATTTGCACTATAACAGCTAGTTATGACACTTCATCAATGGGGTCTAAAATAATGACTGAATAAATGATGAATCATCATCAAAACATAAATTTTATTTCCAACAGAAAGTTACGTGATTACCCAACCGAATCGAGATGCCGTGATCTTCCGAATTGTATCGTCGATATTGTATTCGAACCTCCTTGAATATGCCTCCCGTTTTTATTCTTCAAATGGCCAAGACAAGGAAGATAAATTTTCTCTCTTTTCTCTCTCTAAAGTGCGCGTAAAAATGTTTGTCTTTTTTGTTCGGAGAAATTCTCTTTATATAGGAAAATAACCGAGAATTTGAGAGTTTTTTCTTATACACATACATATTTAATTTTTCATTTATCCAATAAGAAAAACAAAAAATAAATAATCATATTTTCCAAATTATAATTAATTAAGAGAAAAAAAAATTCCAAAAAATAATTTAGATGTGGCGCCATTTTATAGCGTAATGGGATAATTGAATATGTATCTTATCATTATTTACTATTACCTACTAGTGATCAATTAGTTCATAACCAATACAAATTCCTGGGATCGATCGGTTTATAGGATTAACAAATAAGAGGATTGTCTTTCTACTATTCGCAGGAAGGAATGAATTCCATGTCTGTGAAACACATCCGGACCGTGTCATTTAGCAATTCTTAATGAACACATCATACCCTATCTTGAAACAAGCAGGAGTGTGCAATCACTTCAGGATTAAGGTTAATCCGTGGATGACGATCTTGTGATTTAATAAGATTTCTCTATCACGGAATTATATGAGAAATTCATATTAAATCGGTTCATCACTATATGACTACATCATATATAAATGTCCCACTTAGATAACCAATATCGACATGGTCCGGATAAGACGGTCACACCATAAAGTGTTATGGACGCATTAATGGTGGTTTAAGCTGGATATACAGAAACCCGAATCCGGATCCGATCCATAATTGGATCGTCAGATCTGATTCACAGCACCGATCGAGACACTCGATCTTGCACAGCGGAAGCTACAAAAAAATTTGCATGCGATTCTACCACGATTTGATTCGCATAAATAATTAATACAACTATGAGAAGGTTGAAGATTTACCTTATTTAAGCGGAATAGTAAATCGACAGATGGAGAAGCCGCAGTCTTCCGGATTGTATCTCCTAGCGACGACTAGTGGACGTCGATCCTCACTGTAGAACCTCCTCGAATATGCACAAGAATAACCCTAGGTTTTTCTTCTCTTAATGACTAGAACAAGAAACTAATTTTTCTCTCTTTTTCCAAGTGTGGCGCAATTTGTGATGGTTTATTGTGCTAGGAGAAACTCTCTTTATTCAGGAAAATAACTAGTCAAGAGAGTTATCATTTTCACACCACAATTACCTATTCTCATAAGGAAAAGATATTTTTGCCATAAAATAAGAGATAATTTCAAAAAAAAAAATCAATCTCTTAATTTATCCATTAATTATTTAACAAATAAACAAATAATTACACATGTGACATATCACATTTGGGGCGCCACTTTATCATTAATTTAATAGAAAATGTCTTTTCTATTTTACATATTATTACCAAATAAATAACATTGCATGTTCATTAAATAAGCCAACTATTTAATTTATTCTCGAGGTTCCATAAAACGAGAAAACACTCGCGTGTTAGGAGCCAACCCGGGGACCATGGACCTATAACTAGTAGCTACAATAAATTGAATAAAATATTCATCGTACAGAATATTTCTACTCAACTTATTAATTCGGGAATTACGCCACCATAAATCCGAAACTGAACTCTATCGATTATAGATATAACTTATTCTCAAAACGTCGAGTCGAGTCGATAAGTGTCCATTGATATAATCATTACATATAAACCAACCCTCCATAGACTATCTGTAATGAAGCGGGATTATTTCCGTAAACCTTCTTCAATACATATTATCCTTATTTACCATTAACCCACTAGTGATCAATTAGTTCATAACCAATACAAACTCCCGGGATCGATCAGTTTCTAGGATTAACAAATAAGGGGATTGTTGTTAAGGGTGAAAATCTATGAATTATAAGGATATATTTTACGATGTTTTTCCCTCTATATTGTATAATTTGCATAATAATTGGTCTTTATATTAAAATATTGAGCAAACGGTATTTTTGACGGCTTAATCGCAATATCGATATATTTATGTGATTTCATGGTTAAACTATGATTATTTGAATATTATTACAGTTTGCGATGTTTTCCATGTGTTGTAGGTATGATTATTGTGCTCAAATGATGATCAAAAGGGATAAATTTCGAGCTATGAAGATTTAAGGAAGAGATAATGATCGAGATGAGAGAAGGAAAGAGAGATAAACATGCAAAAATCGCATTCAAGTCATGCTGAACGAACGTCCATGCTCCGTCCAGACCAAACGAACGTCTGAAGTCCTGAACGAGCGTCCAAGGTGCTAAGAAGTGATTCAGAGAGTTTGAACTGAGGCCGAACGAGCGTCTGAGGAGAGTTCAAGGAGGTGAACGAGCGTCCACCAGACTGAACGCTCGTCCGTCCGCCGACTCAGCCAGAACCGACTTAATCTTCTATAAATACCTGCCTATTTCTGCACACAAGAACAACAATTCGACATTATTAAAACCCTAAACCCTAGGGGCGGCTAAGGCTGCAGTTTTACTTCTTTTTTCCACTTTTCTGCAACTTTAAATTAGATTAGTTAGAGCAGTTTTTATGTTCTTTTTCTGCAAAACTGTGTTGCTGAGGATGCCCAGGAGCTAAAGCTCCGATCAAACGAGAATTGTGAAGCCATCAACTTGGATTGATTTCTGTATTTCGATTATACTGTGAGTTATTTATTTAAGGTTGTTTCTTATTTGTGTTTTGTCTCGTTTAATTGCGTTTACATCGGAAGATTTGCATGTATGATATGTGTTTATGTTTGATGGAAGTCATGATAAGCCTTTAGATCACCATAGATAAGAATAGTCCTTATATTTATAATAACGGAAGTTAATAAGTCTAAGCACTAGATTTAAACGTAAAAGTTGACACCTTCGATCTTAAAACGCGTTAATCTAGCATTGGAAGATACTAGGTTAATAGATGAATTACCTAAGGAATTAGGGTTCATGTTTAGGTAAGGTGAATCACAACCTAGATAAATATCACATATAATCGAGATAGGAGATCAATACATGTTGATAGGCGGATCAATCCTCGTTGCCTTTTATAATTTGATTTAAAATCCTTGCAACTTGAGTTTCACTTTGCTTAGTTAATTTCCTTTTTACAATTAGTTTAGTTTAGTTAATAAGTCCGTTACCCGTATCTTTCCTAGCCTTGGATAATCTCCTCTGTCTAGTTTATTTTCTGCACTTTTTGTCTAGATTAATTCACTGTTCAGTATAGTTCGTGACATAGTTAGTTAAAACAACAACTAGGATTTACAGCTGTCTAGTTCCCCGTAAGATCGACCCGGCATTAGCCTCTATTACTACGATCCTTGCACTTGAGGTTAACCGGTTTTATTACTTGTTTACTTTGTATTAATAAAATCCGTGACAAGTTTTTGGCGCCGTTGCCGGGGAACCGGACGGTTGCCTAGTTTTTGTTTTCGTTTTTTTTGTTTTCTGTGTTTTAATCCCTGTTTAGTTTTTATTTAGTTTTTTTTTTTAGGTTTTAAGGTTCAGATTAGTAGGGTTTAAGAGTTAGGGTTTAAGTTTTTCAACTTTTCTGTTTCTTTTCTTGTTCGTCTCATCTCGCATTTAGCGTCCACACTCATCAACGCCCGTCCGCTAAAAAATTTTCAAACCTATATCAAATTTTCATCTTAGACGAAGTCCCATAGATTCGGACGTCCGTCCAAGATTTCGAAGATTGATTTGTGCGTTTGGACCTCCAAACGCCCGTCCAGTACCAATTCTGGGTGGACGCCCGTCCAAATAGTTGGACGCCCGTCTGACCCTTTTTTTTAAATAATCTTGTTTTTTAACTTTCTTTTAGATTTTTAATTTCGTAGTTTTTAGGTTTTGTTCAATTGAGTTGGGTTTCGGTTTATGCAAACTCGAAGTCAGAAAGGGCCATTACTCTTTTCACCTGACCTCGAGCGGACCATAGTCCGACCCAATAGGCGGAAACTTCGTTTTACCGACCCTTCGGACGAAGGAAGTCTAGCCGACCAAGAAATTGAACGGAAGTTGATAGAAGAGATCGAAGAAATAGTAATAATGGCGGCAGAGGATCGACGTACGTTGGCAGACTACGCCATGCCTGGTGCAGTCACTGTCAACCCGGCTATAGTCTTGCCCGCCATTACAGCTCACACATTCGAACTCAAGCCCGGACTCATCCAGATGATGCAGCATGCATCAATTTTTCATGGCTACCAATCTGAAAATCCGCATACCCACTTACATGCGTTCTTAGAGATATGCGGTACCACCCGCATCCAAGGAGTGAGTGAGGATGCGATCAAGCTTAAACTATTTCCTTTTTCTCTGAAAGGAGAGGCTAGGGAGTGGTATCACTCTCTCCCTTCAGAATCCATCACTACCTGGGCCGGACTTGAAAAAGAATTTCTAAGTCAATATTTCCCTCCTTCAAAGACAAACCCATTAATAAGAATGAGATCTTTACCTTCTACCGTGAAGGAGAATGAATCATTCTTCGAATGTTGGAAGAGGTTCAAATCTCTTTTAAGAAAATGTCCCCACCATGGCTTGCCTAAGGAAAGGCAAGTAAACACTTTCTTCAGTGGACTGACCGAGCTTACTAAAGGCATGGTCAACAGCTCTTCTGGTGGGGCTTTCCTCAAAAAGACACCTGATGAAGGATGGGCACTGCTTGAAGACATTGCCAAATACAACTATGCCCCATCCTATCAGGCCATCCAAGCTCCTCCTCCTCCCAAGGTGGAGGAAGTCAATGTTCAAAGTCTGATAGCCATGCTGCAAAAGCAGATGGCAAGTCCTCAAGTTTCAAACCCGATTAATCAGACTCCTTCGCTTCCGCAGAACCCTCGGCATCAGACATTGCGAAAATTGTTTGCCGACCGCCACATGATTGGCCAATGTCAATTTCAGCCCCCCTCTGCTCATCAAGTCGATGATGTTCATAACAATGGACAGTATAATCCAATGACATGCCAAGTATGTGATGATCCGGGCACACTGCTCGCTTCTCTCAACTCTGTCCCATGATTGGACAGAATGCAGAAGTGAATGCTTTTTCTGGCCAGTCTAATCCGAGGTTCAATAACCACCTTCGGCCGAGTAATTCTCAAAACCAGGGCTTCGGCCAGAATCCGAGCTTTAATTCAAATCCAAATTTCAATCCGAGCTTTAATCAGAATCCAAACTCCAACAGAAGCCCTGGATTCAATCAGAACCAGAACTCAAATTTTTCGAATCCACAGCAAAGGTTCAATCAGAATTGGCCCGCCAATTCTAATCCTCAGTATCAAACTCGGCCTAGCCAGCCATCTCCCCAGAACTTCCAAAACTCTCAAGGCCCCTCCCACTCAAATGATATAAAAGCCGAATGGAATTCATTTCGGGAGGAGCAAAGCAGGACGATGAAAAGTCTTGAGAGGCAAATCGGGCAAATTGGCCGAGCAAATAGCTTCCAGATCATCAGTGGCAAATTTGCCCGACTTTACGGAAAAGAATCCAAAAGGCGGTCAGGTTGCTCAGGCTGAGATAAGCAACAACCAATGCACTGACCTCGTGCCAACAATGCAATACGGTAAAGAGGAGGCCAGTGCGATGAATTTAAGAAGTGGCACTCAGCTGAGTGGTCCCCCTGGCTTCCAGGGAAACCACTAGCCCCTCCTGCCAATTATGGTGCAGGAGGGGAAGTTGAGCACCCATTATTCCATGTCCTGCAAGATCATACTCGGGTGGCTGATCCCCCGAGTAATGAAAGAGTTGAAACACCTCAGGTGGCTGAACCCCTGAGAAAAGAAGATTCGGTTGAGAGTCAGGTGGCTGATCCCCTGACCAATAAGACGTCAGAAAAAGTGGTGAGGTGGAAAGATCTGGAAGACAAGGCCGTAAGTGCATCCTCAAAGAAAGTATTTTCCGAGAGTGACCTTAAAAAGCTTCCATTTCCACCAAGAAAAAGCAACATTCCTTTGCATGAAGATAAGAAGTACGGAAAGGTGCTGAATTTGCTGAAAAATACTCAGGTTAATCTTCCACTCTCAGAAGTTTTGGTTGAAATGCCTAAGTATACCAAGTTTATTAAGGATGTTGTTTCTTCTAAAAAGAAGTTAGCAGACATGGATCGAGCAATTGGTGAGGACTGCTCAATGGTCAATTATCAAGACTTACCAATCAAGAGGGGTGACCAGTAAGTTAGTGCTCACATTGCGGATGGGAGGCCTAGTCTTCCCAAATTCTTTATGTGACTGGGTGCATCCATCGCCTTGATGCCGTTGTCTGCTTGCAATCGCCTTGGTTTACAAGATCTTCTAGAACCCACCACCATGAACCTTCGGTTAGCGATAGATCTTCCAAGAAAGCTTCAGGATCCCGAAAGACGTATTAGTTCAAATTGATAGGTTTACCTTCCTGTTGACCCAGTACGTCTTAGACATGGAGAAAGGTGCGGATGTTCCCTGATTCTTGGAAGACCTTTCCTATCTACGCCTAGGGCCCTCATCGATTGTGATGGTGGGCAAGTAACTATTCGAGTTGGTAACCAGGAGGTGAGCTATAGTGTCTCTAAATCTATTCAAGTACCCTCTGGTTCCATTGAGGAGTCATTTAATGACTTCAATGACTGTATGGACGAGCAAGTCAAGGCTGTGGAAGCGGAATATGAGCGATTGATCAATAATCTGAATAGTCATGGTGTGGTTAGTCTAGATCAGTTCGCAGCTAACTTCGAGGATGAGTTATTAAGAGAAGAAGCTTTGGCAGTGGAGCCACTAAGTAAACTCAGCGATGCTGAGTTGAAAAGTGGAGGGCTTAAATCGAGTTTAGAGGAACCCCCCGCCGATCTAGTTTTGAAGCCGTTGCCTAAACATCTTAAGTATGTGTTCCTACGTGAGGGTGACAAGCTCCCCTTGATCATATCTGCCAAGCTATCTCGAATAGAAGAGTGAAATCATTAAACGCCTTGCGAAAAACGAAAAAGCCTTTGGATGGCGGTGTGGGAGATATCCGAGGAATATCTCCCGACATCTGCATGCACAAGATCAAGACTAGTGAGGGTGCTAAATGTGTAAGACAGCCCCAGGAGGCTTAACCTCACATGCAAGAAGTAGTCAAGAAGGAGATCATCAAACTTCTAGATATGGGTATCATATACGCCATCACGACGGTGAATGGGTATCCCCTACTCAAGTGGTCCCCAAAAAGGGTGGAATCACTATTGAGAAGAATGAGAAGGGAGAAGAGATAGCATTGAGGCTCACATGTGGCTATAGAGTCTGCATTGACTATAGGAAACTCAATGAGGTCACAATGAAAGATCATTTCCCCTTCCTTTCATTGACCGATGCTAGAGCGTCTGGCGGGGGCACGCGTTCTCTTGCTTCTGGATGGATATTCGGATACTTCCGATACCCATCGATCCAACTGACCAAGAAAAGACCACTTTTACCCGCCCCTATGGTACATTCGCTTACAGCGGATGCCATTTGGTCTCTCAGAATGCCCCACCCACCTTCAAAGGTGTATGATGGCTATCTTTGACGGGCTAGTTTAAAAGTGTATGGAGATTTTCATGGACGACTTTTCGGTCTTTGGTCAATCCTTCGATGATTGCCTCGATAATCTTGATCAGTGTTATCTAGGTGTGTGAAAGAACTTGGTCTTTGAATTGGGAGAAATGCCATTTTATGGTAGATGAAGGAATAGTTCTTGGCCACAAAGTGTCCGCCAAAGGTATCGAGGTAGATAGGGCTAAGGTGGAAGCTATCGAAAAGATGAGTTATCCCAAGAGTGTTCGTGAAGTCGAGGTTTTCGGACATGTCGGCTTCTATAGGAGATTCATTCAGACTTTTCAAAGATCGCCAAGCCCCTGCCTACCCTACTTAAGGAAGACGTTACATTCGCTTTGATGATAGCCGCAAGTGAGCGTTTGAGGAGCTTAAGAGTCGATTAATCTCCGCTCAGGTTCGATATCGCTTTGAATGGAACTCGCCGCCGAGCTTATGTGCGATGCATCCAACTATGCAGTTGGTGCGCTTTTAGGCCAAAGGATCAAGGAAAATTCCATCCTATCTATTATGCCGATCACACACTGAGCCCCGCACAAGTTAACTACACGACCACCGAAAAGGAATTGTTGGCTGTGGTATTCGCCATGGACAAATTCCATAGTTACTTGTTGGGAGCTGTAGTCACTGTTTGGACTAACCACGCTGCCTTGCGCTATCTCATGACAAAGAAAGAGGCTAAACCGCGTCTGCTACGTTGGATACTGACCCTCCAAGAGTTTGATGTCCAAATTAAAGACAAAAAGGGCAGTGAAAACGTAGTGGCTGATCATGTCTCAAGATTGTTGACAGAGGAAAAGACAGAACCTGGTGATATAGATCTTTACTTTCCTCTAGAAAACATCATGCTTATCGATGGTTGCGCTCCTGATGTTCCATGGTATTCTTCCATCGTAAACTACCTTCATGCCCGTTATCTTGACCCTGAAATGTCATATCAAGAGAAGAAGAAGTTCTTCTCTGATATGAAATCTTCGTTTGGGATGAACCTTACCTCTTCAAAATCAGAAAGATGGTTTGCTAAGGAGGTGTGTTCCTGAATCGAGAGCAACGCGATATAATCGAAAGCAATGCCATAGTGGACCCACAGTGGTCACTTTGGTCCTTGAAAACGGTTGCGAAGATCTTCCACCGGTTTTTACCGCCAACGATCTTTAAGGACACGTAAGCTTTCAGAAAGCCTGTGATAGGTGCCAGAGGACCGGTACTCTGACAAGGCGGTTCGACATGCCACTAAAACCCATTCTTGAATGCGAAGTCTTTGATGTATGGGGGATTGACTTTATGGGTCCATTCCCATCTTCCTGTGGGAATAAATACATCTTAGTCTGCGTTAGACTATGTATCGAAATGGGTGGAGGCAATAGCCACTCCTCGCAATGATCATAAACGGTCATGAATTTTCTAAAGAAGAATATCTTTGTGAGGTTTGGATGTCCACGTGCCTTAATTAGTGATGAAGGGACACACTTTTGCAACCGACCTTTGGAAAAAGTCCTCGAGAAGTATGGTGTTCGTCACAAAACTGGCACACCATATCATCCGATGACTAGTGGTCGTTGAGTTGAGCGAAGCAACGAGCTTGAAGAAGATCCTGGAGAAAACAGTGAACACTCATAGAAAAGACTGGAGTCTAAAGTTGGATGATGTACTATGGGCATATCGGACTGCCTATAAGACCCCCATGGGTACATCACCCTACCAGATGGTCTATGGTAAATCGTGCCACTTGCCCGTCGAGTTAGAGCACAGAGCTTATTGGGCTACAAAGTTTCTTAACTTCGATTCCCAAGCTTGTGGCAAACATCGACTACAGCAGTTGCATGAGTTGGACGAGTTTAGGCTTCAGGCTTACGAAAGTGCCAGGATCAGTAAGGAAAAGATGAAACTCCTTCATGACGCAAAAATCAAGAAGAGAGAATTTCAAGTTGAGAGCAAGTGTTACTTTACAATTCCGGAGTTACATTTGTTCCTGGGGAAGTTAAGGACACGTTGGTCTGGTCCCTTTGAGATTCTCCAAATCATTCCTGGAGGCGTTCTAGAACTACGTGGTTATAGTAAACCATTTCGAGTTAATGGTCAAAGGTGCAAGCACTATATAGGTGCACCTCAAGAGAAGCCTTTGATTGTTAAATTTCTCGATATCCTCGGGTGTAGCACCCTAAAGTCGATGAGTTTGACGAAGTTTTACGACTTGTTTTCGAGAGGATGACGGCACCGCCCATCGTAAGAAGTTCTAGCCGTAGTTGGGATATGGAAGAATATTGGAAGGAGCGTCAACAAGAATGCCATCAGAAGCTTCAGAAGACGAAGAAGTCAACCATGGGGAAGTTTAAACGTGTCTGGAAAGCTATAAAGAATTTAACCCCATGTGTTGGAGTCTTTGTTTCGCGCCACGCCATCGATCGAGCTTACACGCAGAGTGGTGGCGCGAAAAAATCAAATGGCCTGATCCAGGCTGAGTTTTAAACGGTGTCGAGCTAACGACATTAACCAAAAGCGCTACTAGGAGGCATCCTAGATATCCCTTATTATATTAGTTCAATTCTGTTTATGCTGTTAGTGTTATATTATTTACGTTTTAGTTTAATTAAGTTTTAGCTGGCTAAGTTTTTCTATTTATATCTGTCAGTTAGTGGTTGCTTTCTAGATATGGATTTTTACGGAGTTCGCCCTGAGGAGTTCCCACTCATTAGTCGGATCCCGCTGATCACAATAGATGGTGGACCGGGAGGCACTATAGTTCTTCATGTAGATTTTGACATTAGCACTCAGGTTAAGACCATCACGTACGTTATCATAGTTCCACCTTGTTCGGGAGGCAGCGATTTCACGACTGAGGAGTTGCAGGAGGCCATAGGACGTCCTTACACGATCCGTAATGATCCTATGCTGACGGATTTGGCACTGGTACTGCAGGCTTCACATTTTAGAGGTTTAGAGGTAGCTGGAGATGACTGGGGCATACAAAACGACTATGATTTCCCTCCTGCTATTGATATGCTTCGTCGTCTCATCCGTTTGGTAGACTGGGACGAGATTTATGCAGACTAGTGTTAGTTAGGTTTGTTTCGTCGAGCCCCGACATAAAATGAAAGCGCTTGGTGGGAGGCAACCCACTGTTTTATTCGGTCGTTCTATTTTCGAGTTCTTTTATGTTCGTAGCATTTCCGTTTGTACTTTTGAATTTTAAATTATCAATAATAATAAAGAAAACATTTTTTTTTTCGCTTTTAGTTGGTTTATATGGAATTTTATGAAATTTGGACATTTCTTTATCTTGGACGGCCGTCCGACCCTCTGTTCTCTGAGGCGCCCGTCCGTGGTTTCGGGCGCCCGTCCTGGAAGATTCCCTCCAATCTGCTTTCAAAATTGCCTCGTGACGGCGTCCGGTATAATGGACGCCCGTCCAGTTCCTGCAGTTTCCAAGTGAACGCCCGTCCGTCAGGATGGACGAGCATCCATTCAGCGTCTATATATAGCCCTTCAACGCATGAACCCTCATTTCTCAGAATTTTCAAACCGCAACCCGCCTCTCTTCTCCCCTTTTACCCTAAAATCGTCATTTCTGAACCAAATTCAGCGATTCTTGTTGCAAAAGAACGGTCTTTGCACCTTCTTTTCATTTATCCAATCCATTTCCTCCAACAATCAACACAAATTGTGGAATCATAGATTGTTCATTGCGGCCATTTCGACAAAAGCTCGGATTTTGGGGGTCAATCTCGGTGTTTCTGGGCTTCTAATCTGTTCGATCATCATCCCCTCATAGTGTTTGGTAAGCTTGATACAACTTTTCTCGTTTTAATTCACGTTTTTGTGAGTTCGATTTTCGAGTCGGCTCATTTTCTTGAATTATCAACTATTGTTGATTTCCTTTCATTTTTGTTGTTTTTTTTTTCCTCTTCCCTTCTGCTGTGGTGGTGTGGTGATGGTGATGGTGTGTTGTTGATGCTGGTGGTTTGGACGGTTTGCTTGAAACCCCGCTTTGGATGTTAAACGGGTAACCTTCGTTGCTGTGAATCGTTTGGTTTAGACATTTAGGTTGATATGGGGAAGAAAGCGGTTATTAAGCAGAGGCCTGGTAAAGAGAAGGTTGTTGAATCGGGTAAACGTAAACGGTTGGACGATGTGCCCTCCAATTTAGACCCCAACCGAGGTGTAATTTTACGTGAGCAACCCCCTAGGGCATCTCAACAAGCCTGAGCTGATTTGAGAGATGAATCCTCCTCCGATTCGGATACACAGGATGATGTTCCGTTGGTTAGGAATCCCAGTTTTAAGAAAGGTGCGTCATCTAGGGCTGAACAAGTTCGAGAGGCGAATGTTGATGATGTGGTTAGGGAGGAAGTTGCACCTGAACCGAGAGCACCTCCTAAGAAAAAGTCTAAGACCGTTATCCCGCTTTCGATGCCTCGTCGGTTTGTGAATCCTTCAGCACATGAAGCCTACACTAAGCATTACTCAACCAGGAGTCTTATTTTTGATAGAGAGGTGAAAGTGTCTCAAGTTGATCTCGCTTTATTTCCGGATGTTAAAGGCTAGGAAGTGGTCTGCCTTAACAAAAATTCCTCCTACTCCTGTCAATGACTCTATTGTCCGAGAGTTCTATGCAAACTGTTCTGAGGCGGACTTAGATGAGAAGTACGTTATGGTGCGAGGTGTTAAGGTTCCTTTTTCTGCTGAGGTCATAAATGAGAAGTACGAGTTACCAGCTTTTGAGGGTTTAGATTATAAGGAGGAAATTGCAAGAAGGCAACGTCAGGATGGTCGTGACCCGATGGAGGAGTTGAGATTAAGGGTTTGTCCGGATGTGGCGTGGACAATGAGACCCAATGGCCAAAGGAAGGAGTTGATTACTACGAATTGGACCGAAGATTGGAGAGTCCAATGCCGTTTTATTCAGAGTCGTTTGATCCCGAAGAATAATCTCACACATTTCCATAGCAGTGATCTTGGGATGTTATATGCTTTGACGTTCGGGTTGAATGTAGATGTAGGTCAAGCCATATTCGATGAGATTTCCATGAACCAGAAGGTCTACACACGGAGTTTAATAGTTCCACATTTGATTCATCAGTTATGTCTCGATGCGGGAGTTTTGGAGTATGCAGCGGACCATAAGACCAAGAGTTACCCCCCTATTCGTAGAGAGAAGGATGTTCCTGTTTCTGAGCCTGGTTCCACATCGACACCGCCTCGAGCTTCAGTTATTTCTGGATTATCTTCTTCCGAGATTACTCGGCATAGTATGGCTCATAGTTTGAGGGCGATGTTGAGTGATATCTGGGATGGCCAAGATAATATCTTATCGGTTTTGGAATGTATAGTTGATGGAAGGCAACCGAGAGATCGGAGGGTATTCAATGCGAGTAATATGGATTATGTCTTCTCCGAGCAGATAGAGAGGGTGATAGCTGAGGTGGTCAAGTCAGAGGAAAAACCCGAGTCTGATGATGAGGAGACTCCAGTGGATCCGAGGACTGAGAGAGTTCCTACTGATAGAGATGCTGAGCCGACCACTCGCCGCTCTGTTGCACACCGGACTTACACCGATCGCATCTACAGCTGATGTCCCTTCTTCAGATCCTTCTCCAGTTGATGCTCCGGCTGATGCTGCTATTGCCGATGCTGCTGAGACGACCCCGGGGCTGCCTTGAGTTGTTATTTTTATATCTGTCTTTCTGGATTGTTGTTGCACTTTTTGATACATTTCATTCGATTTGGCTGTACCTATACATTTTGTTACTTTACTTTTGGTTACTTTTCATGGTTCTTGTACTTTCTAGTTTCTCGTTCTTTGACTTGTGTTGACATATTTATCGATGCCCTTTTCTTTTCATTCCGTTTTGATTTATTATCTCTATTGCCATATTGTACCCCGTTGTCCCCCGAGTTTTCTGTTTCTCGAGTTTTGCAGCAATAGTTTTTGTCGAGATCCGATTGAGTTAGTTTTGGGACGTTTTTCCACGCTTTTTATGGCGCTGGCCTTTACATGCTCCACTGACCAACGGCTCGGTTTTCCGCGAATTCAGCTAAGTTTATTATCCTTTTTTTTTACGCACAACATGAGGACATGTTGAATTTTTAAGTGTGGGGAGGGATCGCTCGATTTCTACCTATGCATATAAGTTTGTTTAATACGTTAGAATGTTTTATTATGCAAAATGAGCGTAATTTTTCAAAATTTTCCGACACTTTTGTCTTTGTTTGGTCCCGAGTAGGCAATTCAATTTGAAGTTCGTTGTTTTTTTAGTCATCTATGCGATATTTCATATGTTTGATAAGTTAGTTGTTTCACCTAACACTATTTTTCACGTGCCATAGTGAACGATGAGCTATTTTATAAAGTTATTACCCCGTTTTGGATTAGTGATTTTTGATTTTCTTATAAGTCATGTGCTTAGTGCTACGTATATATCTTGAGATTTATGATAGTTTGTATTTAGTCCCGAGTATGATATACTGTGAATATCTGGAAGTTTGAATGTGATAAGTAAAACGTAGCTATTGTCAAATGAAAAAGTTGAATTAATGAATTAATCGTGTGTGTCGAAAGCTAGTCGATGATTTGAGTGAGGTAGGGTGTACCACATATGTCCTATTCCACCATGATGACTAAAAGCTCACGACAGTTAGGAAGAGCTGCCTTATGATTGGAGTAAGGTAGGGTATTATCTCGAAATGTCCTATTCTACTATGAGGGCAATGGCTTATCCTAATGTGTGTTTAAAGTGAATAAGTCGAATCAACTAAGATATCGTTACGAAATTGAATATAAGGCTTAGTTTTCGTTAATCTTATCCCCATAGATAAGTGAAAGATATGTTGTGGGATTATCCTCCTGAGTATTTCGTAAAGGCCCTAGATTCATTCGATCATCTTTTTCGGGATATGTCACGTTTGTAGGGTACATCTTATGAGTGTCATTTATTGCTATTCTACGAGGGGGTATTAGCTAGTTTTACTTTGAGTTTCTCAAGTTTGGTTTTAGTGGAAGTTTTCTATGGCTCTGCACATCACACACCGGTGAACCTCTAAGTTATTGAATGTATGTCATATCCGTTTAGATGCCTGTTTTCCTTTCTCGAGCCTAATTTTTCGTTTTGTTTTGCTCGGGACGAGCAAAAGCTAAGTGTGGGGGAGTTGTTAAGGGTGAAAATCTATGAATTATAAGGATATATTTTACGATGTTTTTCCCTCTATATTGTATAATTTGCATAATAATTGGTCTTTATATTAAAATATTGAGCAAACGGTATTTTTGATGGCTTAATCGCAATATCGATATATTTATGTGATTTCATGGTTAAACTATGATTATTTGAATATTATTACAGTTTGCGATGTTTTCCATGTGTTGTAGGTATGATTATTGTGCTCAAATGATGATCAAAAGGATAAATTTCGAGCTATGAAGATTTAAGGAAGAGATAATGATCGAGATGAGAGAAGGAAAGAGAGATAAACATGCAAAAATCGCATTCAAGTCATGCTGAACGAACGTCCATGCTCCGTCCAGACCAAACGAACATCTGAAGTCCTGAACGAGCGTCCAAGGTGCTAAGCAAGTGATTCGAGAGTTTGAATCGAGGCGAGCAACGAGCGCCTGAGGAGAGTTCAAGGAGGTGAACGAGCGTCCCACTGATCAACGCCGTCCGTCCCGCCGACTCGGCCAGAACCGACTTAATCTTCTATAAATACCGCCTATTTACGCACACAAGAACAACAATTCGACATTATTAAAACCCTAAACCCTAGGGGCGGCTAAGGCTGTAGTTTTACTTCTTTTTTTCCACTTTTCTGCAACTTTAAATTAGATTAGTTAGAGCAGTTTTTATGTTCTTTTTCTGCAAAACTGTGTTGCTGAGGATGCCCAGGAGCTAAAGCTTCGATCAAACGAGAATTGTGAAGCCATCAACTTGGATTGATTTCTGTAATACGATTATACTGTGAGTTATTTATTTAAGTTTGTTTCTTATTTGTGTTTTGTCTCGTTTAATTGCGTTTACATCGGAAGATTTGCATGTATGATATGTGTTTATGTTTGATGGAAGTCATGATAAGCCTTTAGATCACCATAGATAAGAATAGTCCTTAGATTTATAATAACGGAAGTTAATAAGTCTAAGCACTAGATTTAAACGTAAAAGTTGACACCTTCGATCTTAAAACGCGTTAATCTAGCATTGGAAGATACTAGGTTAATAGATGAATTACCTAAGGAATTAGGGTTCATGTTTAGGTAAGGTGAATCACAACCTAGATAAATATCACATATAATCGAGATAGGAGATCAATACATGTTGATAGGCGGATCAATCCTCGTTTGCCTTTTATAATTTGATTTAAAATCCTTGCAACTTGAGTTTCACTTTGCTTAGTTAATTTCCTTTTTACAATTAGTTTAGTTTAGTTAATAAGTCCGTTACCCGTATCTTTCCTAGCCTTGGATAATCTCCTCTGTCTAGTTTATTTTCTGCACTTTTTGTCTAGATTAATTCACTGTTCAGTATAGTTCGTGACATAGTTAGTTAAAACAACAACTAGGATTTACAGCTGTCTAGTTCCCCGTAAGATCGACCCGGCATTAGCCTCTATTACTACGATCCTTGCACTTGAGGTTAACCGGTTTTATTACTTGTTTATTTTGTATTAATAAAATCCGTGACAATTGTCTTTCTACTTCCCGCATGAAGGAATGAATTCCATATCTGTGAGACACACACTTCTCACTCATTCCAGAATAGTGCCAACGTGAAAGTGATTCGGACCGCGCCTCTTAGCGATCCTTAACGAACACATCAAACCCTATCCTGAGACAATTAGGAGTCTGTAATCACTTCAGGATTAAGGTTAATCCATATATGACCATCTTGTGTGTCACGGATTTTATCTAGGAAAACAAACAAGTAATAAAATTTATAAATCCGGCATTCCCCAAGTGTAGGGATCGTAGCATAGCGATTAATACCGGAGTCGATCACAGGGAATCGGGGTATCTAGTTCATTAATTTTCCTAAGATTGATACTATTATTATTAAACCTAATATAATAGAACGAAAAGGTAAACTGGACAGAGGATTGTCAGTCCAAAGCTAGGAAGGATAAAAGCAAAAACGAAATCTAAACTATAAACTATAAAATAAACAGTAAACAAGAAGATGATCATGGTGATTAAACAGTGAACAAACAATAATCCACCGATCCCGCAACCCTTAATTTCCTCTATAAAGTTATCTTGTGATGATTTAATTAAAGATGTGGTTCACCTATCAAAGGTATGAATTCCTACTCTCGTAAATAATTCGCCTATCAATCTCTCATCTCTCGATATATAAGATTGACGCTATCAAAACAAGGTGTAAGATCTCTCAATCTAGCAACCTAGAAATCTAACCTATCAACTCTCGTTATGTCAAGGTTAAAAATCCCATCTTTCCTATGGTGATCTAAGGTTTACACCGACTCTCGTCATACGGTAAACATCAAATAGCAATACATCTCTCGATATCGATTGCATAACACATAAGCATGGAAAAGATACAACTTTAATCAAATTCACAAAACAAATCTAGATTGAAAATAAAGAACTCAATAAACGAATTCACATGGTTTGAACAATTGCTCACCTCCAAGCATTCAAAGATAAAAAGCAGAGAAAAACGAAATAAAAGCGGAAAAGAAACAAGAAAAATCGCAACCCCAACCTCCCCCAAGGGGTGGGCCGCTAGGTTTTCTCCCTAATGATTGTGTATCAATAGGTCTCAATAATGTATTATTAGGGTTGAAATCATGCGCCGCTATTTATAGAAAAGTAAGTCGGTTTTCAAGATGTCGGCCGTGGGCGCCCGTCCGAATTGTGGGCGCCCGTCCCAGATGCCTTGACTTGCTTCAGACACCCGTCCACTCAAAGATCCAAACTCTCTCAGATCAAAAATCCTCTCTCGACGCCCGTCCAATATTCGACGCCTTGATCCAGCTGGACGGGACTTGGGCGCCATTACCGGATCCAAATTCAAATCTTCAACTCTATCTCTTTTCTTCTAGCCAATTCCATCCTTATCTCTTTTATCATCAATAAAATCCGACTCTTATCTCTTTTTGATCTTCATTTGAGCATCAAACACGCATTACAACAACACATCAAAACATTGCAAAATGTAGTATCTTCCAAATCAATATAAAACCATCAATTTTACACATAAATCATACAATTTTCCAACGAACCCATTGAAAACATCACTTGCTCAATATTTCAATATAAAGCTCGATTATTATGAAAAACATCCGGATATGGGGAAATTGATATAAAATATATCCTTATAAAACGTATAAAATCACCCTTAACAACTCCCCACATGGAGACCTTGCTCGTCCCGAGCAAGACAAGACAAAAACCAGGCGTAGGATAACAAAATTCCAACCAAAAATACATATAGTCATTTTCAACAAATACAAAGCATATGTAATAAATCAGACGTTCACCCCGGTGTGTGTGCATAGCCATATTAAACTTCCACTAAGTCCACACTTGAATTTTTCTCAAGCAACTAGCAAATACCCATCTAAACCAGCAATAAACGACACTTATAACACGCACACTACAAAACATAACATGTCCCGAAAAGGATAATAAAATGCGTTTAGGATCTTTCCGACATACTCAGAGGATAATCCCTACAACATATCTGTCAGTTTATACTGGGGATAGTCAGAAGATAACTAAAGTTCCTACCAACTTCCATAGTACCATTTGCCAAATTCACTTTAAGATTAACTTAATTCCACATATATAGCATATGCCCTCATTCCCAGCAATAGGATGTTTCGTGATAACACCCTAGCTGGACTACATCAGGCAGTCGGGAGCTATTGAACCTCAAAGTGGTATAGGGCATTTCGTGATAATGCCCTACCGCACTCAAATCATTGGCAGCTACATCCGACATACACATATTTTATACATATTATTCATCTTAGATTGCTTTACAAACCTTAAGATATATCCCTTCTATCACATTCAAACCTTCAGATATTCACAGTATAGCATACTCCGACTCTAACCACAAACTATTATAATTCTCCGAACATGCATATTAGCACTAAGTACAAAATTATAAGATAATCAAAAATTACTAATCCAAACGGATACAGCTTTATATTTTAGCTCATCATTTAATATGGCTCGTGAAAAATAATATTGGGTGAAACATCCAACCTACTAAACATACCGTATACAACATCAATGACTATATAGTATCGAACAAAAAAAAATATGCATTGCTTACTTGGGACAAAACAAAAACAAAAATTTTGAAAAATTAGCTCATTTTGCATAGAAACATAACGGCAAGCAAATGATCGATACACATCAAATCATTCCTCCCACACTTAAATGACAACATGTCCTCATGTTGTGCAGAATTAATGAAAAGATAAAGGACTTAGCTGATTGTAATTCGAAGGTGGCAATTCTGAAAGTGGTCCGGATCCAGATCCAGAAATGCATGCAGAAATCAGTAGACTGTGGACCATCCACCGGAAAACTGATATCGTCTAAACGCTCACAATTGCTATCGAAAATATCCTGCACACTTGAACAAACATGGCAACATCTCGGGGAACATAGGGGGGTATAACATGGCAAAAATAATCATAGACAAGATAGAAGCACAAGATATAATTGCTCAGATGGAACAATCACCACACAGGGAAAACACAGGACATCTAAGCGTCAAATAAGCCACAGAAGCTTACAATACAAATAAGCCCAACATGTGCATACAGAAATGAGGATAGAGGACACTACAAAGTAGCAGGGCTAGGTGCACTAAAAAGATAAATAAAAATAAAAAGAAAAAAAAACAGAATAAAATACAGTACAACTAAATGATATGCAACTATACTAAAAAGGCAAAACGAAAATAAAGAAAATAAACTAGCCCAACAAATTCCATAGATATCGCCCTAATCTAAGCACGGTCAAGAATATAAACGTCTACTCAATAGCGCCACAGAAGCGCAACAAAATTTGATTATGCAAAGCCACAGAAGCTTGCCATGTGTGAAGTAGACGTGCCTTTAACAACCCTAACACCCTAGATGAGACGACAAAAGGAACAACATAAGTCAAATTGGAATCACATCTAACTAGGTGAGTTACTCAACATGGATTGCAATAGATGGAAAGAAAACCATAACGGTGAAAGAACAGGACATCTACGCATATACAAAGGCCACAGAGGCTCACATTAAAACATCCAAGTCGAATAATGAAGCATGTATATAAAAATTAGAGGATAATATATAAACGAGGTCAAATATATAAACGTCTACCAAATAATGACAGTTTACGATAAACGACAGTACTATTCATTACATGCAGTGTAGACGCGCCTTAAGACTCATCAAAGGTGATAGCATTATGGAGAACCAACAGTTAGCTATACTAAACAGATATAACTCATAAGAGGCAATGGTAGCAACGGAAAACCGACAAGTGTAGGGATTTATCTAGGAAAACAAACAAGTAATAAAATTTATAAATCCGATATTCCCCAAGTGTAGGGATCGTAGCATAGCGATTAATACCGGAGTCGATCACAGGGAATCGGGGTATCTAGTTCATTAATTTTCCTAATATTGATACTATTATTATTAAACCTAATATAATAGAACGAAAAGGTAAACAGGACAGAGGATTGTCAGTCCAAAGCCAGGAAGGATAAAAGCGAAAACGAAATCTAAACTATAAACTATAAAATAAACAGTAAACAAGAAGATGATCATGGTGATTAAACAATGAACAAACAATAATCCACCGATCCTGCAACCCTTAATTTCCTCTCTAAAGTTATCTTGTGATGATTTAATTAAAGATGTGGTTCACCTATCAAAGGTATGAATTCCTACTCTCGTAAATAATTCGCCTATCAATCTCTCATCTCTCGATATATAAGATTGACGCTATCAAAACAAGGTGTAAGATCTCTCAATCTAGCAACCTAGAAATCTAACCTATCAACTCTCGTTATGTCATGGTTAAAAATCTCATCTTTCCCATGGTGATCTAAGGTTTACACCGACTCTCGTCATACGGTAAACATCAAATAGCAATACATCTCTCGATATCGATTGCATAACACATAAGCATAGAAAAGATACAACTTTAATCAAATTCACAAAACAAATCTAGATTGAAAATAAAGTACCTGCTGAAACGAATTCACATGGTTTGAACAATTGCTCAGCCTCCAAGCATTCAAAGATAAAACAAAGAAAAAAAAGAAATAAAAAGCGGAAAAGAAACAAGAAAATCGCGCAACTTCAACCTCCCCCTAAGAAGTGGGGCCGCTTAGGTTTTCTCCTAATGATTGTGTATCAATAGGTCTCAATAATGTATTATTAGGGTTGAAATCCGCGCTGCTATTTATAGAAAAGTAAGTCGGTTTTCAGCATGTCGGCCGTGGACGCCCGTCCGGAATTGTGGACGCCCGTCCAGATGCCTTGGACTTGCTTCAGACACCCGTCCACTCAGCGTCCAAACTCTCTGTATCAAAAATCCTCTCCTGGACGACCGTCCAATATTCTGGACGCCAGTCCAGGCTGGACGGGACTTGGACGCCAGTTCAGCTGGATCCAAATTCGAAATCTTCAACTCTATCTCTTTTCTTCTAGCCAATTCCATCCTTATCTCTTTTATCATCAATAAAATCCAACTCTTATCTCTTTTTGATCTTCATTTGAGCATCAAACACGTACCTACAACACATCAAAACATTGCAAAATGTAGTATCTTCCAAATCAATATAAAACCATCAATTTTACACATAAATCATACAATTTTCCAACGAACCCATTGAAAACATCACTTGCTCAATATTTCAATATAAAGCTCGATTATTATGAAAAACATCCAGATATGGGGGAAATTGATATAAAATATATCCTTATAAAACGTATAAAATCACCCTTAACAACTCCCCCACACTTAGACCTTGCTCGTCCCGAGCAAGACAAGACAAAAACCAGGCGTAGGATAACAAAATTCCAACCAAAAATACATATAGTCATTTTCAACAAATACAAAGCATATGTAATAAATCAGACGTTCACCCCGGTGTGTGTGCATAGCCATATTAAACTTCCACTAAGTCCACACTTGAATTTTTCTCAAGCAACTAGCAAATACCCATCTAAACCAGCAATAAACGACACTTATAACACGCACACTACAAAACATAACATGTCCCGAAAAGGATAATAAAATGCGTTTAGGATCTTTCCGACATACTCAGAGGATAATCCCTACAACATATCATCGGTTTATACTTTGGGATAGTCGAAGATAACTAAAGTTCCTACCAACTTCCATAGTACCATTTGCCAAATTCTCTTTAAGATTAACTTAATTCCACATATATAGCATATGCCTCATTCCCAAAGAATAGGATGTTTCGTGATAACACCCTAGCTGGACTACATCAGGCAGTCGGGCGCTATTGAACCTCAAAGTGGTATAGGGCATTTCGTGATAATGCCCTACCGCACTCAAATCATTGGCAGCTACATCCGACATACACATATTTTATACATATCATTCATCTTAGATTGGTATACAAACCTTAAGATATATCCCTTCTATCACATTCAAACCTTCAGATATTCACAGTATAGCATACTCCGACTCTAACCACAAACTATTATAATTCTCCGAACATGCATATTAGCACTAAGTACAAAATTATAAGATAATCAAAAATTACTAATCCAAACGGATACAGCTTTATATTTTAGCTCATCATTTAATATGGCTCGTGAAAAATAATATTGGGTGAAACATCCAACCTACTAAACATACAGTATACAACATCAATGACTATATAGTATCGAACAAAAAAAAATATGCATTGCTTACTCGGGACAAAACAAAAACAAAAATTTTGAAAAATTAGCTCATTTTGCATAGAAACATAACGAAGTAAGCAAATGATCGATACACATCAAATCATTCCCTCCCCACACTTAAATGACAACATGTCCTCATGTTGTGCAGAATTAAAGAAAAGATAAAGGACTTAGCTGATTGTAATTCGAAGGTGGCAATTCTGAAAGTGGTCCGGATCCAGATCCAGAAATGCGTGCAATCGATGAAGATCGTGGACCATCCACCGGAAAACTGATATCGTCTAAACGCTCACAATTGCTATCGAAAATATCCTGCACACTTGAACAAACATGGCAACATCTCGGAGAACATAGGGGGGTATAACATGGCAAAAATAATCATAGACAAGATAGAAGCACAAGATATAATTGCTCGGATGGAACAATCACCACACAGGGAAAACACAGGACATCTAAGCGTCAAATAAGCCACAGAAGCTTACAATACAAATAAGCCCAACATGTGCATACAGAAATGAGGATAGAGGACACTACAAAGTAGCAGGGCTAGGTGCACTAAAAAGATAAATAAAAATAAAAAGAAAAAAAAACAGAATAAAATACAATACAACTAAATGATATGCAACTATACTAAAAAGGCAAAACGAAAATAAAGAAAATAAACTAGCCCAACTAATTCCATAGATATCGCCCTAATCTAAGCACGGTCAAGAATATAAACGTCTACTCAATAGCGCCACAGAAGCGCAACAAAATTTGATTATGAAAAGCCACAGAAGCTTGCCATGTGAAGTGTAGACGTGCCTTTAACAACCCTAACACCCTAGATAGACGACAAAAGGAACAACATAAGTCAAATTGGAATCACATCTAACTAGGTGAGTTACTCAACATGGATTGCAATAGATGGAAAGAAAACCATAACGGTGAAAGAACAGGACATCTACGCATATACAAAGGCCACAGAGGCTCACATTAAAACATCCAAGTCGAATAATGAAGCATGTATATAAAAATTAGAGGATAATATATAAACGAGGTCAAATATATAAACGTCTACCAAATAATGACAAGCCATTTATATAACGACATAAGACTATTCATTACATGCAAGGTGTAAGCGCCTTAAGACTCATCAAAGGTGATAGCATTATGGAGAACCAACAATAGCTATACTAAATGTATATAACTCATAAGAGGCAATGGTAGCAACGGAAAACCGACAAGTGTAGGGATTTATCTAGGAAAACAAACAAGTAATAAAATTTATAAATCCGGTATTCCCCAAGTGTAGGGATCGTAGCATAGCGATTAATACCGGAGTCGATCACAGGGAATCGGGGTATCTAGTTCATTAATTTTCCTAATATTGATACTATTATTATTAAACCTAATATAATAGAACGAAAAGGTAAACTGGACAGAGGATTGTCAGTCCAAAGCCAGGAAGGATAAAAGCGAAAACGAAATCTAAACTATAAACTATAAAATAAACAGTAAACAAGAAGATGATCATGGTGATTAAACAATGAACAAACAATAATCCACCGATCCTGCAACCCTTAATTTCCTCTCTAAAGTTATCTTGTGATGATTTAATTAAAGATGTGGTTCACCTATCAAAGGTATGAATTCTACTCTAGTAAATAATTCGCCTATCAATCTCTCATCTCTCGATATATAAGATTGACGCTATCAAAACAAGGTGTAAGATCTCTCAATCTAGCAACCTAGAAATCTAACCTATCAACTCTCGTTATGTCAAGGTTAAAAATCTCATCTTTCCTATGGTGATCTAAGGTTTACACCGACTCTCGTCATACGGTAAACATCAAATAGCAATACATCTCTCGATATCGATTGCATAACACATAAGCATAGAAAAGATACAACTTTAATCAAATTCACAAAACAAATCTAGATTGAAAATAAAGAACCTGCTGAAACGAATTCACATGGTTTGAACAATTGCTAAGCCTCCAAGCATTCAACAGATAAAACAAAGAAAGAAACGAAATAAAAACGGAAAAGAAACAAGAAAAATCGCAACCCCAGCCTCCCTGGCAGCAGTGGGGCCGCTAGGTTTTCTCCTAATGATTGTGTATCAATAGGTCTCAATAATGTATTATTAGGGTTGAAATCACACGCTATTTATAGAAAAGTAAGTCGGTTTTGGCAGATGTCGGCCGTGGGCGCCCGTCCGAATTGTGGGCGCCCGTCCCGGATGCCTTGGACTTGCTTCTGACGCCCGTCCCACTCGGGCGTCCAAACTCTCTCAGATCAAAAATCCTCTCTGGGCGCCCGTCCAATATTCTCGACGACTACCCAGTCGGACGGAGACTTGGGCGCTTGATTCACCGGATCCAAATTCAAATCTTCAACTATATCTCTTTTCTTCTAGCCAATTCCATCCTTATCTCTTTTATCATCAATAAAATCCGACTCTTATCTCTTTTGATCTTCATTTGAGCATCAAACACGTACCTACAACACATCAAAACATTGCAAAATGTAGTATCTTCCAAATCAATATAAAACCATCAATTTTACACATAAATCATACAATTTTGCAACGAACCCATTGAAAACATCACTTGCTCAATATTTCAATATAAAACTCGATTTCTATGAAAAACATCCAGATATGGGGGAAATTGATATAAAATATATCCTTATAAAACGTATAAAATCACCTTTAACATTGTGATTTAATGAGATTTCTCAATCACGGAATTATATGAGAAATGCAGATTAAATAGGTCCAGTCCTATATGACTACATCATATATAAATGCCCCACTTAACAACCAATGTCGACGGTACGGATAAGACGGTCACACCATAAAGTGGACTGGGCGCATTAATGGTGGTTTAATCAATAGACCCCATACTTTGATTAACTTCACCACGGACTAACATTTCAAGTGTATCACCATAAACTTAATCATCATGTGTGACACACACTAAGTTATATGGCTACATATGATACGACTTGGGGTTTTAAGCAGTGTATTACTTATAAGAACGAAGCAAATAAAAGATGAGAATAAATCTATCATTTATTAATTATAAAATAATTACAGAAATTGTCTTTCGGGCGCTACTTCCAACAGTTTAATCAATAGAACCACATACTTTGATTAATTCACCACGGACTAAAAATTTAAGTGTATCATCATAAACTTGATCATCGCGTGTGACACACACGAAGTTAATAAGAGAAGGGGCCTCATGTTTGGAAATCTACACAGGAACGCAGCGGAATTCAAAATTTATTTCATTTAACCAGGATCGACTTCGATTAAGCAACAAACATAATAAGCTAGTAGAAGGTGGTTACTTTGCTTGATCTAAAAGATCGACGCTTTGACCGTCTAAGGAGAGTAGTGATGCATGGAGCCACCCAAGCGTTCGGCCTCTACCGCTAGTCCACACGAACAACCCTCGGAATCCCACCTTGATTGTTTGCCGGAAAAACTCGGTTGCTAGACCGACCTTTTCTCTCTCGAATGTCTCTCAAGCTCTCTATTTTTCACAAGAAAATATTAGTCTCTTGGAATTGTGATGTACAAAAGAGCTAGCCAAGCCTCCCCTTTTATAGAGTGACCTGCGCCCCTAGTCAATCCCAATCTGATTGGGAAAAGCTTCCTAGTAGATTGGAGAGAGAAAACTTTTTTCCTAATAAAATAAGGAAAATACATTTGATTGCTTTATCTCATTTAATTTAATATCTTATATTAAATATTTTCAAGATATTGTCGATATCCAATATTGAATATCTTTATCTTATTACCATAAATCTATTTTTTCATAAATCAATAAATATCCGATATTAATATATGGTAATCTTATTAATTAAATTGCACAATCCAAGTGTATCTTACACACATTAAATATGCGCCCCATGTAGCCTTTAATTGGCTTCCGGAATATTCTTTAATTAATATAATACTGTGATTAATTAATTTGCAAAATACATATATATATATATATATATATATATATATATATACATATATATATATATATATATATATATATATATATATATATTAACATATACATACACATTATATGTATATTTAATTAATCAACATTATTACTATCTTGTATTATATTTATTCATAATAGATAAATACTACCATATCACTATAACACTTTATAGTCGAGATAAAACTTTTCCTTATTTGGCTATCACTATAACCGCATTTTAATCCGGCTAGATGTTCTTATGTGTGTGACCCGATAGGCTTCCGAATATGTTGGCCGTAGGCACAAAGTGCAATTACGAAAATGCCCTTCATACCTAACGATCACGGAATAGTATCTAGCAACACACCGTGACCCCCAATCATCGGAAGAGTCAAATGCAATGACTACTACCTTTCATGTGAAACAGTTACCGTGTAAATAGAATCCTATCGTTGTATTAATATCCATACGGTCGTACATCGAGTGTCAAACATCAACGACCGTATCTTATAATCTGGATATCATGCTCTTTCGAAGTAACTCATTTATTTCCACTTTGTAAAGATTCACGAGAGTAAGACATTCCTTATAAGAAGGTCCTTTCAGATATTCACCCCTACTAATAGAGCACGCGATTTCGGACGAACAACATGAATCCTACGCATGCTTCAGTATCACACCCAATCACTACCGCATTACCGCCCCGTGGCTAGGGGAAACCTCAATAGTGTCAAAACATGACAATCCACACCGTGATGCCATGAAGATTCCCGTCTCAGGATAATTACACAACCGCAACATAGTGTGACACTTAATAAAGTAAGTGGGACAGTCTAACTTACTCATTCTCTAATACACGTCCACGTATAGTCCAAGTGTCTCTACACTTCGATAGATTTAGATCTATCCCCATCTTCAATAAGATGGAAGACATCTAATACGTGCTAGTCTAATCGTACTATTAATGTCCCGTTTAACAACACATACGACTAGAGATATTTAAGTATCAAACCTTTTAAAGTGAGTCGAGATCTCATCAACCATAATCACTATCATGGTTTCTCTTTCACAGTTTGACACTAAGGACGTTATCATATATACAATCATAAATTGGTTCATATAAATGAACAGAATATATAATAACATTAAAGCCATTTTCCATATGTATAAACATAAAGAAATAGTAGAAATGATCAGACCCGGTCGGATCCGGTCCAACCCGATTGGGTTTAGGACACTATTTCAACACATTATCCCCAAAACCTAGGTTGTGAGGTTAGGGAAGTTCATCTCTAAATATGGTGGGTGAAACAATCTCAAGTTCCTAATGTGGAATACTTTAACACGCTCCCTCAAGTGTGGGCATATAAAGAGCCTGTGCCACATTTCACACCAGGCATATGAAGTACACTATAAGGACAAGAAAGAGCGTCAATACTTGCACAATAAAGGGGTGGCTCTGACACCATGTAGAAAATCTAGGCTCAAGCCCATATAAGAAGAAGGCATCATCCTCAAAACCTAGGTTGTGAGATGAGGAAATTCCATCTCTTAATATGGTGGGTGAAACAATCTCAAGTTTCCGATGTTGAATACATTAACATTATCAGTGGTGTACTACTTATAAGCACAAAGCAAATAATAAGATGATTAAATCTGTCATTTATTAATCAAAAAAATTACCATAAATTGTCTTACCGCCTAACAGATGTATGATGTGTTCATTTATAACAACAGTGGTCTTCTTCAATCGAATTGCATCCTTGATTTGCATATTGATGACCGGATCTTTAAGCTCAGTACATGAGCTCTTAGGTTCGGCTCATGGCCAACAACCTTCAGTAAAACATAGCTTCTATTTATCGCCAATGAGACTTACCTCAATGGTTAAGCTGAGGCCAGTCACAGGTTTGAGTCTCACTGTGTGTATGTGTGAGTTATAGTCTTCTAAATGAGATAATTTCGATTCGGTGAAAAAAAACATAGATTCTATTTATAGGAAGAATCTTATAGCCGTGGATGATAAATCTAAAAGGTTACCGTTTGCCAAGTTGTTGTTCATGGCCGTTGGAGACTTGAACAAGAATTCCAATCTTATTTCAATTTGGATAATAATAGGTGTGCTTCCAAAATGTACATAAAATTTACACCCAACATGATCATATGGTTGTGAGTATGTCTATGTTTTTTTTTAATATTCTTCAAAATAAAAATAAAAATAAATAGTGAGATGATGAGAGTATAAACTATATATAAAATTTTGGAGGTACATGTATGATAATGATTATCCTTTTGGTGTAAAAAAGTGCTCTAAGGGGCCGGTAAAATTTGCAGCAATTTCATGTTGATGGGCTTTGTTGCAACAAATTTGCCAGTGGTCAAACCCGCAGCAAATATTCAAACGCTTTTAAAGACACCTGGGTAATTACTCAAATTAGTTCATATTTTAGAATTTGTCATAATTAGTTCATATAAAGGCACCACTTGCACTACTCATAATTAGTTCATACACTTGGTTGATGCTCGATAAAGATCTCCAAAGGAAGTGAGATTGAACTTGGCAACCAACCATTCATGAGTTATCAGGTGCCTGAACTTTCTGCCAAGACAAATAGCCGATTCTTGATTGTATGTTTACTATGACAGATTCATACTCTCTATCGAGGCTGTTGAAATAGTGTCTTAAACCCAATCGGGTTGGACCGGATCCAACCGGGTCGGATCATTTCTACTATTTCTTTATGTTTATACTTTATACATATATTAAATGACTTTTTGTTATTATATATTTGTTCGATTAATGAACTAATTATGACATTGTAAATATGATAACGTCTCTAGTGTCAAACTATGAAAGATAAATCATAATAGGGATTATGGTTGATGAGATCTCGAGTCACTTTATTGAGTTTGATACTTAAATGTCTCTAGTCGTATGTGCTATTAAATGGGACATTAATAGTACGATTAGGCTAACACGTATTAGATGTCTTCTATCTTATTGAAGATATGGATAGATCTCGTCTATCGAAGTGTAGAGACACTTGGATTGTACGTGTACGTGTATTAGAGAATGCGTAAGTTAGACTGACCCACTTACTTTATTAAGTGTCGCACTATGTGGCGGTTGTGTAATTATCCTGAGACCGGAGTCTTCATGACATCGCGGTGTGGATTGTCATACTTTGACACTATTGAGGTTTACCCAAGCCATGGGGCGATCATGCGATAGTGATTGAGTGTGATACTAAAGCATGCGTAGGATTCATGTTGCTCGTCCGGAAATCGCATATCCTATGATCAATTAGGAATAAATATCCGGAAGGGCCTTATTATAAGGAATGTCTAGCTCTCGTGATTCTTTGCAAAGTGGGAGTAAATGAGTTACTTCGAGAGGGCATGATATCCGGATTATAAGATACGGTCGTTAATGTATTGACACTCGAGATACGACCGTATGGATATTGTAACAACGATAGGATTATATTTACACGGTAACCGTTTCACATGAATGGTAGTAGTCATTGCATTTGACTCTTCCGATGATTGGGGGTCACGATGTGTTGCTAGACTCTATTTTGTGATCGTTAGGTGTTAAATGTATTTTAGTAAATGCACTTTATGTCTACGGCCAACATATTCGGAAGCCTATCGGGTCACACACATAAGAACATCTAGCCGGATTAAAATACGGTTATAGAGATAACGAAATAAGAAAAGTTTATCTAGACTATAAAGTGTTATATGTGATAAATTAATATGGTGGTATTTATTTATTATGAATAAATATAAATACAAGATATTAATTGTGTTGATTATTTAAATATATATATTATATATATGTATTTAAAAATTTGTGTGTGTAGGATACACGTGAGTTTTTGCTAATTAGTTGAGTATTAATATATATATATATATATATGTGTGTGTGTGTGTGTGTGTGTGTGTGTGTATATATATATATGTGATATATACACATGTGTAAATTGATTTATGGTAATATAATAAAGAATATAATAAAGATATATTCAATATTAGATATTGACAATATATATCCTAGAAATATTTAATACTCCATTAGGAAGCTTTTCCCAATCAAATTGGTTTGAGATAAATCTAGAATATATATTTTCTTTATTTTATTGGAAATTGGTTTTCTCTCTCTATCCATTAGGAAGCTTTTCCCAATCAAATTGGGTTGTGCATGTGGCGCCATATATCCCTATAAAAGGAGTTGGGCCAAACAATTTTGTATCACAGTTATAAGTTTTATTTTATACTAGAAAAGACAACCTAGCAAATGATTTTTTCCGTAGCAATCCAATGGTAGATTCCAAGCGGGTTGTTCGTGTGGATCAACAATGAGGCCGAACACTTGGGCGGCTTCGTATGTAAAACTACAATCAGTAGATAAAGCGACGATATATTTTAGATCATTCAAGGTATATTCTACGTCTACTTATTTTATGCTTGTTGCTTAAACGAAGTCGATCCTGGTTAAAAAGGAAATAAATTTTTAATTCCGCTGCATTCCCGGGTAGATTTCCTAACAGATGCCACCTAAGGTTGCCAGGATGATCTCTGAGTTAGTGATTGAAGATTCAGGTGAGGTAAGCTTAACAGAGTATGAATTCATCATGGCCAAATAATCAACCATGGACTTAGTTCATTTGGTTGATTTGGTCAAGGCATCCTTGTATGCAAGCATATAAGCCTCTGACTGATTATTGAAAAACACATCAATGTTTTTCCAAACTGCATGAGTTGTTGAACATTCTACTACTTCCACCAAGGCATGTTCAATCACTGAACTAAGAAACCTCCCATTAAAAGTTGATTTGTACACATACACTCTTCATAAGATGGATTTGGTACAATTCCAAGCACGTTTACTAGGGATGAACTCATCACAAACTAAAGGGGCTATGGCCTAGTTCCTTCAAGATCACCATCAAGCCTATGTCCTTTTACAATGGGTAAAATGGTGTAGTGCCATAGAAAGTAATTATTTCAATCCAATTTCATATTACACACCTTAGAAAGCTTACATTTGAAGGGAGTTAAAACTAGATCTGAGACTGAAGGAGCTTCTGATCTCATGAATGATGGAATTTGCTCTGATGATCTGGAGGATAATGGTTGTTGATCCGTGGTTGGTAAAGGTATTTGATCCATTCTAGCTCATAATCCAAGTGACATCTAGGGGAGAGATGTGACCCCATGCAGTAGTAAGTGTCATTATTGCAACACCACCTGAGTTGAGTTGAGAGAGACAAGTGTCTCCACTAGAATAAAGACAAGCGTAAGCTATATCTTGTCACTAGGTAAGGCTCGTATATCAGGGAGATTTTTGCATGGTGTAAAGTCTCACATTGGTAAAGTAAGTGAATGCTCACCCCCATATAATTGTGAGACATAAAGGTCTTGTCAACTCGGGTTAGCCCTTTTAGACCAAGCGATGACGGTGGTCTAAGCAGATGACCGGACCATTTATGACTCATTTAGCGCTACCAGAACATGTCTAGGGGAATTACAAAATGGTATTCAGAGCCGACTATTACATGGAACTATGCGCTGCACCATAAAAGATGGTGTAAGGGCACCTTAAAAAACATTGTAAGTGTCGCCTCTAGTTACCTCTGGTGGGGACGAAACTGAGACAAATCCACAGGGACAAGTCTTGGCCGTCCTGGCAAGGATGCTAGACCCTTATAAGGGGGGACAATGTAAAGTCCAACATCGGTAAAAAAAAAAAGTGAATGCTCACCCCCCATATAAGTGTGAGACATAAAGGTCTTGTCGATCAACTCGGGTTAGCCATTTTACACCTAGCGAGGACGGCGGTCTAAGTAGTTGTCCGGACCATTTATGACTCAATTAGCGCTACCAGGTCTGGGGGCGTTACACATGGTGAGTGTATTTTGTAGTGAGGTGACGGGCAGAGCGATCAGAACCACATAGTTTATATTCAGGATATAAACTATGTGGTTATAATCGTCCACGCATCACTTAACTACAGATGGAGTGAGCTTGTAAGAATTTTTCCGTATATCAATCTATACTCCACCTCGTATGTATATGTTATAAAATTTATTAATCGGATAATGCTAGTACCTAACAGTTGTGCCACAATGACAACACAACATATTTTTATATCATTGATTATAATGTGTATATCCACATACATCTCCTAAAAACATTTGTAACGCCCCGTTCCCGGACACCGAGTCCTTATCCGGAAAAGAAACGTTCGGCACGTATAAAATAAAATAAATTCACTTTATATGTAAGCCTCTACTACGTCGTATCAAAAATAAAGCAAACGGAAGCAAAAGACTCGGGTAATTTTTTTCAAATAACCAAGAATAGAAACTCAATACTAAAGAAGGAAATGTTACATTTATTACATTGGAAAAAGAATCAACGAAAACCAAAAGTACAACTCCAAAATATACTAAAAGAAAATTACAAAGTTTTCTACAAACTTCCAAGTCTAACAAATGATAAATAAAAACATAAATAATGAAACTCTTCAACTCCAGCGTCCTCAAACGTCGTCATCGAAGTCCTCCTCGAACTCTGAATTTACCTGTTCGTCTTCTCTCCCCCAAACACATAAATAAACATGCATTTGAGGTAAGTACATTGTACATAGTAAGAAGTAGATGCTACAATTTAATTAAGGTTTATTATCGAGTTTTAATAAAAGTATTATCTTTACGAGACCGACTCAATGTAGGGTTCATTTCATGTCCATCGACACGTCATGACTATACGTTTCTAGCTTAGCTTATCTTGGTTACATCATTACTCAAGGACACTGTGCATGATTAGCACCGGTAGTCCGGGATCTCCCCGGTATGCATATATGTTCGATGGATTTCCTCCACTACCCTTCAGCCTTTTGAGCCAGTAGCGTTGTCCACCATTTCTGAACGTATCACATCGCCGATATGAAATAGTGCCTAACCGAGAATAAGTGACGTTTTAGCTTTTACTACACTTATGTAATTATTAATGTGCATTAACTAGCCACTTAAGTGTTTTCAGAATAAACGCACCTTATCAACTCTACTCCCTCACTTAAATAGTTAGACATCACATCCTATCAATTGCACAAACATTGATGAACTCTAGTTCATCAAAGCACAAGCCCTTTCATGCCCTTCCGACGGTCCCTAACTTCAACTCCCTTTAAGAGTACGTCTGGTGCCGGAACCAAACGCATCAGAAACTCAATCGGGGATTGTTCATGTTTAATTAGTGTTATTAGGTCAAGTTACAACGTTTAACATCTCATTAAAAGGTTTAAACATCATTTAATTAAAAGCTGGGGCAATGCGTGCGCATCCTTGTGGAATGCGTGCGCATTCCCTGCTTAAACATGATGATAACTCTATGTTCAAACAATGCATGCGCATTGTTATCAATGCGTGTGCATTACCTGACCAGAACCTAAGCTGAAAGGCACTGTCCAACCAATGCGTGCGCATTTCTTGCAAAGTGTGTGCATTGTTCACGCTGGGGCATCCTGCACAACTCTGAACCAACAATGCGTGAGCATTCCCTTGAATGCGTACGCATTGGTCCTGCTGAACCTAGGCCATCATGTACTAGGAATGCGTGCGAATTGCTAGTCAATGCGTAAGCATTCTACGCAGAAAAACCCTAATAACCTGATTTTCATCTCTCTACTATCTCTACTCGATTCCAAACATATTGTACATGATTTATAACAGAAAAACACAACTTTCTCAGATCTTAACATCCCTTAATCCAAAATCAACATCTAAATAGAACTTTGATATGAAAACGCTTCAAAACAATACCTAACTACTCTAAACCATAATTATATTGTAGGAAGAGCTTCTTACTTTTAGCAAGCTAATTCCAAATCCAAAACTCAGAAAAACTACAGTAACTTGCTCCTTTTTCTCAGAGAAACCTATGTGATCAAACCATAATTAAATTAGATACAATCACAAGCTTCTAATCACAACAAACTATTTATGTGATGAGTTTGAATCCATCAAACTCGAACAAGAACAAAACTAGGGCTTAAACATACCTTAAGAAAGCTTCAACTTTCTGATGTTGAATCGACGCTCTCTTCACGACGATCCCGTTGCTCTACTCTGATCTGAAACGATTGAAATCCGACTTAGCAGTTGAAAGAAAATCTCTCAGCCCTAATCCTTGCTTTCACATGCAGGAATAAAGATTAGGAGATGGAAAATCTGATTCAAAAGGTTAGAGAAACTGATTGGGTTTATTTTCCTTAAATAGGAAAAATCCCAATAATTAACCTAAATCCTTATTTTCCTTAATTAACCTTACTAATTAGATTTTCCTTTCCTTAATCTATACATATATCTCGAAATATATATATAATATTAATGAGATACTTAAACTCGAATAAAAGGAACCGAACCCAATATTTCATTTTTGCAAATGACACGCTCGCCTTTTCCTCAAAAATCGAATATTACCTTCCTTCCTCTTAAAAGGAGTTTTGTCCTCAAACTAGAACATACACGTAAGTCCATAAAATCTGGAAACTCGTTGATCATATCGTCCTCGACTTCCCAACTAGCTTCATCCGGTGAATGATCGCTCCATTGCACCAAAACCAAAGGGATCATTCTTCTCTTAATCATCTTTTCTTTACGGTCCAAAATTCTGATCGGTTTCTCATCATAAGCTAGATTATCTTGAAGAACTTCCAGATCAACTGTGGTTTCAACATCCGTCCTGGTCAAACACTTCTTCAACATCGAAACATGGAACACTTTATGGACTCTTGACATTGATTCGGTTAGCTTAAGCTTATAAGCCAAAGGTCCAACTCTTTCCAGAATCTCAAAAGGTCCAACAATTCTAGGGCTTAGATTTCCCTTTTGTCCAAAGTGTTTCACTCTCTTCATCGGTGAAGCTCGTAGATAAACTCTCTCACCGACTTCAAACTCTAAAGGCCTTCTTCTAACATCTGCCCAACTCTTCTCGTCCCATCTTGAGTCGCTTGATTCTTCTTAACCAACTGAACTCTTTCCTTAGCTTGTTCAACTAACTCCGGCCCGGTGACTTTACTTTCCCCGACTTCATCCCAAAACTGTGGTGTTCTACATCTTCTTCCGTACAAAGCTTCAAACGGTGGCATGCCTATACTTGCGTGATAACTGTTATTGTAGGCAAACTCCGCTACAGGTAGGTAATCATCCCATGATCCGCGTACTTCCAAAACACAAGCTCTCAACATGTCTTCAAGTGTTTAGATGGTCCTCTCTGACTGTCCATCTGTCTGAGGATGAAAGGCCGTACTCAAATCCAACCTCGTACCAAACGCTTGCTGCAAACCTTTCAAAAACCGACTAATGAACCGACTATCTCGATCCGAGACTATAGAGATAGGTACTCCGTGTAACTTCACTATATTATCCAAGTATAGTGTTGTCATCTTCTTCAAGGGCATATCAACCTTAAATGGTAAGAAATGAGTGGATTTGGTCAATCTATCCGCAATCACCCAAATCGCATCATGTCCGCCCTTTGTCTTAGGTAAACCGGTGATGAAATCCATCGTGATCTTATCCCATTTCCGTTCAGGGATATCCAACGGCTTAAGCATTCCTCCTGGTCTTCTATGCTCTGCTTTAACCTTCTGGCAAGTATCACACTCTGCTACGAACTTAGCTATTTCCAGTTTCATCGAGAGCTACCAAAACTTTTTCCTTCAAGTCTCTGTACATTTTAGTAGCTCCTGGATGAACCGCAAAATCAATCCTATGTGCCTCTTCCATAACTCTTTGTCTCAAATCACTAACATTGGGCACACACAACCAATCCTGGTACCAAAGGTTCCCATTCTTATCTAACACATAACCTATTGTAGGATTTTCTCTTTCAACACGCTTCAAATCAACCAAAACTGGATCTTCATCTTGCTTCTCCCGAATATCATCCATGAACTCCGATTTTGCTAACAACGGTTCCACAAACTGCCGGTCTTCAATCTGATCAAAACTTCAGATTCTCAGCCCATCTAACCTCTCTGCCATATCTTCAACGCTTGAAACTGCAAACACCGGTTTTCTGCTCAAAGCATCTGCCACTACATTGGCTTTACCCGGATGGTATTGAATATCCAAATCATAATCCTTTACGAACTCTAACCATCTCATCTGCCTCATATTCAGATTCTCCTGAGTGAAGAAATACTTTAAACTTTTGTGGTCGGTGAAAATCCTAGCCTTAACTCCATACAAGTAGTGCCTCCATGTCTTTAAGGCAAACACTACAGCTGCCAACACTAAGTCATGTTTTGGGTAATTCTTTTCATGCACCTTCAATCAGATCGATGCATAGGCAATTACTTTTCCTCCTTACATCAACACACAACCTAAACCCTATCCCGAATCATCCGTAAAAACGTCGTAGTTATCAAAGTTCTCCGGAAATGCCAAAACTGGGATTGTAGTCAACTTCTTCTTCAACGTTTGAAAAGCCTCTTCACACTCACTGGTCCACTCGAACTTCACAGTCTTTTGAGTGAGCCGAGTAAGTGGTGTATCTATCCTTGAGAAGTCTTGTACAAACTTCCTATAATAGCCAGCCAAACCGAGAAAACTTCTAACCTCTGAAACTGTAGTCAGTCTGGACCACTTCTCAACTGCTTCAATCTTTGCCGGATCAACCTTGATGCCATCTCCAGAAATGACATGACCCAAGAAACTAACTTGATCCAACCAAAAGTCGCACTTGGAAAACTTAGCATACAATTGGTTCTTCCTTAAAGTATCCAACACTATCCTTAAGTGTTCTTCATGTTCCTTCTCATCCTTTGAGTATACTAGGATGTCATCTATGAATACTATCACAAACTTGTCCAAGTATGGCATGAAAACACGCTGCATTAAATCCATAAATGCAGATTGAGCATTAGTGAGTCCAAAAGGCATGACTAAGAACTCATAATGTCCATACCTCGTACGGAAAGCCGTCTTCGGTATATCTGCTACGTTGATCTTTAACTAATGATAACCCGACCTGAGATTAATCTTTGAGAACACTCTCTTGCCTTGAAATTGGTTAAACAAATCATCAATTTTTGGCAAAGGGTACTTATTCTTGATGGTAAGATTGTTCAGGGTTCTGTAGTCTATGCACATCCTCATGCTACCATCTTTCTTCTTAACAAACAGAACCGGGGCTTCCCAAGGCGAAGTAATAGGCTGAATTATGTTTCTTTCAAGCATATCCTTAAGTTGAGCTTTCAACTCCTTCAATTCAGCCGGTGCCATTCTATAGGGTGCCTTAGCAACTGGTGCCGCTCCTGGTATCAACTTGATCTCGAACTCGATCTCTCTATCCGGCATGTTTCCTGGTAACTCTTCTGAAAATACTTCAGGGTATTCCTTTACTACAGGGGTTTCCTCTAACTTAGGCTTCACTTGTTCCACATCCACTGCGTACAACAAGTAGCCTTCACAACCTTTCTGACAAGCTCTTATTGCTTTAACTACTGAAATTATAGGGTGACACTTCTTACTTGGCTTGTTAACATTACCTTGATAAGTCTTATCTGATTTCCCGGGTATCTTAAAGGTCACTCTCTTTTCTCTACAATCCAAGTGAACATAATTCTCGGATAGCCAATCTATTCCAAGAATTACATCGAAATCCGAAAAGTCTAAAACCGTAAAGTCACTCTTGCAACGATACGTTCCTACTCGTACATCCACTTGAGCCATCAACTTGGCTACCTTAGTCACTTTTCCTAAAGGTGTTGTTATTTCCAAAGTGTTTCTTAAAGTTTCCATTGGTAAGTTAAGCTTCTTAGCTACCTTAGTCATTCATCATCCTTAGAATGTTCCACGTTCCCATAGAAATCCTGAACTCTATTCCTCTCAGTCTTGTATACCAATCCACTGGTGGTGCTTGCTCAAACGCTGGTCTAACTGGTGGGACTGGTGGATAAACTGGAGGGTATCCATAAGGTATTTCTTGCTGCAACTTGGGTTGTTGAGGGTAGGGTGGAATCACTTGGGGCTCAGTCTGATAAGGGTAAAAACTCTGGTGTTGTTGTGGTGTATGATGAGGTTGGGGAAAACCAAAGGGTGGGTAACCAAAGCCTTGCTGATGGTCAAAATGGGGTGAATGAGGTATAGTAGGTCATGGAGTGTGACCTACTGGAGGAGGGTAGAAAGTCTGTTGCTGCTGATGATGAAACACTGGTGGGGAGGAGTGGCTTACCAGTGGAGGATAAACACTAACGAGTGGAGGATAAACGCTGGTTGCTGGGGGAACGTAGACTGGTGGAATGTCCCCTAACACAGTAACTCGGATGGGGGCTTCCCCGGGTTCTCCATAAATGTAGGTGTATCTCGGTTGAGGTCGCGGTGTAGGATTCTGGTGTGGTCGTGGTGACATGCTCCACTGAGATTGTAGAGTAGGGGTGATCGGCTAAAACTGGGTGTCCAATCTTACCGGCAGTGTACCGGGTCTAATTGTAGTGTAGTCTGGTGAATCAAGTGTCGAATCCTCAGGGAAAAGAAAATGTAATTTAAAATGTGGTTAAACACCAATTAGCTATTATTATCTTGATCTAAGTCGCAATTCTTTTTAATTTAGAGCTATTCAAATGATAAATAATTAGATATTTATATAGATATAGATACCAATATAATAGATAGTTAATAAGAACTAACCAAGACAATGTTATTGAATTATGATCTCTTTTAGTTTTAATGGATGTGACCAATCTTCTTGTTGAAGTGTAATTGATTATGTGAAACGGTATACTCTCTCACCTAACAAATTCCCTCATACAAGTGCACGAATTCATTCTATGCCTCCTCCTTGGTAAAACCGTAATTAAACCTAATGATTTGACATGATAATCTCTCGAGTATAAATATTCTATCCTCGGATAAGAAAGAGGGTTCCGCTTGTCGACGGCCAATTTTACCTTCCGGTCTTTCTACCCTTTTCTCATACCCTAACGCCTCTCGGTCGGGCTTCATGATTAGTTAGGTTATGGTTCGTCCATACAGTTAATTACGCCAATACTGACTATCAATTAGTTCAAGTAGAAAGAGATTCATCAAATTCAATATTTTAATCATATTTTAACTTAGTCATCATCCATTTCCCTAAAAGAGAAACATTTTTCAATTACATGTCTTGGCTAGTTGTATAATTAGCCTACATACATTATTACTAGTAGATAAAATTGTAAAAAAAAACAAACAAACATAATAACAGCAGAATATTACCAATTATAATTGTTGAAGGGAGGCTTCGTCCTCTGAATGTCACAACAGTGATAAATTCAACAATCTTCAATAATTATTCTAACTATTACAACATTATTACTACTACTTTTTAGGCATAATGCCTACTGAAATAATATTTACAGAGAGTAGATAAGATAGGGATATATATATATATTGGTATATCCTTTTCATACCTCATAAATGAGGTATTTATAGGCGAAAATCTGTCCGGCGTATGCCGAACCGATCCGGCGTGGACCGGATTAACCGATTTCAATATCATGTCGACGATACATACGGGTAACACGGGGTAATTATCACATAATCCGGCGTGGACCGGTTTCTTCCGGTCTGCGCCGGGTTTATCTGCCACTTGATGATCCTTTGTATGATTTGATTCCGATTCTTCTACTTTGTATCACATAATACCTGTATAACAACAACAAAAAACGACAAAAACACAGGTAAATCTGACAACAAAAGTTATAATTTGTATTATGTTATTTATTTGTATTTATTAGATTTTTATATATTATTTTACTATCATTTAATATTTTTAGATAAAATTAATCAATAATATGTATAAAATGTGATAACATTTCATTATAAATTTAACATATATCAACTATTCCCCACTTAATTTTGATCGTCCCTCGAAAGCAAAATAAGTTTATAAATAATAGATCTATATTCATAATGAAAACAATATAATTTATTTAGACTAAATTTTTAATTTAGTAAGGTATATCGTCGATATTTTAGTTATATTAATTTTATCTATTTAAGATTATTTAAGAAGATAAAAGTGTGTATAATTCAATAAATTAGTTATAAAATATTATCTAAAATGAAATTCTACATGAATTACTTAATAAAAATATTTAGAATAACTTTAAAATCGCCAATTGCATTTAATTATTAGAATCAAAGACTAAGTCAAGTAGTTGGCAAAATGGCTTATAACGCTCGGGTTCGTGGTGTTTGGCTAATCGAAGGGATAAGAAAGGAAAATCGAAAGAGATAGAAGCAAGCAAGTCGCATTTATTTACACTTTCAACTTTTGATCAAAAATATCTTGATTAGTAACATCCTGACACTGATATTTTTTTTTTTTTTTTTTTTTTAATAAAATACTAACATATCCGAACTCATTGCCAGAATCGACTATTTTTCAAGCGTCATGAGGTGAGAACTAATATATTAGTACCCAACTATTCCAAGAATAGCAACAATTGATACAAGATTGCCTTCCAAATAATATTTATTCCAATCTCACTTATACCACTTTTGTATTTCGATGTCGCCACCGCTATCCATAAGCACATACTATACTTGCGGGATTTCAAAGAAATGTAGACCAATTTAAGTTAAGGGTCGGTTTTATCTAGTTAATCATAATGGCTAAATTCGAGTGAGGTCTTGATCACTCTACAAGGCTGAGGTGGGACAAAATTGGAAATTATGTTCGGTAGGCTATTTAGCTCTAGTTAGTCAAAGTAATGCCAAAAATCTCATCATTCCTAGTCCGATTCCAATTTCATACTTGTCTTGAAATGAAAATTATTCTAAAATTTTATTATAAGTGATTCTTTGTCCAATTCCAAAAAATATATTTCATACTATTTATCTAGATATACATACTTAATTTCTTGTTAAGATCTAAAATAGATATAATTAATATAGAAATAATATATCAAGCTTACTTTACTTAATTAAAAAAAATTCTATCAAAATATATCATTTTTATTATAATAATTATATATTATTTCATTTATTTCCTTGAGGATAATTAAACTAAGTGTATAAGTATTTGATATATTAACTTCATTTTATTTACTAACCTAACTCCATTCCCCACTAGCTAACCTGTCATCGCCCCGATGATAAGTGAGTGCAAAAATTGGGTAGAAAATAAAAGGAAATCATTTTAATTAAGGTGATACGAGTTTTTTTTATAAATTATTCATTTAGAAAAGAAAAGACTACAACATAACATTTTTATTAAAGGAAATATTAATATTACACAAAATATAAGGACATAATTAAACAAACTTATGGACTTAAAGGAAATTCTTAAACTAAAACAACTTAAAAAGAACTTAAAAACTTAAAAACTTAAAACATCTTATTCCAACTTATAAACCAATCACTTAAACTCCTCCCGCCTCACACAGATGAAATGACCCTCTATCTTTCTCAATGTAGATGAACCGCTTGGTACATCTACCTGAAGCGCACTCTGTAAGAGGTTGACGAGAAGGAAAGATCTCATCCAAGCATTCTCCGAACTCCCAAAAAACGGATACAGAGTTTAGAGATCAAAGACGCAAATGGCATCGGTTGACTAAAATTTCATCTACCAAGAGCAAAGTTGATAGCCGCTTGTGGATCAGACTCCCCCACCAATAATAGCTCCAATCGTAATAGCATACAAGAGCAAAGATCTCATCATCGTAAACCTCGAAAAGTCCAAAGTTGGAAAAACTCGCGAATTTATAAAATGTTTCCAGTGTTCAAGATTTAGGAAGCAGAGTCAAGTGGCGACAACATGATCACGGTTGTAATTTGGAAAGAGAATTTGGAAAGCTTCGCACATTTATCAATAACACCATGAATCGTGGTCCAAATTCCACCGCGATTCATAATGACTATTTGGGGTAGTTTGGACAGAGGTATTTGAAAAGCTTGATTGATGATAAAAGGAGTGAATGGTACAATACAACCACGGACACGCACAAAACGTGTCGATTCCACAGAAACAGAGTCTGACAGAGCTGCATAGAATTCTCGAACTAGAGTGACATTGACCTTGCCTCTTGGTGTACGGACAAACGATCCCATCCACCTCCTTCAATACGGAGAAATCCCCACCGTTCATTTTTCAAAGTTGAGACCTTTCTCAAGTAATATAGGGGACCGATCAAATTGGCTAGATAACGGCCTTGAGAGTTGTTTGGTGCGGATAATCATTAGGATCGAAAAATAAATGTTGAATATCCGGGTTTCATCATTTGGGTACAATCGAGGAGAGTAATCATAATCAAGGAGAGGAATGATTGGACATTTTCTACCGTTAATCAGTAGGTGAAAGAGAGGAAGGGGTATCATTTTAAAATTGCAAGGTATGCTATTTATAGGTAAAAATTCGAGCGTAAGAGGAAAAATTCGCTTCAAAGTTGTCATAAATAGATTTTCCGGCGTAAATCGTGTGTTCCGCCTACGCCGAATCTATTTAATTCATCAAAATAAATACCCTATATATATAGTCATCAATCGGTGATAACCCGGCGTGAACTGAATATACTCGGCGTGACGCCGGTTTTCACTATTCACGGACGAGTCTAATTTGTGTGTTGATGGCCGTAAAATTTTCAAAATCAAACAAAATAAAATACATCATTCATCAAAATGTTATAAATAAATTATTACCAAATAAATTCTTACGAATCTGGGAAATTATTAAAAAGTGCACTAACCACCGAGTGCATCAACCAAACGCCAATGTTAAAATTTCTAGTGCCAAACAACATAATGAAAGGAAATAGTCATCAAAGTACAAATGTTTTTCCAATGATAAATTTTTTAACCGCTTTATTCAAGTCTTCAAAATTCAAATCACGCGCGGGCCGTGACATGGATTGAGTCGAAACCGCTTCCAAAGTCGGAAGTTGAAGTCGTGGTATAGAATGGATCTTGTGAACGCATGGTAGACATAGTAACCGAACTATCGAATCCAAGCGATCCAAAACCGGTAGTGATAAACAAATCGGCCGCAATCTCCAAATCCTGGCGTAGCACCGTGACACCCGGAAACATACCACCGACATACTAAATCGACCCAAGTAACTCGAGTGTAAGATTGAGAGGTAGGAGGCGAAGGAATCGGTCGAACCCAGTCCGGTAAGGTATAGGATCTCGCCGGCACCGAGGCGTATCATCGACATCCGCTCATAAGGTGGTCTAGACCTCTCATAAAAGCTCGCGACCTCTAATTCCCACTCTAATATCATTGGCCCATCGCTCGACTCGGTCGAATCCTAACAAAGATATTAGTCCGACTTCTATCAATTGCACTAAGAATGGCGCCGACCGGTGATAACTCGACTCGCACAGTCGCCTGTAAGAGGATCCAAATAAAAGTGGGATTCTAGTACGAGGGATTTGGCCGACGCCGCCGGGTTAGATTATTATAATCAAGTTTACCAAAGAAAGTTGCGGGCAAGTCTAGACCTATGATTGGGGTATCGCAGAACAATTTTGTCACCGGTAAGGCCGAACTCGCCATCGTGCACAATGCAGAGATTAGATTTGAAATGGCATGTTTCCTCATGGAATACGAGCATGAGCAAAATCCCAAACCTTATTGAAAATCAATTTTCCTAGATTGACCGGAATATCCTTAACTATTGCCCAAGCAAGAATGACATCATCTCTACCAAAAGCACTCGACATGAGTAGATGGACCGACATTATAGCCTGTAAACATCTTAATAGCTCGACACCCTTAATACAACCCCGTATGCAAACCTATTATCAATCCACGCCGCAGATGGGTCGGGGCTTGTTGAGCTTCATAAGCCTTAGCTTGCAAAACACTAGGTCAAGTTAAACCCCAAACAGAATAATAATCTTCCTCATCGTGAACCTCAGAATGGCAAAAATGCATTAATGACTCGATCGAGTAAAAGTGGACGGTAGCATTTCTAAGAGAAACAGAGGTCAAAGGACCTTCATCTACAGTGCTCATAAGCGAAAATGACAGATAAAACTCACCACCATCGTGGCATTAACAGGGTCAACACGCCACGGGCTATCTCCATCCAAATTTACTCTCAAAAATTTCCTTCGCGCCAGTCCTAAGGCAAGAAAATCTATACCCTGCTCTAGCAAGATCGACATTTTGAAAAATATCTATCAAAAGCGGCCACGGCCGCAGGATCGGCGCGCTTTCTTAAAGGATATGGCCTCTTCTTCTCGCTGTCGAGGCCTAGGCTCATGCACAGTACTACAGGTGGTATGTCGATTTTCTTTTCTTACTACCCTTTTACGAGAGGAAGACTCACCATCTACGATTGTGGTATTGACAACAACACAAAAAAAAAAAACAAAAATTAATATTAAAACAAAATGAAAACATCAACAAAAATTGATAAAATTAATACTTAAAATTATAAATTTGATAAATAATTATTTTAAATGGTTACCCTAAAATGTGAGGGATGTAGAAAACGTGGTGGCCGGAAAATATGTCACTACCGAATTGTGTGCTTAAGTTTTTAAAATCACCAACTTTTAGTATAATGTATTAAATTTGTGGTGTGTGTGTAGAAGAGGTATTTGAAATAATAAAAATGGAGAAGAAAAGAGGTGGGTTTTATGGTGTAAAGAGGTGGGGAGAAAAGGGGTGAGGGCGGCGCATTGCTAAAAAAAAATTGGGGAGAAGAAGAAGAAAAGAGAGAACCCAGAGGTTAAGTTCATTTAATTCCGGCGTGACTGTCTAGTCCGGTCCACGCCGGGTTATTAAAACTGCTTTTTTTTTTTTTTTTTTTTATATATAAATATTTTTATAAAATCACAAAACCATTTAATGATAAAATAAATTACTACGATATTTTTTGTATGATAAATTCTAATTATATCATATAAACCATATATGATATAAAAATAAGTTTATCATAAAATTTTTATAAAATCTTTGAAAATAAAATTCAATCTATTCTACTCCTATCATTCTTAAATCTTCGAGATTTCTATAATAGCGTCCATCAACCTAATTCCTAGTGAATGATGCTTGAATTCTCTCTTTGTTGTCCATCGATTTTCGGATAACCACCTAGTCGCTCCCATCTTAATTACATTCAAACATTCATCCTGGATTTGGTTGTGCTTTCCCCACATTTTCCACTGTGTTCACTTTTTCCACAGATCCTACACCTTAGTAGAATCTTGTCCTTCTCTTTATAGCACTTCTCGATTTCCCATTACAAAGATCTCTTTCTCTAATTTTACTTATTAGTTCTTTATTCAATTTAAAACTAAGGTTTCTATTTTAAAGGCAACGCCTTTATCTAAACCTAATTTTAAAAGTAGAATAAAAACTTCTATTCTATCTATAAAAGGCATTCCAGCTTCTTAATGTCTATCCGTAAAAGACTAAATTACCTAAAATGTATTTTAAACGAAAAATAAGAAAGAGTGTACCGAATCACCGCTTTGTGGTCGATAGCAAACGCTTTTTTAATCATTGAGGGTCGCCAGTGTACATAACCTCTCTTGTTAGAGGTATCCTTCTTCTTTACAAAATAACTTCACTCTGTGACCATTGGCTATAAAAGTTGTGAATCCATCGCTAATTCTATAGCTCCCGACTTATAGATTTTTGTTACTTCATATGGACTCGCCCATCTTGATTTAAGCTTACCCGAAACCACTTCAAACGTGAATTATATAAGAGTACTCGATCACCTACATGAAACTCACGAAGATAGATCCTCTTATCATGGAAAGATTTCGTATGCCTTTGTAGATTCGAGCATTTTCGTAAGCGCCGAGACGAAACTCATCCAAATTCATAATCAAGTAATTTAATCACCAACAAACTTTTGATCAAAATTTAGAAATTTAATAGCCCAAAAGGCTCGATGTTCTAATTCAACAGGGAGATGACAAGATTTACCAAAACTAATTTATAGGAGAACAACCAATTGGTGTTTTAAAGGTCGTTTCTATATGCCCATAATGCATCATCTAGTCTTTCTCGCCAGCTTTTACGATTTGACTCTATAGTTTTTTCCACGATTCTTTTATTTCTCTATTAGATACTTCTACCTCATTCACTAGTTTGTGGATGATATGGTGTACCAAGTTTATGTTTTACACCATACTTCTCAATTAATTTTGTAAATGGACGGTTACAAAAATGTGATCCTTGGTCACTAATTATAGCCCTAGAGTGCCAAATCTCGTGAATATATTCTTTTAAGGAATTTTAACACTACTCTAGAATCATTAGTGGGAAGAGCTTCAGCTTTCTACCCATTTGGATACATAATCGACCATCACTAAAATGAATTTCTTACCAAAAGATGAGGAAAGGGCCCATAAAATCAATACCCTGCACATCAAATAACTCACACTCCAAAATAGGTTGGAGAGGCATCTCGTGCTTCTGGAAATATTTCCCATTTCTGCATGATTCACAAACCCTTGCATAGTGGTGTGCATCTTTATATAGAGTAGGCCAAGAAAATCCACTTTGCAAGACTTTGTAAGCGGTTTTCCACCCTCCATGGTGCCCTCCACCTCACGATCATGGCAAAATGATAGTACACTTAAAATCTCATCATTGGGTACACATTTTCTAATTATACCATCTCGAACATTTTCAAAAAGATCCGGCTTTTCCCAATAGTAAAATTTTAAATCATAAAAGAACTTCTTTTTCATTGCCATGTCCAATGAGATGGAATATACTCACAGTAAAAGTAGTTAACAATATTATCAACCATGGCGAGCTTTCTTTGGATAAATTACCGCTTTAACCAGCTTGCATTCTTGGAGGAGCATCAACCATGAGGAGTTGTTCATCCGAAATGAATCTTTGATCTCTTGTCTTCCTCCTTTTCTTTCTTCAAATTCCATACGACTCAAATGGTCTCACTACTACGCTTTCACGCTCTTTTATCTTTAATTTCAATGTCAAATTCTTGAAGTAGCAGAATCCATCTAAGAAGACGAGGCTTCAGATCTTTCTTCTTTAACAAATATTTTAATGTCGAATGATCAAGATAAACAATTACTTTGGAACCTATGAGATACGATCGAAATTTGTCTAATGCAAAGATTACAGCCAGCAGTTCCTTTTCAGTGGTGGCGTAATTAAGTTGGGCTGTGTTTAAGGTATGGGATGCATAGTAGATTGCCTTAAGTACTTTGTCATGGCGCTGACCTAGAATGCCCCGATCGCCGATCACTAGCATCACACATAAGTTCAAACGGTAAGTTCCAATCTGTGCTATTAGAATCGTGCGCTACTAATCGTTTTTTCAAAGTTTCAAATGCTTCCATACATTTGTCATCAAACTTAAAAGGTACTTTTTTCAAGCAAATGACCGAGAGGTTTAGCTATGCGTGAAAAATCTGCAATAAATCTTCTATAAAACCCGCATGTCCAAGAAATCCTCTCGTAGTTTTCGTGTTTCATCATGGAGGTAACTTTTTATTACTTCAACTTTGGCTTTATCTACCTCAATACCTTTTTCGTAAATTCGATGACCTAAAACAATACCATCCGATACCATGAGATGACATTTTTCCCAATTTAAAACTAGGTTTGTGTCTTCACAAATGCTTAAGCACGCTGTTCTAAGTGTAGAAGACATTCTTCAAAAGAATCTCCAAAACGCTGAAGTCATCCATAAAGATTTCCAAAATTTTTCTACCATATCTCAAAATATTGCCATCATGCATCTTTGAAATGTAGTCGGTGCATTACATAATCCAAACGGCATTCTTTTATAGGCAAAAGTTCCATATGGACATGTGAAAGTCGTTTTTTCTCTCTCCTCGCCGCAATAAATATTTGTAAATAACCCAATAACCATCCAAGAAACAATAAAATTTATGTCCACTTAATCGCTCTAACATCCGACGATGAATGGAAGTGGATGATGGTCTTTCTTCGTATGCTCATTCAGCTTTACTTAAAATCGATGCACATTCGATATCCTCGTGACTTCCTTGTTGGAATCCATTCATGTTTATCATTTTCCTTTATCGTGAATCCGCCTTTTTTAGGCACTACTTGGGTAGGACTTACCCACTCATCGCCGATATGGGAAAGATTATTCCCATTTCTAGTAACTTAATAACCTCTTTCTTGATTACTTGTTGCATATTTGGGTTGAGACGGCGTTGTGGTTGGATACATGGTTTAGCCTCTTCATTCAAGATGATCTTGTGTACACAAATCTCGTGACTTATTCCCGAATATCTCAGAATCGTCCATCCAAACGCTTTCTTATGTTGTCTTAACATTCTTAACAACCGATCTTCCCCGTGACTTGGTCAATGATGATGAGACAATAACAGAAGCAAATTATCATTTTCAAGAAAGGCATATTTGAGATTTGAAGGAGAGGTTTTAATTCCGCATTCTTTGTGGTTTCTCTACCGAGGGTTTCAATATCGGGCCATCCATTTCTAAATCTAAATAACGATGCCATGGATGTTTTTCAAAAGAACTTCCGTGTCGAGATAAAAATGATTTCTTTCTTTTCTTGGTCGTCTCTCTTCTTCATAGATAGATAAGGCTAAACATTCTTTGAGCTTATCTTCAAAATTTTGCGATTCAAAGATCATTCATATACATAAAGATATGCTTTCTATGAATGAACATGATTCTAGTGATTTATATGGATGTTTCATAGCCTTAAAGATATTAAAGGTGACTTCATCTTCATTGACTCTTAAAATTAATTCGCTTTTTTGAACATCAATAAGAGTTCTTCCCGTAGCTAGAAATGGTCGACCTAGAATAAGAGGTGTCGAAAATCCTTCTTCCATTTCCATGACTACAAAGTCAACTGAAAGTAAAACTTATCTATTTTAACCAATACATCTTCAATGACTCCTTTAGGACGCTTAATAGACCTATCCGCCATCCTGAGAGTCATCTCGGTGTTTTTAAGTTTTCCTATTCCGAGTTTCCTATAATCCTCAAAAGACATAAGATTAATGCTAGCTCCGAGATCACAGAGTACCTTTTAAACAGAAACCCTCAATCTCACATGGGATGGTAAAACTACCTGGGTCTTTTAGTTTAGAGGAAGTTTGTGTCAGAATATCATGGAACATTCTTCATTGAGGCGTATGTTCTCATATTCTTCTAAACGCTTTTTGTTCGAGAGAATATCTTTAAGAAACTTGCCATAAGTAGGCATATTGATTAGTGCTTCTATGACAGAATATTGACATTCAGTGACGAAAATGTATCAAGGAAACGTGCATACTTTTTATCCGCTTTCAACTTCTTAATTTGATCTCTAGGTGGGTAAGGTAAAGACTTAAGGTCAATAAATTCAGTTTTTGCGCTTATGCTCTCCTTACCTTTTTCCTTAAATGTTTGAGCATCCGGGTGGTCTCCATGTGTCATGATCCTGCATTATCTTCTTTGAAATTTGTTCAAAATCCTTCTTTACTTGTTCTCATTGGGGTATTGCTACTCCTTACTTGGTCTCAGGCTATCACAGAATTTCGCTCTTTTCTAACATGTTCATTGAATAAGGTCCGTAGATCGCTAGCCCTTGGATTTTTCAAGATTCTTGGGACTTTGATCCATTCTTCCTCTTTCATTTCGCCAATATGATCATTACGACTTAAGAATTTGTCAATTATTTCTTCTTCTTCTTTATCAATTCGTTCGCCCTGCTTTTCAAGTCCTTTTCGAATTTATCATCCAAATCATCTTCTACTTCATTATTTCCTGAGTTTTCTACTCCGCTACTTCCAAATATCCTTCGCTTCGGTAATAACAAAGATTCACCTCTCTAGGGTTTCTTTCAAGATTACTGTAATCCTCCCGAGGTCTACATGCTTTTTCGCTCTCCTTCTACTCAAGTGATCTTCCATATTACGACCGATGCCTCTATAGTTCTCATTCTCGTGTCATGCCCACTCATGGATGTTTTCAAAGTACTCATATCCTTAGTGACAGCTCCTATGAAGTTATCATGGTTTCCATATTCGAGCTTGGGTAGACATCACACCCATCATGTTTTCCATTAATTTTTCCCACTTGTCAACTCCTTCTACGGGCCGAGTTGAACTTTGAGTAACCGTATACTTTGTGTGGTGTGTTGTGGGTATAACTGGGTGGTAATTGCTGGTTTTGACTTGATGAATTTCCTGGTAACTTTGGTTTTGAGTATTGTATGAGCTTTTGTATTGAGTAGATAGGGTGGTTGTCCTTGCTTACTTGGGTTTTCAAATTTCAACGAAAGGTAGGATGGTCTCTTTTAATGGCATTGAATGAGTTTGAATAAGCATTATTCAAATTCCTATGTCATTGCAGCGTAAACTCACTTCTTCCCTAGAATATTCTTCGATTCTTCTATTCCGTTATCATTATTCGAATATTCAGCTTGATAATTTTCCTTCCGAGCTGTAATTTTGTTTCCTTGTAAGCCATCAAACTTCCTACTAAGATTTTCCAGATGTGCTAAAACTTCCGAGTTTGATGTAGATTCACTTACAAATGCTACTTTTCTCGTGACTCGAACCTCGCTTTCCCACATTCGGTTATTCTTAGAAATTTTCTCAATTGCATCATAAACAACTTGTGCTTCACTCATCATCAAAGAGCCTCCACATGCATGATCAACATCAAGACGTGAGTCCTTTCTCAATTTACGACAAAAAGTTGGATTTGCATGTCAAGAGAGTAACCATGATCGACAAGCTCTTAACAACTTTTTAAATCTTTCCCACGCATTTCCAAGTGTTTCTCGATCCTTGTCTAAAATTAGCAATTTCGACCTTCAATTCCAAATTCCTACCTGGCGTGAAATATTGTTTTAGAAACTCGCTTGAATGTCCCGCCAACTTGTCAACGAATGATGTGGGAGTGACATAAACCGGCCTCTAGCTCTTCCTTTTAATGAAAAGGAAACATTGACATCCTTGTCAATTCACGATGAGCACCTTGGCTCTTGGCAAGTTGTTGCACAATTCTTCAAAAAGATATAGTGATGATGCGGATCTTCGCCATCTTCACCAAGAAATTGGGCTCTTGTGTCAATCAAACCAAAAAGATGGGATTTAATTTCAAAGTTATTTGCTCCTTCATTAGGTAGACGAATTGATTGTTAGTTTCATTTCTTCTCAAATTCCGATCACAAATCGGTCTTGGGTTTGGTGGGTTATTATTATGATGATTATTCTGATTTCGGTTTTGTTATTCCGATTATCGGGATTCGTTATTGAGATGTGGTGGTGGTGGTGGTGGATTTTGTAATGGTGGATTAAGATTATTGAGGTTTTGTCCATGTCCTTGGGCATGAACAAGCCCTTGTTCAGTGGGTGTTTCTTCACCGGCTTCGCCATTCCCGCACTTCTCGAGTTGATGATTCCCGGGGAGATACACCTCCAAGATGTCCTTGGTCGGTTTGGCCACGCTTCTATTTTCTTCTCTTAATTGTCTTTCGTAAGTATTTATATCCGGTTTATAAGGAGTAAGTGGTGCCTTACCGCTCGGGTCATCAACTACAAAAATAGAAAACAACACTAAAACAAGAAAGTGGCTACTTACCAATAAGGTAAGTACCAAAACAAAAGTAGAAATAAGATTAAGAAAAGTGTTGACTTATTCTCAAGAGTTTTGAGCTAATATAAGTAGTAACTATAGACATAATAAATTAAAGTTACTTATTCCCCGCAACGGCGCCAAAACTTGATCGGCTAAAACTGGGTGTCCAATCTTACCGGCAAGTGTACCGGTCTAATTGTAGTGTAGTCCGTGAATCAAGTGTCGAATCCTCGTGGAAAAGAAAATGTAATTTAAAATGTGGTTAAACACCAATTAGCTATTATTATCTTGATCTAAGTTGCAATTCTTTTAATTTGTGAGCTATTCAAATGATAAATAATTAGATATTTATATAGATATGATACCAATATAATAGATAGTTAATAAGAACTAACCAAGACAATGTTATTGAATTATGATCTCTTTTAGTTTTAATGGATGTGACCAATCTTCTTGTTGAAGTGTAATTGATTATGTGAAACGGTATACTCCTCACCTAACAAATTCCCTCATACAAGTGCACGAATTCATTCTATGCCTCCTCCTTGGTAAAACCGTAATTAAACCTAATGATTTGACATGATAATCTCTCGAGTATAAATATTCTATCCCCGGATAAGAAAGAGGGTTCCGCTTTGTCGACGGCCAATTTTACCTTCCGGTCTTTCTACCCTTTTCTCATACCCTAACGCCTCTCGGTCGGGCCTCATGATTAGGTTATGGTTCTGTCCCATATCTTCGTTAATTACGCCAATACAGACTATCAATTAGTTCAAGTAGAAAGAGATTCATCAAATTCAATATTTTAATCATATTTTAACTTAGTCATCATCCATTTCCCTAAAAGAGAAACATTTTTCAATTACATGTCTTGGCTAGTTGTATAATTAGCCTACATACATTATTACTAGTAGATAAAATTGTAAAAAAAACAAACAAACATAATAACAGCAGAATATTACCAATTATAATTGTTGAAGGGAGGCTTCGTCCTCTGAATGTCACAACAGTGATAAATTCAACAATCTTCAATAATTATTCTAACTATTACAACATTATTACTACTACTTTTTAGGCATAATGCCTACTGAAATAATATTTACAGAGAGTAGATAAGATAGGGATATATATATATATTGGTATATCCTTTTCATACCTCATAAATGAGGTATTTATAGGCAGAAATCTCTGGTCCGGCGTGCGCCGAAACTGATCCGGCGTGGACCGGATTAACCGATTTCGAATATCATGTGTCAGACGCACATGGGGTAACATGGGGTAATTATCACATAATCCGGCGTGGACCGGTTTCTTCCGGTCTGCGCCGGGTTTATCTGCCACTTGATGATCCTTTGTATGATTTGATTCCGATTCTTCTACTTTGTATCACATAATATCTGTATAACAACAACAAAAAACGACAAAAACACAGGTAAATCTGACAACAAAAGTTATAATTTGTATTATGTTATTTATTTGTATTTATTAGATTTTTATATATTATTTTACTATCATTTAATATTTTTTAGATAAAATTAATCAATAATATGTATAAAATGTGATAACATTTCGTCATAAATTTAACATATATCAAGGGGTCGCAGTATGAGGGGGTGGAGTGGGGCCCGGATGAGGTGAAGGATTCTGCCTCACAAAACCGCCTCCTACAACCGGTGTTGGACTCTCTCGTCAGACTTCTCATGCTTATGCACTGCTCCAGCTTCTAGTGAACACCATCCTGATGATCAAAGAAAACCGTAACGTTACTAAGAGATCTAAAGAAAACATATCTTAAAAGAAAGGAAGCCTAAAAGACGCTTCTCTCTGATACTAACTATAACGCCTCGTTCCGGGACACCGAATCCTTATCCGAAAGAACGCTCGCACGTATAAAATAAAATAAATTCACTTTATACGTAAGCCTCTACTACGTCGTATCAAAAATAAATCAAACGGAAGCAAAAGACTCGGGTAATTTTTTTCAAATAACCAAGAATAGAAACTCAATAACTAAAGAAGTAAATGTAACATTTATTACATTGGAAAAAGAATCAACGAAAACCAAAAGTACGAACTCCAAAATGTACTAAAAGAAAATTACAAAGTTTCCTACAAACTTCCAAGTCTAACAAATGATAAATAAAAACATAAATAATGAAACTCTTCAACTCCGGCGCCCTCAAACGTCGCCATCAAGTCCTCCTCGAACTCGAATTTACTGTTAGTTTTCTCGCCCCAAACACATAAATAAACATGCATTTGAGGTAAGTACAATCTACATAGTAAGTAAGTAGAAGCTACAATTTAATTAAGGTTTATTATCGAGTTTTAATAAAAGGATTATCTTTACGAGACCAACTCAATGTAGGGTTCATTTCATGCCCATCGACACGTCATGACTATACGCTTTCTACCTTAGCTTATCTTGGTTACATCATTACTCAAGGACATTGTGCATGATGAAAATTCCACCACGAGATATACTTGCCAACTACGGTGATTAGCACCGGTAGTCCCGGATCTCCCGGTATGCATGTGAGTTCGATGGATTTCCTCCACTACCCTTCACCTTTTGAGCCAAAGATGGCGTTGTCCACCTTTTATGAACGTATCACATCGCCGATATGAAATAGTGCCTAACCGAGAATAATTGACGTTTTAGATTTTACTACACTTATGTAATTATTAATGTGCATTAACTAGCCACTTAAGTGTTTTCAGAATAAACTCACCTTATCAACTCTACTCCCTCACTTAAACAGCTAGACATCACATCATATCAATTACACATACATTGATGAACTCTAGTTCATCAAAGCACAAGCTCTTTCATGCCCTTCCGACGGTCCCGAACTTCAACTCCCTTTAAGAGTACGTCCGGTGCCGGAACCAAACGCATCAGAAAATCAATCAGGGCTTGTTCATGTTTAATTAGTGTTATTAGGTCAAGTTACAACGTTTAACATCTCATTAAAAGGTTTAAACATCATTTAATTAAAAACTGGGGCAATGCGTGCGCATCCTTATTGAATGCGTGCGCATCCTTATTGAATGCGTGCGCATTCCCTGCTTAATACATGCTGATAACTCTCTGTTCAAACAATGCGTGCCCATTGTTATCAATGCGTGCGCATTCCCTAACCAGAACCTAAGCTGAAAGGCACTGCCCAACCAATGCGTGTGCATTGTTCACGCTGGGGCATCCTGCACAACTCTGAACCAACAATACGTGCGCATTCCTTTGATTGCGCATGCGCATTGATCCCGCTAAACTAACCTAGGCCATCTCAGACCAGAATGCGTGCGCATTGCTAGCCAATGCGCATACACATTCTACGCAAAAACCCTATTAACTGATTTTCATCTCTACGATCTCTACTCGATTCCAAACATATTGTACATGATTTATAACAGAAAAACACAACTTTCTCAGATCTTAACATCCCTTAATCCATAATCAACATATAAATAGAACCTTGATATGAAAACGCTTCAAAACATTACCTAACTACTCTAAACCATAATTAGATTGTAGGAAGAGCTTCTTACCTTTTAGCAAGCTAATTCCAAATCCAAAACTCAGAAAAACTGTAGTAACTTGCTCCTTTTTCTGCAGAAACCTATGTGATCAAACCATAATTAAATTAGATACGATCACAAGCTTCTAATCACAACAAACTACGTTGTGATGAGTTTGAATCCATCAAACTCGAACAAGAACAAAACTAGGGCTTAAACATACCTTAAGAAAGCTCCAACTTTCTGATGTTGAATCGACGCTCTCTTCACGACGATCCTGTTGCTCTACTCTAATCTGAAACGATTGAAATCCGACTTAGCAGCTGAAAGAAAATCTCTCAGCCCTAATCCTTGCTCTCACACGCAGGAATAAAGATTAAGAGGTGGAAAATCTGATTCAAAATGTTAGAGAAACTGATTGGGTTTATTTTCCTTAAATAGGAAAAATCCCAATAATTAACCTAAATCCTTATTTTCCTTAATTACCCTTACTAATCAGATTTTCCTTTCCTTAATCTATACATATATCTCGAAATATATATATAAAATTAATGAGATACTTAAACTCCGAATAAAAGGAACCGAACACAATATTTCATTTTCGTAAAATGACATGTCTGCCTTTTTTCGAAAATCGGAATATTACAACATTATCATCCAAACGCAATCCTTATAATAATTAAATACACAGAAATTCGAAAGACAAATTTACCTGCACATAATGGGTGTCAAGGTACATATAATGCAGGGTTACTCATGAATTAATTAATCCTGCTTGTGTGCACATGCTGTCACATTTTTTGAATGAATAAATAATGCATGGGTACGTATACGGCTAAAAAATTGTCAAGCACAAGGATTAGAAGTTTCGCCGCGAAGCATGCTAAGAATCTGGGCTTCCAGATCAATGTGCAAGTAATTAATATTATAAAAAATACAAAAACTCTACATAGATACTAAGTACTACTAGTCCTGATTTGACATTTATCTTATTATACAAAACTCTACAAAATTTAATTATTCTAAATTTCATAAAGTAGACTAACTGAAATTGCATAATTACTAAACTTTTGACATAGAGGTTATCTAGCATACACCATTTTATTTTTATTTCCGGTAAGAGACATGAGAAGGAAAATAATTTTTTATTATATTGATGAAGAATATGTGATTCAAACTCCGGTTGATATGAGAAAATGCAATAACATATAATGTACACTACAAAAAAAACACTCTATTGCTACACTAGCTTTTGCCACACTCACAAAAAAAGTGTGGCTAATAGCACTTTGTGAGACTCTTTTGCCACGCTACATGTGGCTTAAAAGTAATTATATAAGAACACTTTTTCGTCGTTGTGTGGCAAGAAACAATAATGTAAAGAAAACTGCTTTTTCAGAATGTGGTAGCACTTGGGATCTACTATTAGGATGTGTTTGATTTGTTTTCATAGCATACTTGGTTAAACTTAACCATAAGGGTCGTCAATTCTCATGTCTCACGGGATGAGTAGAGATATTGATCAAGTAATCTAATGCCTCAGAATAATGGGCTTGCTATTATATCAAAGACCGAAAGAAGTCTTCATTTACGAGGTTCAAATATCAACACTCCAGCTTAAGGTCCTGCTGTCCTTTTAAAACACCAAACCTTGGGGATGTTTTCATAGCATAGTGGTAGTGATTATCTTTTCACTAAAACACCGCATACTTGTTACCAACAAAAAAAAATAAGCAAAAGAAAAACCCACTTATATTACCCCTGTCTCAAAATATAACTCATTCTATAATTTTCACACATATTAAGAAAGTTGTTAAACATTATTAACGTATGGCTAAAATGCCTAATGCACAATTTGATTATCATAAATGCAACAATTAAAATGTGGTTGGATTAATATGAATTAGGGGTGAGATGAGGAAAAATATTAATAAATGTTATCTTGGTATTGTGAATGACTTATATTATGGGTCAAAGTGAAAACTAGAATAAATTATATTTTGGGACGGAGGAAGTATGTATTACTATACAATTAAGATTTTCAGACAACATAAAGTTTGATCAATGCGATAAAATATGGATGTGTAATACTTTCGAGAGATTTTATAGTCATGAAATTCATTGTATGAGTTTGACTTAAGTTTTAAGCACATTGTAGCTTATTCATTTTTACTCTTTTTCGCATAATATATTTTTATAGTGTGCGAGAGGTTAAAAATAAAATGTTGTAATTACGCCACTCACACAATTTTCCTACAACGATTATATTGTTAAATTTTCCTATACTTTAGGGTATTTTAAAGATAAAATAAAGGAGTTTTTAAGACACCAATTTTCCATTGTCTTTACATGCCTCTATTTAAAGATTGTTGTAGTGTCCCTTGTAGTTTTAGTGGGGTACCTTTAAATGTCCCAAAATAAATGATTTTGATATGGATGTCAAAAGTCTCTGCGCCTATAATTTCTTAAAGAACACAATAAACTAGCAAAAATCAAAATCAATCGGATATCAACCCAAACCGAATTGAATTGCGCCGTGGTCATTGGGGTTTTAAAGTTTTTTGTACTCCACTTATATTGTAAATATGAGTGTAAATTGATGAAGCGGTTCATGAGCAGTTCAAATTTGGTTTGATTTTTTGCTTGATTAATTAGTTCGGTTCGATAAAGCTTGTTAGGAATATTTTGTTGTTTGATGATAGTCATACTAACTGTTATAGCAAGCCTGAAATAAGTCTAAAGGAGTTAGTAATGTTTGTATAAAACTTTACTTGGAGTTTAAAATTTTGTATAAGTTCAGTCAGACAAGCATTGTATTAGACTGGTAGGACAACTCAGTAAAATGAAGAGCAGTGGACCAGCTAAGTGAAGACATCCAAGTACCAAAGACACTAAATCAAGACTTATGGACTGACTTATAACCAGGGAAGTCTGTGATGACCTTGGATAAGTCTAAGATATACATTACAAGAGATGGATCATAATTTGTTATTCAATATGGTGTACACTGATCTCACACAAAATAAAGATCAGTGAAGTGAAGCTCTATCACCGCATAAAAATATACGTTAAGAAACATAAGCGAAAAGAGGCAAGAGATCGATAGCGACTATATAGCGACCTCAAAGACAAGCAGATAAGTAAAGTAGTCACTGGACCGGCTAAGCAACAGTCGTGTGAAGCAACAGCAAAATCAAGTATGATGTCTACACTTGATTCAGAACGTGGAAAATATGGAGATCAAGCAATTAATGCAGAATCAATCAATGACGGATTTTATGAAGAACGTTTGAAGAAAATCCGGATCATTAAAATGAAGGAAAATGAAATCAATGATTATTCTCCGCATTAATAAATAGCCAACGGACCGAAATTCAAAATCAAGAAATCATGGCTATAAATAAAAGGCATTGATGATTAAAATAACGAGGAACACACAATATACGATCGATCATCAAGAATTCTAAGTCTTTGAAACTCACAAATTTCCTAGCCTTCATCTTGATCTACATTGTTTAGTCTAGAAAGGATCAACTCAGAATCAAAGCCTCAAATCCATATCAAGTACTGAGATTGATCAAGCCTTGTGAATCCTATTCACAACTGCTTGCATCAATTGAATCGATTGTCCGAGAAGGAATTGCAACCCAAAGGTGATAGTCACAAGGATTTGTTCTCAAGCGAGCAGCGTGTGTGTGAAGACCGAGTCACCAAGCTTTTGTAGCTAGGGAGTGATAGTCTTGAGATTGTGAAGCTTGTGTACCCAAGGACAATCATACAATTGTATTGGTGAAAAACAATAGTGAATTCCTTCAATCATCACAGGAGAAGAGTGGATTAAGGGGTTAGACCACCATGAACCACTATAAACCTTGTGTTATTTACTTACAGCACTTACTTTCAGTATTTACATTCAATATTTTATTTATATGTCTGTGATTGCTTATGTGGTTTGAAAATACGTTTTAGAAGGGTTTTAATATTCCGCTGCACAAAGGCTTTTTATTAGAAAAGTTTTCATAACCCATGATGTTTAAAGTTTTTAAACTCCCAATATAGTCATTCACCCCTTCCCCCCCCCCCCCCCCTTCTCTGACTATATTTCACCCTCCTCTGGGACCAACAAAGCTTGAGATCGAATATGCTCGAATCAAATGCCAATAAATTACCAAACGAGTCAATCTTAAGTATTTTTATGCTTGACTCGTTAGCTCGGGAACATATTCGAATCATCACTTAGTGAAAACTTATGTACAAAGTGGATTTATATTAAATAAATTTTATGTTTTATTGTGATTATTTGTGAGCTAATTAAATCAAAAATTTAAAATATATATTTAAGAATTGAATTGTATTTGAGAATATTAGCTTAAATGAAATCTATCATGATGATTTCAGATTTGTCGTATTTATTTCAAGTGAAAACACATTTTTAACTCAAAATAAGCTTGAATAAAACTTGAATTCAACTAGAGTTCGAAGGTGCTCGTGATCGAGCTTCAGTTCAATAATCCTGTCAAGTTCGTATCAAACTCGAGGTCGACAATTCGAAATACGGTCGACTCGGATTATTTACACCCTTGATCGTAAAGTAGACCCATAAGCTTGAATAATTTCCGAATCACCATTGTTCGAGCCAATTGATATGAATGTAGTCGATACATCCTTAAATGTCACGAAAATAATAATAATAATAATAATAATAATAATAATAATAATAATAATAATAATAATAATAATAATAATAATAATAATAATAATAATAATAATAAATTTGAAGAAATTAAGCACAAAGTTTCACGTGAAAGAATCCATAACAAAGTGAAGATGGATCAGAAGGATCTTGTGTTTATTTTACTTTTATCTTGTTGGCCACATTTCATGATATATACCGCAACAAAGTGGTTATGAACAACAATTGCACCTTATAATATAACTAGCTAGGACCACCCAATATGATTTTATTATTTTTTTTTTTTTTTGCCTTTTATTTATTAAGGAGTGGATAGATATAATCTTTTTATTGTTAAGGCTATTAATTGAATTTTGATATGTTACATTCGAATGAGATGGAACATGCGAGCAATGATTTTTTTTTTTTTTTTTTTTTTAAATTTTTTTTTTTTTTTTGAGCGAACAATGATTTTAACGGAAACAAAATTTCAAAATTGAATAATGATTAACGGTAAGTGAGCCAAACCGAGAGATCTATTGCTTTAGTTTATGTTTGTTTAAGTCACGCTTGTTTGTGTTCATTCGCTTAAAAACGGAAACAAATTTATGTTCAAGTTTGATTCGTTAAGGTCGCGCGAAACAAATGTTTTTGTTCAAGTTTGATTCGTGTTCATTCATTTAAAAAACAGAAACAAATTTATGCTCAAGTTTGATTCGTTACGTCGCGCGAGCTTACCCGCGAACGCTTGTTATTAAAAGAACAAAACATTATGTTCAAGCTCAAAACATTTATAATAAACAAAAAAAAACAACCAAAAACAAAAGTCGAGCTTGCTGTTCAGCCATGGCTTTGTCGCATAATTTTTCTTCCTAGTCGAGCTCGGCTCTAAAAGTTATATAAAATCAAATCCAAAAGAATAAATAACAAAGTACAAATCAATATTCAAACATCATATTACCAATAAAATTAAGAGAATCAGATAAGTAGTATATAAAATTACTCAAGAGTGCCCATTAGATTAATAGATGGATTATCAACTTATGTGTTAGGGTTAGTTTGTACATTGGTTCATCCAGTATAAGCGAATTCGCAATATAATTGAACGCTCACGAGTAAGCTCGTGCTCGACGCTTAGGAAATAAGCTTACAATCTTGTTCAAGCCAACTAAGTTTATTAAACTAAACAAACGAACGATCACAAAACTAATGAGTTGAACACGCTTCTTACATGAAGTCCAAATAGAGGATACAAACGATATTCGCTTCGACAAATGTTCATTTAAAAATTCGCAAAATGTATTTTTAATTTTGTTTGTTTTTTTCAAAGATCATGAGTCGCTGTTCCACCTATGCACAGACATCTTCATGTGGCTTGACTTGGCGTATGACCTTTCTCTTTAAGAAATTTATACCACTTATTAACCCGAATATTTCTACCTAAAATATGTGAAATCGCAGTTTTTATTGCATTAATATTATGGTCAAAAACTGTTAGACCATCCTTTACACATAAATTAAAAATATGATATAAACATCTAACATGAAAAAATTGACCGTTATAAAGAGGTTCTCAATATCGGGATAAGTCGGGAATAAGCGATGTTGTTTGAAGCATTGTCAAACGCAATAGAAAAAACTTTACCTTTTAAATCGTATTCCTAAAAATATCAACTAATAAATATGCAATGTTAGAAGCAGTATGAGTGTCGTTAAATAAACGAAAAGCAAGTAACCGTTTTTGGACAATCCAAGTGTTGTCACCCAAAGGACCCGACACGCCCAAATAAAAATTGTTCGTCCTCCCATCCTCCCAATTATCGACACATATACATATTCGGAATTTATTTTTCTTCAAACTATCTATAATAATATATTGTCGTTTAATAAATTTATTTTTGAAATCCCTAGTAACCGTTGCACGAGGGATACGAGTAAAAGCCGGCTGCAAAGCCCCTTGTACGTAGCTTTCGAAAATAGGATTCTCAGGGAAGCTAAAAGGAAGACTCATCCCCGCAATAAAATCTGTGGTTAGATCTCTACATTTATCACGAGTGTAAATAAAGAGTGGATTAGTGTTACCTCCGCTGGAGCTCGGCATGTTTAGCTGGGCTTGAGACGCGCTGTCTTCTAATTTTTCCGGGTGTTTAGTTAAAATGTGACCCCGCATCATTCCGTAACCACCGGCATGTTTAAATTGGTATTTTTGGCCACAGAAATTGCACACACCGAAGAAATACTTTCCGGGGTTAGCTAATGCTATTTCATCAGTCTGAGCAACATTTGTAAAAAATTCCGTAAAAATTCTCGATTTTAACCTTTTTTCTTGTGCATTGGATCGGGTACTTTCACCACCATCTAAATCGACTGACACGGGAGTAGGAGTAGGATCAGCACTAGCACCACGCCGACTCCCACCACGTCCTTGTCTAGGACGGGAAGCATTCGGAAATACATCATGATCATCATCAACGTCGTCTTCATCATTATCTTGACCTTCGTTAAGGTGATGAAAAAATTTCCGGGTTGAGACATTATATCGTCGTAATGACTATCAAAATCATCTTGATTGTAACCTGAAGGTGTGTCAAACTGAGGAATCGAAATGTGATTACCGTGACAGTGGTCTCATAATATTGGGGTCTATAGCCACCAAAGAAGATCATCCGATTCCGCACAACCGTGTAATCACGGAAAGTAACATTTCGATTGCCTTGTGTTGATGCACCTCTTCTTGACATTGTAAAAAATCAAAATTATATATAACGGTTATAAAAAAATTAAGTAAAGTAAATTTGATTTAAATCTAAATTACATATAATGGTTATAAAAAAATTAATTTAACTAACCAATTTTACTTATAACTAAAACCGAATTGAAATAACGATTAAATCAGACCCACTTCAAATTTCGGTCTAGTAAAGTAAATTTGATTATAAAATTGAATTTTTTTTTACACTTGTAAAAAAATTAGTTGAATAAAATACAAAACCAAATTTACTTATAACTAAAACCGTATTGAAGTAACGATTAAATCAGAACAACTTCAAAAATCGGTAGTAAATTTGATTGTTGTTTTTAACAACTAAACAAACTTGATAATCAAAGAAATGAGTAAAAGATGTAAGAATTGAGTTAAAGATTTAAGAATTGAGATGTAGAGATTGGTGTAGGAATTTTTGAAATGAAATGGGGTAGTATTTATAGGAAATTTTTTGATGAGTTTGGGAGAAAAAAAAATAGCCGTTGGGCCGGTTCCGGTGCCGGCCGGTTTCAACCGGTTCCGGTCGGTCCGGTTCCAACCGGCGGTTCCGGTCCGGTTCCGGTTCCAAAAATCTCAAACCGCATCGGCGGTTCCCAAACCGGCGGTTCCACAAACCGGCGGTTGACCAAACCGCCGGTATCGGTTTCAACCGGCGGTCCCGGTTTCATTTGGCCAGGTCTAATGGCACCCGTGCATGTAGCAATTACATATGAGGGAGGCTGATCGAGCACCCCAATCATTGCATGAAAGAAAATCAAAACCACAACAAGGTAGTAGATGAGCCGTGTGGTAATTTGTGTATATTATTGTATGATCAAAATATTACAATGGTGGGTATATATATACACCATACAAGGGTATCTAGGTAACTACACAACAAGTAATTATAATACAGTATGTAAATATTAAGTATTAACGGTATGTGTAATAATATCTTCGACACGCCCCCGCAATCCCGTGGGTATAGAGTAGACACGGAGATTGGTCTTCAGGTTGGCAAATCGTGGATTCCCCAACGGCTTGGTAAGCAATTCTCAAGTTGATCTTTGGAGGTGAGGAAGGCAACATTGAGTTTCTTGGCGTAGATAAGCTCACGGACATGATGAAAGTCAATTTCTATGTGCTTAGTCCGCGCATGAAAACGGGGTTGTGTGCAAGATAGGTAGCACCAATGTTGTCACACCATAAGGTGGGCATGGGAGAAGTAATAAGCATATCGGTGAGAGATCATGGATCCATTGTATCTCGGCGCGCAAGTTAGACAAGGTCTTGTACTCACCAGTTACTTTTGGAGACGGTAAGATGTTGTTTGGGCGCGCCACTAATAAGGTTATTGCCAAGAAAAATACAGTAAGCCCCAATAGATCGACGGATATCCAGATCTGCAGCCCAGTCAGAGTCAGAGTATGCGCGCAGATGCAAGGAGGATCGGCGAGAGAAGAATAGACCCTCGTAAATCGTGGCCTTGAGATATCGGCAAGCGCTTAACCGCTAACCAATGAGCTTCGGTTGGAGCATGCATAAATTTGCTAGCCTTATGAACCGCAAAGGCAATATCGGGACGGGTAAAACTCAAATATTGAAGGCCTCCAACTACCGTATTTATAAAGAGCGAGATCGTAGAATTTTGGACCCGGATCGTGATATAAAGCGAGAGCGAGGCAGCCATAGGGTCGAAGCACGGGTTTAGACTTGTCCATATTTGCCTTTTGGAGTAGTTGAAGGATATATTTGTGCTGTGTGAGAAACAAGCCATCCGTGGTGTGAAGTGCCTCGACACCAAGGAAGTAAGATAAATTGCCGAGATCCTTGACCGGGAAATGGGTGCCCAGAAACCGAATAACCTCTTCAATGTGAGCAAGAGTTGTTGCCGCGATGATAACATCATCCACATAAATAAGGATATATAACCGAATGGGACCGCTTAGAGTAAACATACAAGGACGATCGCCTTTGGAGCCGACAAAGCCAAACCGGGTGAGAATGTCGGTGAAACGAGAACCATGCTCGAGGTGCCTGCTTTTAGGCCATATAGACTATGCTTTAAGCGGAAAACATAGTCCGGATGATCGGGTGAGCAAAACCAGGAGGTTGAGCCATATACACCGCCTCTGAAAGAGGTTACCATGAAGAAACGCATTTTGAATATCCACTTGCCGGGTGACCAAATTTCGTGAAATAGCAAGAGATGCAGAACACGATAGTTACAGTTTAACAACAGACTAAACGCTTTGGTGTAATCAATGCCCTCTGCTCGATGAAAACCTTTGGCGACGGCGCAGCCTCAGGACGCTCAACATGACCATCCGCATGGTGTTTGGTGCGAAACACCCATTTATTTCCAACTACATTCATATTCGGGTGATAGGGCACGAGTTCCCATGTGTTAGTAATGGGCAGAGAGCATTAATTTCGTCTTGCATGGCATCACGCCAGACTTTGTGTTTGGAGGCTTCGGTGTAAGAAGTGGGGTCGGTATGTGTAGTGGTCGCAAGAAGGGCTTTGGGAAGAGGGTATTTAATAAAATCGGGTTTCGCTTAGGCTTGAGCGCAGTTGGTGTGGGTGCGAGTGGTCATAGGGTGCCGAGGAGGGGTGGTGGTGGTGGATCGGTGAGGTGAGGAGGAGAGGTCGGTGTTTGGTGAAACAGGTGAGGAGGCACGGGTTGTGGGAGAGTGTCCTGTGGGGTCCCAGTGGGGAGGAATGCGATGCGGGTGTGGATGTGGGAATGGTGGTTCGCGGGAGCAATAGGGAACGGGTGGTAAGAACGAAGGTAATAAAACACCGAGTTGGAGGAGAAGGGGAAGGTAGCGCAGGTGTATAGGAAAATCTTTTCATCGAAGATAACGTGTCGAGCAATGTGATACACGACCGCTTGATAGGTCAAGACACTTGTAACCATGGTGGGAAAGATCAGAGCTGGCGAAGATACAAGATTTGGAACGGAAATCCGTTTTGTGACGGTTGTAAGGACGGAGGTAGGGCCAACATGCACAACCAAAGGCGCGGAGGAAGGAGTAATCGGGAAGGCGGTGATAAACGAGTTCAAAGGGAGATTTGTTGTGGAGGACACGAGAAGGTAAGCGGTTGATAATATAGGTGTCTGTGGTGAAAGCATCTTCCCAATAAGGAAGGGGAAGATTGGAATGGGCGAGGAGGGAAAGGCCAACTTCGGTAATTTGACGGTGGCGACGTTCGATGGCACCGACTTGCTCATGAGTATGAGGGGCGGAACGACGATGGTGAATTCCGAGTTGAGTTAAGGTGCGTTCAAAATGACGATATTCCCCACCCCAATCAGTTTGGATGTTCTTAAGTTTGGTATTAAATTGCCTTTCGATAAGTGCTAGGAAGGACGGAAAAATAAGTTCAACATCGATTTTTCGTTTTAGAGGTAAAGCCACAAATATTTCAGATAGTCATCAAGAAAACTAACATAATAACGATTGCCATATATAGAGGATTCAAGAGTCCCCAAACATCCGAGTAAATCAAATCCAAAGGGATTGGGAAGTAAAATCCGGCACGTAAAGGTAAACGATGACTCTTAGAGAGTTGACACGGAGCACAAACCGCATCCGTGGTTTATTTGGAATAGAAATAGATAAATCGCCTAAGGCCTGACGGAGAACCGGGTGGGAGCAAAGGCGAGACGGTGATGCCACGTGAGTGAGTGGTGCCGACGCAGAGTAATGGGCTTGAAAAGGATTGCGAGGCGATTGTGGAAATGGTAGAGACCGCCACGAACGGGGCCTTTAGCAGTGTGGTGCCCGAGTGATCCTTCACAAGAAAGAAAGAGGCATGAAATTCAAAATACACAGAGTTATCGCAGACGTAAACGCTTGAACGGATAAAAGATTTTTGGTTAAATTAGGTGACACAAGGACATTAGAGAGATGATACGCGCTGAGTCGAATAATACGTAGAGGTGCCAAAGTGAGAAATAGGCAAACTCAACCATCGCCAATGTGAACTTGCTCAGGACCGCCATAGGCTTCAGAGTGGACATTTAGATTACGGAAATCGCTTGTAAGGTGATGGGTGGCACCCGTGTCGGGAAGCCATTCAAGATTGGGGTGGTAGGCGGGGTGAGTTGCATAAGCTAGGGGCGGCGTGGGTTACGTGGTGGTGGTGGGTTGGTCCGGGTCGCCAGATTGCTCGCACTGTAATAACATGCATGGGCGCAGTGCCCTACTTTTGCACAAATTTGACAAGTAGTGGAAGTAGAATCGTTACTACGATCGCTTTTGACGAAGTGCCACGTCCGTGACCACGACCACCACGCCCGATAATTGGAGAGTGGCCGCGCCACGGTTGTGAGTGGTAGTTGTCTTTGGGTGTTGTTGTAGCCGCCTGGTATGAGCCGCCGCGCAAAGTTGGCTTGAGGAGTATTGGTGGCCGGACTGATCGCAAGGAGAGTCGGCCGATTGTCTTTGAATCGCGCTTTCGGTGGTGAGTAGGCGCGCATATAGTTCATCGTGGAGATTGAGTCACGCAGTGGAGACCAGGGTAACCTCGAGTCGTAATCGTGCCCAAGTCCAAATGGCGATAGGCCACAAAGTCGTTGTCCTCGCAATGGATGGCGGCGCAGGTGCACTTTCATCGGCAATTGTTTTCATTTTAAAAAGTATTCAGTAGCAGTGAGTTCGTTCTTCCTGGTGGATGCAAGTTCGGTTCGCAATTGAACCAGTTTGGCATGACTTTGAGAGGCGAAAGAGGTCTGGAGTGCAGTCCATATGGCAGCTGAGGTGGTGGCGGTGTATACTGAGCAAAGACTCGCCGTAGAGAGAGATGAGGTGATAGTCGGCGTAATCATCTCGATCGGTTTTGGTCCATGCAAACGCCTTCGTCCTCATACTCGGTGTTTTCTTCCGTTTTGCCAGCGGCGGTGGTAATAGTTTTGGTCGGCGGTGGTAGTGTGCCATCAATGAAGCCAAAAACACCTTGGCCACGAAGATAGGGTAGAATCTGAGCGCGCCATAGGTTGTAATTAGTGCGAGTCAGTTTGGTAATGTGCAACGAGGACGAACGAACAAAGGTGGGGTATTTGCTGGTTGCTACAGAGGATAAGCCATCGTCGGACATGGTTGCCGGTGAAGAGATGGCGGCGGCTGGTTGCGTCGAAGAAGAAGAAGAAGAAGAAGGATGCGGCGGCTGGTTGTTTTTTTTTTGTTTAACCTAGCTCTGATACCATGTGGTAATTTGTGTATATTATTGTATGATCAAAATATTACAATGGTGGGTATATATATACACCATACAAGGGTATCTAGGTAACTACACAACAAGTAATTATAATACAGTATGTAAATATTAAGTATTAACGGTATGTGTAATAATATCTTCGACAAGCCGACACATTGTCAATTCTCATTACAAAAGAGAATGATATAAATAGAAATAAATAAAACAAAAAGATCTTCGCATGTAGAATTACTCCAAGCTCATAAAGGTCCTCTGTTGGTGATCGAAGATGTTGAAAAAGAAGAAGGCAGTCCATAAGCCAAGACTATTGTTAGAGAATGATATAGAGCTAAGGCATCTCTTTGAATAACACTGTGACAACCTCCTAAAGGACATGTGAATGCTGCTATAATACTTCCATCACAGTTGTGAATTATGCCTCCAACAGATAGTTTGTTCTTCATGATAGAAGCATCTCAGTTGTGAATTATGCTTCCGGCACTGTCCAAGCAGTCGGCCATGAAGGTGTAATCTCATTTCCACGTGTGTTGAGAGTCAACTAATTAAAAAGGTCAAAAGACCTTACGTTAATTATAAGACGGTGGGAATACAATTAGTTCTTGTATTTTAAATATTTACATGTTTCTTCACTCTACTCATATCCAATAATTTATAAAAAAAATATATCCCATTCATGTATCCCGTATCCCAGGGGTGGATTTGTTTGTGTTGGGAAAGGGTCACATGACCTCACTGAGATCCGAAATTTTTTTAAACACTAAAACGATATAGTTTTGTTATTAAAAATATCGTTTTTTAGATTTAAAAATACAGTTTTTGACTCTGGAACAAATTTATGTATAAAAATATAATTTTAGACTTAGTGACTTTGCTAAACCATGGGTTTGAGGGGGCTGGGGAGGGGGGAAGGGGGGGATTCGAAGGTACAATTGCACCATAGCTAGGACCACCAAGTCCTAACACAAGCTATTGTGGGGAAGATGAAAATTTCCTCTCAGTGATGAGATCCATAGAGAACATGCTAAGTTTTTGTTTATGTATCCATCTTTTAACCAACGCAACACTCTTTGGGTAGATAAAGATGGTCTATGGCCAGTGGCCAGCCCAAATGTACGTTTTGCATTATTGTTGATAAGAAAGCATTCCTAATTTGTGTTTAATCACGTGCAACGTGTTATGCCATCTTTTGATTTTATTTTTTTTTTTGTCTGTGAAGGTTATATATGCCATATTTGATTGATGTCCAAGTATATTAATAGTATTGTATAATTTTTTTTTTTTTTAATTAGAATTTAATGCATACATGAATAAAACCATACATAAATCTTCATGTCTATACCTCAAAAAAATTATACAAAATAAAAATAAAAATAAAAATAAAAAAAAAACCTTTATGTCTAAGAGCATCGGCATCAAATAATTTAAACGAATTATTTATTGTTTTGAATACATACTTTTTTAATTTACGTAATATCTATCTAAGATAAAAATTAAAAAAATCAAAATTTCTATTTTACATAAATGCGGAGATATAAAAAATGTAATGAATCAATAAATGAGTTAGATGTAAAAAAATTACATAACATGTATTTTACAAGAAAAAAATAGAGTTTATATCGCGATGATGGCCAGAGGTGATTGTCATTACGCCATCACCAAAGACCGGCCTTGTAATAGATACATGAAAGAATATTGGGGCAAGGGCCCCATGTTAATCAAACCCTACCCTGTGGGGAGGTCGATCTCGCTTCGCTTAACCCGACCACCGCAGAGCACTGGCCACGATGGGAGGTCGGGTAACCCTGGTCGAGACGATTCGGGAACCCGACGCAGACGCCGGGGTTTTCCCTTATAAGGATAATTTAAGCACGTGCCTATATTATCGGATAACGATGGGATGAATCCCTGGATTATAGGACACATATCTTATAGTTTAAATGCAGGCGTAGTTATCTCTTATCAAAGGTTGACACGTAATAATCCTTTGGGTTTAAGAGTCCAATTCTTGTCCAACAAGAAATGGGGCGAGACGCCTCATTATATAACATACCCTAAGGAACCACGGAGACTTGATTCCAATTACACACATTGGATACATAGGCAACTTGAGAGAAACCAACTCTCAGGCCCAGTCTAAATCATATCACAATCACCATCTCCATTGTTAAAGGTTCTTGATAAGTCATTCTAGAGTATTTCAGACCCGGATTACATACTCGACGATATCCATCATCGTCAATTGGCTCTTGAAGGAGGGTCTTCTCTCAGAGATTTTATCAAGAATTAGCAGTGGCACCACCAAAAAATACAGGAAAAAAGACCCAAATGTTAGATCCGTTAGTCCAGGAGGCTGACCCTTCCGCCACCGCTGCCGGACAAACAGGCGAAGGGGAGACGGATCCTCATGCAGCTACAAGCCAACACCAAACTCATCAAGGGGAAGTGCTGGCCGATCCTGCTCAACAAGCCCTGTTGGATGCTTTGAGAAATCTCGACATGACAGCATTCAAAAGTGTGATGGGGCTAGCCCTGAAGGGGCGAGAGGAAGCAGACCCTGAGGACAACGCTCCCAAAACCAACCAGGCACGCAAAGAGGATAAAGTGGATACGCTATCTTCCACATCTAATGCCTGGAAAAAAGAGGTTAATGCTCAAGCCCAAGAGGCTGCCCGAGCAGAGCTCGATGGAATTCTAGGCCAGAAATCGGACGATATGTAGTTCGAGTCGCCATTCTCAGAACAGATCTTAAACTACCCGCATCCAGAGAGGTTTAAGATCCCTAAGTTGGAGCCGTACGATGGCACAAAGGACCCCCAGGATCATTTGTTTCAATATTTGACACATATGAATCTAGATTGCGTTGCAGAGGAGATGAAGTGCAAAGCCTTCCTTGCCTTAATCACTGGCAGAGCCCGTGAGTGGTTCAGGAAATTGCCACCCCACTCAATCCCCAACTTTGATATTCTGGCTAAGAAGTTCCTGCAAGCGTTCGTCACAGCCAACCCCTTTCAAAGGAGTGCCACCTACCTTCTTACTATCCGACAAAGGAATGAGGAGTCAGCATTACAATACCTGAAGAGGTTCAATGAAGAATCAAGGAAAGTCAGGAATGTAGATGAGCATCTTTTGATTACCTCATTCGTAGCAGGTCTACAAGAGGGTCGGTTATACGCCAAGTTGAACAGCAAACTTCCCTGATATATGGAAGAATGCATGGACTTCGCTTACAGGTTTTATCAGGGTGAAGAGGCTAACCGCCTAAAAAGGGAAGCAGAGGGCTCTAAGAAAGATAAATCTGATGACAGATCTGACAGAAAATGCAAGCAAGTAAGGGACCGAGTCGCCGCACCCATATCCGACCGACTGGGAAAGAAATGAGATCTTCAGGAAAGAGACTTTATCCCTCTCAATAGGTCATACGAGTAGGTCATCTCTATAATGCAACGAAAAAGGCATTATCTGAGTCCCTCCTCCCCTGAGGGGCCCTCAAGAGAAAAGAGATCAGACCAAATACTGCAAGTATCATGAAGACATTGGTCATGATGCGGCTGTCATGGAGGGCAAGTTGGATGAGGTTATAGACCGATCACAGAATACAGAACCCAGAGGGAGAAGAGAGTTCAAGAGAGGGAACTTCGGTCAGGACCGAGGCCGACGTGATGACTACCGTCGAAGAAGGGATCAGTCCCCGGGTCCTGATGGGCAGGTCGATAACCATCCCATCAACACCATCAACATGATTTCGGTGGCCTGAGCACATCTTCCCGGTCTGAGGAAAAGAACAGTAGCAGGTCAGCCACTCCCCCAGACTCCAACAAAAGACAAAGGTTTTCCGGAGAGGTAATTTACGGACATCGAGACCCCTTGCCCTTAGTCACTAATAACGAAGGGCTAGTTATTGAAGTTGTAATTAACAAGTTCAGGGTGAATCGTATCTATGTCAATACGGGTAGTGTGGTCAATGTGTTGTACTATAGTGTTTTTCAATCGATGGAGATGAAGGATACCGAGCTGACACCTGTCTCAGCTCCATTATTCGGGTTTGCTAGACCCCTAATCCATCCCATGGGCATGATTAAATTACTGACCACTTTCGGAGAAGAACCTCGGGGAAGGACCTTTATGATGGATTATGTTATAGTCAAAGCGCCCTCATCCTACAATGTTATTCTGAGAAGGCATGCACTGATGGATTTATGAGCTTTCATCTCCCCAGCCCACATAAGCATGAAGTTTCCCACACTACAAGGGTCAGTGGAAATCAAGGGCGACTTGGATACAGCCAGGAGCTGTTAAACGGCCACCGTTAGCAGAAAGATGATGGTGCAACAGGTCTCTCATTGAAGAACTACTACCGGAAGAGGAAGAAAATTGGTCTTCAGAGGATAAAATCAAACCGTGAGTTTGTGGGAAGATCATAAGGACTTAATTGTGAATGTGGATCATGGATCCCAGAGCGTTGAAAAAAGAAGAACTCATTAAAGTGTTAAAAGAGTTCCGGGACGTATTCGCATGGAAGACGGAAGACATGCCAGCCTCACACCCGAGCCGCCCTCGCACAAACTTAACGCCGATCCCAAAGTGAAAGCCATCCGGCAAAAGAAGAGGCAAATTGCCAAGTAAAGAATGGAGGCCATTCATAAGGAGGTTGAAAAACTCCTCCGCACAAATATCATACGGGAAGTGGTTTATCCGATCCGCTAGCCAACCCCAGATTGGTGAAAGCTTTCAGATGGAAGTTGGCGAATGTGTGGACTTCACACACTGAATAGAGCTTGTCCTAAGGATCGCTACCCGCTCCCTAAGATTGACAAAGTTAGTTGATTCAACCGTGGGCTTTGAAATATTTGCATTTTTAGACGCTGCACAAGCGGATACCACCAAATAGCCATGGACCCGGAAGATGCGTAAAAGATCGCATTCATTACCGAGCTAGTACTTTATGCTATGTCACCATGCCGTTCGGGCTCAAGAATGTCGGAGCCACTTATCAAGGAGCAGTGAATAAGATTTTTGAAAAACAGATTGGAAGATGTATTGAGGTCTATGTGGATGACCTCTTGATTAAGAGTAGGTCCCTTGATCAATACATTATAGACATCAGAGAAGTTTTCAGCGTGCTCAGACAGACTCAAACGAAGCTCAACCCTAAAAAGTGTACTTTTGCGGTCAGGTTGGGTAAGTTCCTGAGGTACATGATCTCCAAGGAAGGCATCAAAGCAAACCCCGACAAGATCATGGCACTAAGGTCAATGCCACCTCCAAGGAACATCAAAGAAGTGCAAAGACTGACAGAGCGTATGGCTGCCCTGAATAGGTTCCTGTCCAGATTGGCACAAATAGGCCTTACCATTCTTCAAGGTCCTCGTGAAAACAATTCCTTTCCAAGTGGAATGAGGACAAACCAAAAAGTGTTCGAGGATCTTAAGGCTTATTTTGCCGAGTTGTCGACACCGACATCTCCTCGTAGAAGGAGAAACTTTGTTAATATACTTAGCGCTTGTTGAAGAAGCGGGCCAGCGTGGTCTTTATCGAGAGAAGAGGACACCGCGTCTGCAGAGACCCGTGTTCTATGTGCGAGGCTCTACATGGACCGTGTTTCGATATACTAAGGACGAAAAACTAGCTCTAGCTCGTACATGCTTCAAGAAAGTTGAGGCCATATTTTCAAGCACACCCGATAACTGTGGTAACAGATTAGCCTCTACGACAGATATTAGCTCGAATCGATACCTCTGTGAGGCTAGCCAGTAGGTCATAGAGCTTACAGAGTATGACTGACTTCCAACCCCGAATCGCTATAAAGGCTCAAGCTTTAGCCGACTTCTTGGTCAAGGAATTTCATTCGAAATTGAGAAAGATCCACCAATAGAACAGTTGAGTCATGGACTCAGATGTGGACGGGGCCACAGAAAAGAAGGAGTAGGGGCGTGCCTCTTGCTCATAAGTCCAAAAGGAGAAGAATTCCCTTATGCCTTGCGCTTTCAATTCAAGGCCACAAATAATGAAGCGTAGTATGGCTCGATCACCGGGCTCCGACTAGTTAGCAAACTCGGAGCTGCCAATGTACAAGTATTCATTGACTCCCAACTAGTGGTCAACCATGTCAATGGGGAGTATGAGGGAAAGGAAGAACCAATGAAGAAGTACTTGGCGGTAGCACAGGCGTTACTCAGGAACTTCAAGTCAGTTCAGATCGAGCAGGTCTCTCGGTCCCAGAACAAGAGAGCTAACGCCTTCTCCAAGCTGGCCTCTAACTTCTTCTCAAACAAAAGAGTTCCAGTAGAACAGATAGCCGAGCAAAGCTATGTCCTGAGTATTTTTCTGCAATTTATTCAAGAACAACAACAGTTTTATTTATTTTATTATGTGATTACAAAACAATGAAGTGACGATTCGAGTGGTGGATTGCTACAGTTTCTTTTGGTAAATTTTATTCAATCTTTTTATCATGTTTATTATTAATTTCTTCATTAATTTCTGCACTTTTATTTTTATTATGCATAACTAAATTTTCTGATAGCTAGATTATGTGATGGATCGTGAAATTGAAGCTTAAACGATGATCTAGAATGGGCAGAGCTTAAAAATTAAATCTTTTGGGTTGTTGTGTCCTAAAATTTGATCTTAATGCTTGAATTAAATCGATCACCTAATTCATGATTCCACACACGAACTTTATAAATGTATTTTTTGACAGTGAGTGAGTGTGCGAACTAGAATTTTAGGATTGTCATGCACGAACTAGTCGAAGTTTTTCGCAATTGCTTCCTTGGTAAGGTTTTTCTTGCTAAGCCGTGAACTCGGTGGACGAGGAGCATCTCATAGTTCTTAATCATATTAGGTCAATTAAATTCCATAGAGGAGACGGTTGAACCAAATATAGGGTAACTAGGTTGTAGTATTAGCGCCTAGGGACCAGTTTAGGAGATTGCACCCACAACACATTCATTAGAAATTATTGGTTGGCTGGTAGGTTAAGGCTCGTCCCTAGTGATTCGGTAAAGGTGTTAAGAGTAGTGTTCTTGACCATAATTTAGCAATTCCTTTATTCATATATTTTAAAGTCATCATTTTTATTTTCTTAGCTATAGTTAATTACTTCCACCAATATTTGTGAGCCTGAACTAGATACAAAAGTGATTGTGGTACTTGACCAATTCCTCATGGGATACGACCTTGCTCGCCGTTGTAGTACAACCGACCCGGTACTCTGCCGATTAAAGTTGGTTTGCTATAATTTGGCCATCACTCTCCTCACTCTTCTTCTATCACCTGGGGGGTAGACCTGGTCGGACCTCTTCCTCGAGCACCCGAAACCTGGTTCCTCGTCATGGCAGCTTGATTATTTCACTAAACGGGTAGAGGCCAAGACTCTAACTACCATCACGGGCAGGCCATTCGTAAATTTCTATGGAAAAGTGTTGTCTCCGCAGAGATGGAATACCAAAGATCCCGATCTTGGACAACGGAATGCGCTTTTGAAGACAGATACCGTAACATGGTGCGCCGAGACGGGTATTACCCAACACTTTATCTCTGCCGCCACCCACAAAGCTAATGGCCAAGTTGAACATACAAACAGATGTCAATGTCGGTTTGAAAAAGAGGCTTGATAAGAGGGAGAGAATTGAGTTGAACACTTACCCAACATACTACGGGCGACAGACTAAGCCGAACGGCGAGACACCTTTCTCCTTGGCTTATGGATGCGAGGCAGTCATCCTGGCAGAAATTGGACTCCCTTCTCCGAGGACCAAGCTCCATGCCCAATCAGATCAAGACATTGAGCTCAGGCAAGCCAATGATGACTTGGAAGAAGCCGAGAGAAGTGGCCTACATCCGAATGGCTAAATATAAACAGAGGATATCTCAAGATTATAACTCAAAAGTCGTGACACTCCTACATCAAAGAAGGAGATCTGTGCATTGAAAGAATGAGGTCAAGAGGCGTGATTCTCGTGGCAAGCTTGACCCGAATCAAAGGCCCTTCACCGGGTGGTCAAAATTCATGGAAAGTGGCTCATACCAAATAGCCGATGCAAGAGGTAGGACCATACATCGCAGCTTGGAATGCCAACAATCTCGTGAAATTTTATGTCTCAGACAAAGCGACTTGTCAGTTTTTACTTTTCGCCACTTTTATTTTCAATAAATGATGTACCTAAGCATCACCGCAGACTTTAATAAAATTCTTCTTCTTTTTACGAGTATTATATTGTTAAGTTATCACCCTTATATAAGGGAAAATCATTTTAATCGAAAGTAATCGCGAGTCATACTTAGAAAGTTTGAATTTTACAAACTTCCCGAGTCCGCAGTCAAGCCAAATTTTAATCGAGTATCGCAGTCATACTCGTAAAGCTTGAATTCCACAAACTTCCCGAGTCTGCAAGTCAGGCCATATTTTAACTGAGTACTGCACGTCATACTCAGAAAGTTTGAATTCCACAAACTTCCCGAATATGCACGTCATACTCAGAAAGTTTGAATTCCACAAACTTCCCGACCGCACGCCAAGCCAAATTTTAATCGAGTATCGAAGTCATACTCGTAAAGTTTGAATACCACAAACTTCCCGAATCAGAGGTCGTGCCAAATTTTAATCGAGTATCGCAGTCATACTCGTAAAGTTTGAATACCACAAACTTCCCGAGTCCGCAGTCGCCAAAATTTCAAATGACCGCTTCGGACTAACTACAAGCAAAGACGTAAGCGTACTAAAGAACTAGTATGCCATCCATTACACTAAGCAATGTACGCCATACCTGGAGGGATACACGGGATGCCAGGTAAATGTTTAATTCCCAAAATAAATTTCAAAAATGAAACATAAACAAAAGTACAGTGGGCAGAGCACCACTAACATTCAGAAAACATACAAGTTTTTAATTTTCACAAAACAAAATATGTCTTAACGATAGAAAAGCAATTAATTCTGGGCTCCAGGATTTTGCTCTGTCGAGGAAGGAGTCGGCTCAGTACCCTGAGGGGCAGGTCGTCGCTTAGCATACTTAGCCCCGATGTCTTCTCCTCCCTTAAACTCTCTCAGGCGGTCATCATAGATCTGACCCGCACCCGCCTTGTACATAGTTCGATAATGAGGGAGCTCAGGAAGAACTTACTTGGCACATTGCCCTTTCGATTCATCAACCCCAATAGTATAGCCGTGCTGCATGACTGGGTTCTAAAACCTTCAGCGCTCGAGCGAGATGGTCAAAAGACTTATATTCGTGCACAGCCTGGGTGATCCGGACAGGGATAAAAGCTTCCAGAGCATCCCTTTTCCCCCGAACTTTAACTAACGCCTGCCTCAGCTTAGAGTCTTGACCTCCTCGAGTTGCTTCTTCAGGGCCTTGATCTCCTCATCCTTGGCCTTGGAAGACTCATTGTGTCTTTCCCAGCTCGCTTTTAGCTCCTCAATGCTCTTCTTTTGAGCTTCCTTAATGGCCGACGACTCGGTGAGTCTGTGCAGAAATTCCTGTCCGATTTGAGCTCCCTGAAAAGGTTAGTCGATTAGATAGAGAATAAATACCTAAAATATCAAAACATTGAGAGATGACTTACCACCGCCGCTAAGTCCTGGTCAGATAGTTCAGCTAGATGCCCTTGACCCACGGGTGCGTCTTCCTCTGGGTCAACATCCTCGATCTCTTCAACAGGACGGGGAACCATTTTCTTTTTCTTGGATTTACCCCATCGAGGGGTGTCCATGATCACCACTTGCTTCCTTTTTCTGAAGCCGGAACTCCTCTCCTCCTTCCTCCTCATCCTCCACCTCTATTGGAGTGATTGGAGAAGAGGAAACCAGGGCATCCTCCGGGAGCTCAGATAGGATCCTGGTCGTCTCGGAACTCAGTACATTCCCGGCAGACCGAGTACCACCCAGGTCGGTGCTCACAGTCCTCTCTGAGTCCTGTTCCAGATGGGCGTCAGCAGGAACCTCCTTTTCCTCATCAACATCGGCGACCAACTCAGCAAAGGAAGACACTGTCCCAAAAGGAAGACATAAGAGAATTAGTACAAGTATTTCACAAACTCGACAGCAAAAAGCACAAAGTAAAAACGAAGGTCCTACAAGTTCTATATTCCGCCCTGGTCAACTCCCTATAAGGATCGGGCCCAGCAGTCGGCAGACGGGCCAATTCGATCAGTTGAGAAGAAAATTTCTTCGCACCGATATAGATGTCACTTTTCTGAATGTCGTCTATCAGCTTCTTGTCAACATTTGTAGGTCGGGGATCGCTTCCCAGGTCTCCAAAATTCCATCTGCCAGGTCAGCTTCCACTTCAGGGCAAATAAAGAAAAATCGGGATTTCCATCCCTTGTAGGAAGATTCACCCTTTTCGGTTAACTGGACCTCTTTGTAAAAGTCTCCTCATCGGGGAAAGCAGTAGTACCCAGCCTGATCCAGCACTTGTTTGCATTGATAGAAAACTCAAAAAGTTTGAACGGTGAAGGGGATGCAGGCACACCGGCACCAAATAGCGAAAACGACTATTGCCCTTATGCCGTTCGGAACGATCTGGGCTAGGCCCAACCTGTAATGCTCTCAGACGGCCAATATAGCTGAACAGATGGGAAACCTTAGGCCACATAGGAGGTGCTCCTTGTAGACGGCACAGCAGCCGGCCGGAGCCCGATAGGCATAGACACCAGGAGCAGGAACTTTGGGTTTGAACAAGGGATTCTCCAGATTGTACTGCTTACAGGAAGCTATGTCCTTTTTGGTCAGCTTGGTATCGATACCATGACAAGCAGCTTGAGATTTCAAAGCCATGTGCGCTTTTAGGTTCAGAATGAATTTTGAGGTGCCAGAAGAACGAGGCGGACCAGTGTAAGTTAGATCGTATCGAGGGGCTAGAACCAAGTGTTTGAATCCCCTGCGATTGATTAAGGGTTTGGGAACAGAGTTTCCGGCCGGTGGAAGAACAGGTTTCTCAGGAGTAACCCTAGAATGGGAGGTTTCGTCTTCTAACTCTGATTCGGATTCGAATAAAGCTTCGATTGAACTATCAGTGAGAATAATTGGCTCACTCATTAACCATAAAGGAAATTAAAATTGACAAAGTACAAAGAGCTCACTTGTTCTGAAATGGTTTAAGGTTAGAATGGCAACCGTCCGACTTCAATCCTGGACTTAAATGGAGTGTGGTAACGTCTAAAAGGACGTGATAAGACTAGGAGGGTTATAACCCCCAAAAAATAGTATGGGGAAAACCGCCCCATCATTAAAGCATGTAGAGAAACGCTTCGTTTTATATGCCCGTCATAGCTAACTAATAACAGCATCGCAGCCACGTGGCAAGGCTTACCTCAACTCTGTGGAGTAGCAAAGCTGTGTTCCGCCTAAGTCAGGTCCGCCCTACCCTAACAGGGTCTAGTCAGACCTGGGGGGCGGATGATGATGGCCAGAGTAGACCTCACTACGTGTCACTCAAAGAGTGGCCTTGTAATAGATACATGAAAGAATATTGGGGCCAGAGGCCCCATGTTAATCAAACCCTACCCCAGGTGGAAGGTCGATCTCAGTTCTGCCTGACCCGACCACCGCAGAGCGGCTCGGTCATGATGGGAGGTCGGGTAACCCTGGTCGAGACGATCTGAGGAACCTGACGCAGGACGTCAGGGTTTTCCCTTATGATGGTAATTTAAGCACGTGCCTATATTATCGGATAACGATGGGATGAATCCCTGGATTATAGGACACAGATCTTATAGTTTAAATGCAGGCGTAATTATCTCTTATCAAAGGTTGACACGTAATAATCCTTATGGTTTAAGAGTCCAATTCTTGTTCAACAAGAAATGGGGCGAGACGCCTCATTATATAATCTACCCTAAGGAACTATGGAGACTTGATTCCAATTACACACATTGGATACGGGCGCAACTCGGTAGAAAACCAACTCTCGCACTCGCCTAAATCATATCACAATCACCATCTCCATTGTTAAAGGTTCTTGATAAGTCGCTTCTGTAGTATTTCGCACCTGAATTACATACTCGACGATATCCATCATCGTCATACTACAGTGTTATTCTTTTTATTAAAATCTTAATACAATTTTTAAATTATTTACGGGATCCACTGCAACATTTTTTCTTAGACTGTGTCTTTAATGTCAAATGGCCAAAACTTATAACATATAGCTAGTAAAAAAAAATCCTGATCACTCCCTGAGCAAACATTTTTGCTTTAAACTTCAAAATAACCGTTGTAAGACAAACTGTCAGATCCGTATCATTACTCATAATGAGAAACCAATAACATCATTTCAATTAAATATACAACGCATCCAACTTCTCTCCACTCATTTTTACTATGTGAGATATAATAAAAGAGTAATGATAGAGACACAACAAAAATTACACAATCTGACACGCCACAGATCGTATCACGCTGTCAGATCCGTGTAATTTTTATTGTGCCTCTATCATTACTCATAATAAAAACAGTAACATTATGTTCATAACATTCACGACAACTCGATCCCTTCACGGATTTTATGCACACCCAAGCTGCCAAGACGGAAAATGATACGTAGGCCTAGGCCACCAAGTTAAAAATCTAAGCCAAAAAATAAACTACCCAAAAAAACAAAAATTATTACTCCAATAATCGATCTAAAAAAATTCTCATGGAGTTTAATCGATCTAGCTACAATATAAAGAAAATACTATTGACAACAATAACTGACATTTTATAACATTGATCGATTATGATATATAATAAGTTGTAAAAATGTCTTAATACAAAAACAGTCTAAAGAAAAATAATTAAGAAGATGTTACAACATTAACAGTGGCTGGTTTTTCCACGTCATCATCAACATCCAATAATGAAGATACACAAGGGCTATTTGATGAACTTGAAGAAGTATATGACTCCATGGGAGAAGTAAAAGAATGAGTGGTAGAAGAAGAACACTGTATAAAATCAAGAGAATGAGATCTAAATGAATTATTATTATTATTATTATTATTAGAAGAAGAAGAAGAAGAAGAACCAAGACCAACCAATAACTCAACAAAAGCACCAATAATATACCCATGATTGCTTTTGTTATTGACCTTTAAATAGCAACCCAAAAGCTCTTCAAGACAATCCCAATCCTTCAAATCATGAGCTTCCACCATTTCCTCCATTGATTTCTTGAAATCAACTAATGGGTCCCTAGATTCCACCGATATTGCGAAGCATTCTGTAGATTGAACCCTGTTTTTTTGATCATTTACTACTGATTCAAGAATCGAGCTTGTTTCATCTGGTTGATCAAAAAGTAGTCTTTCTGAACTTAAACCTCGTATCAATGTTTCTATGGAATCTTCTTCTTCTTCTAGAAAGATTTCGGGGGCGTCGATGAATTCGTTAGGATTGGTGGGGTCATGAAATGCAGAGTTCATTGTATTGAAAATGTGTTGGGGAGCACGAAAAGAAAGGGTCTTTGGTGTAGTGGTGCAGGGGTTTGGCCATGGCCATGAGGAAGGTGTTTGTGATGATGAAGATTTAGAAGGGAAAGAAAGGTACTTTTTGTTTCCCATTTTGGTTGATTGATTTCAGAAGGAATGGAAAGTGGATTTGAATCTGAGAATCAGTTTGTTTTGGTAGTAGAAATTTGTTTATTTTGTTTGTAATGTGACCTTTTTTTTTTTTCTTTTTCTGAGGCAGTTTGTAATGTGACTGAACGTGAGAGAAAGACTTTGTTGCTAAGCATTTAAAGCCGGAGGGAATCTAGCTTGAAAGAAATATAAAGGTTGATTCTCAATCCAATATATAGGTCTTAAATAGTTATCCGATTATAATTAGTGAATGATGTAAATTGTATCTCAGTTTTAATGTATTTATAGTGTTTTTCGTCTTTTTGTTGAAATGAGTATTCATACTGTTTTTAAACATTTTAGTTGAAAAGAGTCACCCGATATAAGATTTGAATCTCACGTATAAGTCCTATCATAATTATTCATGTATGCCTTAGAATCATTGATCGATGAATATTCATTAAATCAACTAATTAATATACTGTATCATTATTGATATAGGTGAGTTCGGTCATCCTATACATGTCACTTATCGAACCTCAAAAAGTCGCATTAGCAAGAATTTATCTTCAATATGACGCAGATCGCCTTCATATTAATTTATTGATGTGAACACAAGTCGTCATCGGTCCATCATTGTCGGCATGGCGCATACGCACACAATCCTTTATATACAGTAAACGTGATGGAGGTCGTCCTTGACCTCAAACAACCATTACACCCCATTAAAAAAACAATCCGGACATTACGCCACGACCTAACTGCTTCGAGATATTCGCTTCACTACTTTAATGCGTGGTTACGTCTTTGACCACGATTGTACACTATATAAAGGAACCATCATCCTTATTATTCAGGAACGCACACTTTTACATACCAAGCTCATCGTTTCTATTCGCAAATACACTTATACCGAACTAAATTGAGCGTCGCAGTGGCTATCCGGAGAACAAGCTTCGCGCCTCTTACGCCTTGTTTGTTTCGTGATGCTTCTTGTCTCATTATTTAGAGGCCCAATTACCCGATTGTTCACCCAAATTGTGTCCGGACAATATTCAACATCGTTAATTAATTATCATCGCTTCACAAGCATGTAGTAGAATAATCACAACGGATTTACCTAATGACCCTGCTCATTTTTCATTTTGTTAAAACTGTTATTTTTCTCGATTGAATACTTGTTATTATTTCACCATTATATTAATACATGAATTCTCTCGCCTCATAGACTATATTTTGAGGGTGACTCTTTTGCTTATATGCAGTTGGGCCTTTAGTTTTAAGGTAGTCTTTAGTTTCACAACAAATAAATCATGATAACAAATGACCAATTTTACATAATTCGCTATGGTATATGATATATTCAATGATAAGGTATCAACATAATCAATAGAGTTTTGAGCAATGCTCTACTATATTGAGGCTTCATTTCTTTTCGCACCCTGCATAATGCGGGTGGGTTGGGTTGGGTTGGGCTAATCACATATTTTTTATTAAATGTCCGAAATTTAACAAAAGAATCACTTCGAACCTCTAAAAACAAGAACACTCAAATAATATTTGTTTCATTTAAGAGACCACTAATGCAAAAACAACGATGCAAAACTTGAAGATTATCCACGTTAAGGAATCTCATACATACAAATTAAACGACAATTTGTTTTGATCAAATATGATATTCTAAATTGAAGATAATGAAAATATAACAATACAGAAAGCTGGTATTTCCATACTATATATATCGAGCTAACATCTTTCTTAAAAAACTACCAACTACAACACTGAATAATTAACATAGAAAAATAACAACGTACTTAAGACAAAATAGTATTTCAAATGAGTTCCAGGAGAAATATCAACGTATTATTTCCGTAAGTCGGTGAGATAGATGAAATGTAACTATTTTGGGCATATATTAGAAAAATATTGATGTGTCGTCTCAAATATTAGTCTTGAGAAAGCAAAGATAACATAGAGTTAGAGATTGCAAATCGTTAATTGATTCGTGTTGTGTTGTTCTTTTATGATATCGATTTATTGAAATAAAAGCTGTTAGATATTTTTTCATAAAGTAAATATTTTTATAATCGTTTGCATAAGAGTTGTCGTACGAATTAATGTTATCGCAACGAAACAGGGTTCGACCTGCCCGGTCAGCGCCAACTCGTGGGGGTTCGGGGACAATGCCCCCCCAAAACCTAAACGGATACATGATGAAGGAAAAGGCAAGTTAAGAGTTGGTGTATGTTTATGTACTAATAATGCAATCATGGTTGTTTTGTAAGCTTTTTAAAAGCAAAACTTTGATGTAGTGGGAACATAGTTAGTATATTACCACCATTATCTTTTGTCATCAATAATGTTTAATGGAGTAGCGATATACATAACTAGGAGTGCTTACAATGATTATATTCCACTATTTTTTGTAACTTATGATAGCTGTCACGGATTTTATCTATGCAAAACAACAAGTAATAAAATTTATAAATCCGGTATTCCCCAAGTGTAGGGATCGTAGTATAGCGATTAATACCGGAGTCGGTCACAGGGAATCGGGGTATCTAGTTCATTAATTTTCCTAAGGTTGTTACTACTAAAACGAAACTAAAAGCGATAAAATAAATCGACAGAGAGATTGTCACCCCAAAGCCGTGAAGGATAAAAGCGATAAAAACTAAATCTAAACTACTAACTATAAAAGGAAATAAACAAGAAGATGAACATGGAGATTAACAATGAACAAACAAAATCATCCAATCCTTCAAACCCTCTATCTCTATCTAAGGTTATCTTGTGATGATTAACTAAAGATGTGGTTCACCTAATCAAAAGTATGAATCCTACTTCCGTAGATAATTAGCTCATCAATCAAAACAAGGGGTAAGATTTATTCAAATCTAGCAACCTAGATAATCAACCTATCAACTTCCGTTATGTCAAGGTTAAAAACCAATCTTTCCTATGGTGATCTAAGTCTAACATGACTTCCATCAAAATCAAACATCGATAAGCAACCATCTTCCGATATACGTTGCATAACAAATAATCGATAGGAAAAGATACAACTTTGAGATAAAATCATAAGACAAACTTAAATAAAAATAGATAAAACTCAATGAAAAAGGATTCAAACTGTTTGAACAATTGCAAATTTCTGCATGGAGTACATCGCAAAGAAAGAAAAGCAGAAAAGCAAAATAAAACCTAATCTAACTTGCCACCCCAAATTCTCCCCAAGAAATGGGGCCGCTAGGGTTTGCCTCTTATGATGGTGTATCAATGAGATCGAATAATGTGTGTTTTAGGGTTGAAATCGCTACCGCTATTTATAGAAAAGTAAGGCGGCCGCCGCTTAAGTCGGCCGTGGGCGCCCGTCCTCTTCTTCTGGACGCCGCCCATTCTTACGACGGAGGTGGGCGCCCGTTTGCTTCAAAGGTGTCAAACTCTCAGATCAAAATCACTCCTCCGGACGCCACCCAGATATTCGACGCCACCCACTGGACGGGACTTGGACGTGCGTTCACTCTTTTTCTTCCAAATTCATCTTGATCTTCATTCCAACTTCATCTCTATCTCTTTCCTTCCATGTAAATCATCATTTGAACATCTTTTAAGCTCCTTTCACCTCATGCAAGAGTGCCTACATCATGATAAAAACATGCAAAATGTAACATCTTACATCTAAAGACATTTATCCACTAAAATCACATAATTAGCTCGATTTTGCACTTTAATACTTTTAAAACTCATTTGCTCAATATTTCAATATAAAGCTCGATTTCTATGAGAAACATACGAATATGGAGAGAATTGTTACAAAATATATCCTTATAAAACGTATAAAATCACCCTTAACAATAGCCAAACTAATTTTTTTTTATATAAATTATACGACTTTATATTAATAAAAATCCATGATTGTAAAAATATAATCCATTTCTATATTTATGGTTTTACTGGCACGCCGTGCCTTGCACGGCGTAATTTAACCACTAGTGTTGTAATGTAATTTTACCGTTAAATGTTGACACATCACGGTAAGTGAATGACAGTGTGACACACTTGAAGCTTGTTAAACCTTTTTGTAGCTAGATTGACAACTTAATTACAATGAGTTTTTAGTGTAACTTCATCAAACTCTACCCCTTTGCGACTTAGTCTAAGCAAACTTGTAAGTTTTTCTCTCTCAACGAAATTCATGCGGGATCGATCTCGACCCACCACTCTCTATGTTACGAATACTTTTACTAATGAAGTTGAAGCTATAGTTAGTATCCCGTCGAAGATCATGCTTGTATGTTAAGAAATAATATGATAAAGAGAGAAAGTTATATTGTATGGCGGCGATATGTAACGTTACGTAATAAAGGTGTGATATGTATGATGACGATATGTAACAATGTATGTCACAATGTAACTAAATTATTGTTCATGGTTACCTACTATTTTACCGAAAAGACAATGAACCCTTGAGTTTCTTCGATTGAATTTCTTTGCTCGTGGCCAAGAATTATGAGTACAGAACCGAGCCGACAAACTTCCCCTTCAATAGGCTCGAATAATGACATATGTTTTGTCTTATACAATTGAGATACTAGTATTCCATGAAGACGTTGAGTTGATTTTGATGTTCCGTGATGTCGTCCATGTTTGGTGAATCTTAGTGTAGTATTTATAAAAGATATTTCAAGACATGTATTTGAAAAGCAATTTTGTATCAATAGTGACTATTGAGATGCTGATTTAATATTTTTTTAATGCAATGACGGATTCGGAAAGAAAGTGATTCACCGAAAGTATTAACGATGTTTTTATAATTTTTAACCACAAACTGTATCGTTGCATCGAGATTAGTAACACTCAAATATTTAACTACATTAACTTAGGGCACTCTTACCAAAGGCCCCAAATTTTATCCCTAAAATAATATAAATAATACATATCCCTATTTTACAACATCTCAATTCAAAAACCTCCACAACAGCATCCGTATCCTTATCCCTATAACATTTCAAATAATATTAAATAATACATATTCTACCTCACAACCATATTCATACACATTAAATATTTATTATTTCACTCCAGCAATATCCCTATCTCTATAATTTTTAATAATTAAATATGTTTAGGGACGTGAATAGTGCATCCCCACAAGTAGGGATGCACTGTTCAATCCTAAAAATAAATAGGAATAGAGACTGTGAAAGCTATTTTAGTGTAAACTCTATTTTTTTTATAGAGATATAACACCATACATGGCTTCCGTACCGCATACACGTAAGTTTCTGTTACGATCGATGATTTGAATCCGAATTTTTTCATGCTTTTCGGATCGGATCGTTAATTTTTATTAAATACTAAACATTTACTAGGAATTTCCTTAATCCACTAAAAAAAAAAAAAAAGAAATTTCCTTTTAAAAAAAAGAAGCATATTACTAGGAATATGTTGGTGGGTATTTGGGTATCAATCCTACATCATCATCGTATACGTGACGGAGGACGCAAACCCTGAGACGCCATAGGCGAGAAACCGCAGCTCAGCGAACAGTGGTCAGACTTTACTCCATCTTTGTTTTTACAACGTTTGCTATTCGGTATAAAGCCTGTTCAGATTGTTTTTTTCCTTTTGTTGTAATGTGTGCTTCATCTATGATTTTTGTGTTTTGTATGTGTGTGATGAATTGGGTTTAGGGTTTAGTTTAATTGGTGTGTTCTCGTTGAAATCGAAATGGAGATTTCCCTGCTTGTCAAAATTACGATAATTATCCTTACATTTAGTCTGCTCTGTGCCCATGAATCAGAAATTGACTATGAATGCCAGTCTTTTTGGGGCCTATTATTCATATGTAATCTTTGTTAGGTTGTAGTTCTTAGCTAAAGAGCTTAGGAATTCTCTTTATTGAAACCGGAATTCGGTTTCTTGAAGTGAAATATCTACATGTTAGTATAATGTTGAATTGTCATATCTCCAAAAGAGCTTAGAAAAGAGGTGGTAAATTAACTTATTTCAATGGGGAAATTCTACTGTAGTGTAGGTGTACGTGAGAACCAGAGATAAGAGTTCAATGTGGAAATTATACCATAGGTGTACTCATTGAGGAGCTTCACTTATAGTTGTCGAGGCGCTAGGTGAAGCCTAGGCGAGCTTAGGTCGCGATCGCCCGACACTCAAGGCGAGATATGCTACAAACACTAAAAAACCGTATTATACAAGAATGAAACAAGAATAAACTATATCCATGGGTGAATAACAATTAACAAATGCACTTTTATCAACTAAAAGATGAAAGAAATGCAGTTTGAAAGATGCAGCCTTTTGCTTTAACAAAAACAACTACATTAATAAGGAAAAGAAACATAAATTGAAAAAGAGCTTCATGTCTTCATCTATGAGACTATGACACTCAACAAAGAACAGAATAGAAAAGAGAAGAAGACAACAGGACAAGGTCATAAGATCATAAGAAGAAAGTTACATGCTTGTGAGTGTGAAAGCTTGAAGGTTTTTTTCGTCAAAAAAAGAAAATTCATCGCTTCCCTTGCCTAGGCAGCCTAGCCCATTTTGGTCGCCTAGCTCATGTTCTAGGTAGTTATTAGTTAAGGGTTGCCTAGCGCCTAGGCGGCGATTTAACAACTTAACTTGCATCAATCAAACCAAGACATGCGACGCTTTGTCTTGGAATCCAAACCCTTGACCTGAACAGACCATTCAGCACGTGCCTCTTAAATTTCTTTTAAGGACCATGTCAGCCGAACGGTCCGTTCATTCAAGGGCTCGTCGTTACACACGTGGTCTGATTATTGGTGGCTTACTTTGTTTATAGACTTTATTTGTAATGTGGTTGATGCCACTTGTCGTGCTTTGATTAGATGCAAAATGGATCTTCTCATGGAGGACAATCCGCAATTGAATTTCCCATTTAAACGTAACACGCAACATTTTCTCGCAAATGTGTGCCTATTATAAAGAGTGTAGGCTAACAAAGGGTTCACAAAGACAAATAAAGGGCACAAGAAGATACAGATATTTTTTTTTTGGAATGAATTAACATCTTTATCAAATGCTAAAGGTGTTAAAGAGCTGACTAATTGGATATTTCAACACAACACACTTCGACATATATAGTAAGTGCTCATGTATATCAGTTAGCTTGAAAGAACCGGTTGATCGTTTAAGCAATGACTAGGCGTTCTTCTTTGTTCACTCACCCTCGGTATTATTTGTGAATTTCTGGATCTTGAACAATGGATATTTTCTTTTTTATGGTTTACTATATTGGTTATGGAATCAATAGTTGTTATTTATGCAATTTCCATCTGATTTACAACACAAAAATGTAACCTGTGCTGATGTCACGTCTTTGATTTGACGGTTTGTTACAGATGTCCTTGTATCTTGGAAATTTGTCTCCTCGTGTCAGAGAAGATGAAGTTCATCGTGTTTTTCGTAGATTCGGGGATTGTACAGTACAGGTGAAGGACAAATTCGGGTTTGTAATCTACCAATACCCTTCAAATGCTGAAAGAGCCTTGAGGGCACTCCGAGGCAAGACCATTTGTGGGGAGAGAATTTTCATTTCATGGTCCAAACGTCAGCCTCAACGCTTGCAGCAAAGGCATTCTGAAGGTGTTAGACACTCTGATTTTTCTAGGAAAAGAAACTACGGTAGAGAAAATGTTGCTAACAGTAACTTAGATACGAATGTTGAAGACGATGATAGAAGGCACGTAGCACAAAAAGATAGAGGTGGTGGGAGAGTTGACTCTACAGAACCGATCAAGGAACACGAGGCACGTTGTAATCTGCCAGTGGAAGACGATATAGCTGAAGCCAATATTCCAGAAAGTGATAATAGGACCGATATAGCTGCTGAAAACAGATTAGCGGATGGACAAGACTTTGACCGCTATGAACCTTACATAGGTGATGGCAAGGAACAAGACGAGCTGCATTCTTCTCGCCACGTGGATGGTTCGTCGCCTGTAAGGAGGTCCGTTGATGGACCAGAAACTGATCGTGCTGGAAATGCTACTCCGGAGCGTTATAACAGATCAAAATTGCTAAAACCTTGTTATGAATGTGGGCAAGTGGGCCACACGATGCGCGATTGTCCTAATGAGTTGAAGAAAAAAACAAATATATATCGGGGACTTCGTCTTGGCAGAGAGGACAATGGTGATGGAGAAGCAATCCATTCTGGAAACCATTATAGCCAACCGGATAACATTAATTCTCGAGATATTAGGATGCCTAAAAGACGAAGAATAAACGACTATCAAGAAATGAAGAGGAGGGAGGACAGATATTCCGAGAGACACGATCCAAAGAAAGTAAGAGTCCCCGTGTCACGACGTTCTGATTATACTGCTTTAAGACCTCACTCAAGGTCAAGATCACGAAGGTCTCGTTCTGGTTCCAGTACACAATCTAGATCTATATCTAGGAAAAGGTCTCCATGTTCTAGATCCTGTTCAACTTCGGTTCATCCGAATTCCAATGACTTGAAGTCCCAATTGGTGTTGAGGTCAACATCGTGTACTTCTCTATCCGTATCACCAGATCGACCTTTACCATCCTCTTCAAATGAGTTGCTTCTGGGTCAGAAAAAACCTCCGTTTAATTCCGCTGGGTTTGAAATCCAGGAAACTAATGCAGGTTTGGACAATGCCAAGGTTGAAATCTTGACAACTGGAAATGGAAATGCAGGTTTGGACAATGCCAAGGTTGAAATCTTGACGGCTGGAAATGGAAATGCAGGTTTGGACAATGCCAAAGTTGAAATCTTGACAACTGGAAATGGAAATGCAGAGGTTTTAAATGAAGATCATTATGAAAATACGAATGATACAGAAAACCCATCTGGTGCTAGCGATTTGCATAAGGAAAACAAGTCGGGTACAAGCCACTTTGACGATGATATTCATGAAAAAGGCGTTTTATCACCCAAACATGTGCAGGAGACAGCTAATTTCAAATGTGATGATGGTTTTGTTAGAGAAAATGAATCGATATCTCGTGATGCGATAATGAGAAACGTATCAGCCAGGGAGATAAGTATGGTTTTCAACACTTACGGTCTTATGCATACTACCAAGAACGAAAAGGATCTGTCTCTTGAAAATTACTTTGGTTCGGCTCGTTTATGGCCTTGGGAGATTATTTACTACCGGAGACTTAAAAAGGGACCCATATCTACAGATAATTATGCGCGAAGGTTAGCTCAGAACGAAGAGTTTGGTATTGTTGACAAGTATATTAGGAGCAGCAGTGGGTGGAGAGAACTGACAGCTGAAAATTCATAACTCTTTTAGTATGTGATGATATTTTTATCTTCTTTCTGCAATGGTAGTCTAAACAATTTGCAGTATTTACTCGTGGTAAAAAGTATTATTATCGATAATCGAATTTACTTGAAAGATTACAGTTTACAGTGCCTTTTATTTACCTCATTATTGTTTTGTTGTTTAAGTTAAAAGGTTATATCTAATTCAATTGCAGGCTTTTAAATTCCTATATATGTATACTCATAAGAAGACTCGTTATTGCACTGGATTGTAAGATACAGTGGCATGTGCATAAAAGATGATTTTTTTTTTTTTTTTTTTTTTTTTTTCCTGAGATTTAAAGAAACATTCCCATTTAAACGCCCCGAATAGGGATCGAACTCCTAATTTCTCCCCAATTTTAATTCTGCACTGCACAGTGGATTATATATATATATATATATATATATATATATATATATATATATATATATATATCATATAAAAAACTAAGACTATGTACATAGAGTAGCTTTAAATGGCTTAGTTGTTCAGTTTAATGTGAATTTAGTTAGGGGGTTGGATGTTGCAACAGAAAATGACGTAGGAGCTAAAAACAGATGCATATAATAATTATAATAATAAATTCTAGCTTCATATATATATAAAAAAACATGCTAGTAGTAATTAGATATGGATACGAACATGTATATGTATATGTATGTGTATACGTAAACAGGTAAACTGTATTATTCTATCAAATGACGCAGTAGTAGTGGGTTCAATAATTCTCAACTGTTATACCTTAGAATTTATTTGGCTGATATGTGATAGTAGTAGAGTAGTAAAGTCTTGGTTCTTTTAATGATCCGAAATCAATTACTGTTACGTCACGAAACAAGGATTTTTCTTTTTTTTTTTTTTTTTTTTTTTTTTTTGTTGAGGAAAGTCATGAGTTTATTATATATATATATATATATATATATATATATATATATATATATACCATTCATTTTTCATTTGTTCCCTTACTAGCTATGTAGCAAGTGAAAATTAAACACATTCGCCACTTTAAAACCACAACTATCGTCTATAATTATTAATGGAGAATAAAAAAAAATTGAGTCATTGAAGGCACGTAAAAATATTGAAGAGGCTACTACATAGTTTCAATGTAAAAAAAACAAAAACAAACAAACAGTTACCATAAAGTGACACATTGTAATTTTATATAATTGATAATAGTTTCTGGTCTATTTATTAATATGAGTCTCATCATTATCAACAGTTTAAAATTTTGTTTTATATTCCTAAAAAAAAAAGTGTGTTTTATGTTTTGTCATAACAATTTTATTATATAATTCATAAAAGAAAAAAGAATAATAGCACTCTGAAAAAAAAAAAGATAAAAAATAGAAGTGAGGTTTACCCTACTTATTGTATAGAGAATGATAGTTACCTCCAAAACTTTACATAATCTACTCAAGCCACAACCCACCGTATACTTTTTTATTTGATGAAGAAATTAAAAAAAAAAAAAAATTACTCATACTTTATCTAGAGTTTCATGAATAACTATCATTTGTTTGTGTGCTGAGCAAAATAGACACAACAAAATGATCAACATATCTTACACGTTTGATTATGTTGAGACAATAGGTCGTATACAATAATTGTAAGATGTGTTGTGATTTTTTTATTACATTCATTTTGCGGTGGTTGTATCATTACCCAGATTAATTCAGTTCTTCTCCTCCGTTTTTGACGCGTTGCTGTGGCGTTGGCTGCGGCCATTAATGCCACCATCACTGAACACCTCAAGCAGGACGGTGCTTTTACATTTAGGACATCTGGGCTCCTTCTCCGGCAACATGACGTACATCAGGCAACGTGGGCAGCCGGCGACAATCATCGAAGTCGCCTCGGGACTGTTGGAGAAACAGTTCTCTTCCTGCTGCTGCTGGTGGCTGTTGAGCTCGATGGATACACACGAGCTAGGCGGCGATGTCGGCGTCGTCACCACCGTTGACGACTGACTTGGTGACTGAAGACGTGGCGGCAGCCAGCGGTTGATCCTTGGCGGCGACAAATTCAGCTTCAAGGCTAGTTTTTTACCGTCTCTGTTTCTCCTGCTCATGGCTTCTTTTTGGCTCTTTCTTGTTAAGTTACCACACTGAAGTTCAAATAACTAAGCCACAACGAATAATACACTATATATTTTTATGTCAACAATAATAATGTATAATCTTTTCAAAAAAAAAAAAAAAAGTAATGTATAATTTATTGATTAATAGCATAATGTGATGATAGAATTATTCATTACAAATTAAACCAAAAGAACACGTATAAAGTAGATACGGTAAAATAGAGTAAACCTCTCAGGAACAAATCCATATCATTCAACTAAAAAAAAATAAAAAAAATCATATCAAACAGAATTTCTACTCATATTTATAAAATATATTATCCGCAAATTATGCATTACTATACTGCATAAAATACAAATTTTCTATATATGAATTATGAGAAATAGAGATTATGTAAGACCAAAATGTGATGATTGCATGAGCGTGTGAAATAGAAAAACAAAATAAAGAAACTGATGTAGCTAGGTATTCTAAAAGAAATTTGACACTCAATCTAATTAAATTTGCAAGGTTGTCGTGATCATTAAGTTAAACACTTTCATAATGTGATCAATACACCAACCAACAACCAAATAGCAACAGCCAACAGCTAATTAATTAAGGTTAAGGTTTTGACTATGAAAGCAGAAGGTTCTGAATTAAACTCAAACAAGAACGAACAGCATGCTCTGAATCTAATTATGCAAGATTATTTTGTGAAATCTAATACAGCTGATCGAAGAAAGTATATATGCTAGCTTGAATCACAAGAAAACATGGGGTAGGGTTTAGATAATGAAATGAAATTAATTAAGGGATCTGCATACCTTTAGATTTTTGACAATTTCTGAATGAAACAAACCAGCAGATCTTTTTTCTAAGTTTAAAATGGTGGATTGAGGAAGGTGGTCATATGAGGACGATGACTAACTTATAAAAGTGATGGAGATTTGAAAATTAAAGAAGGGGTAACTATGGTATGGTATAGGTGGTTGGTGTTAGAATAAGGAGTAGGGAGAAGAGGGGGGGGCGGCATGATAATTAATAGTACCCAATAAAAGAAGGGGGGAGGAGAGGGATAAGAATGTTTGTTTAGTTGAGTCATGGGAGAGGTGTTAATTAAAGAAGACCAACTAATTAATGGGGTGATGACTATGAGAGAGTGAGACATATAATAGAACCAAGGGAAAATTTGTATAAAAGGTATGGGACATTTACTATTTATTAAAAAGGGTATAAATATTCTATAATTTATAAAAAGGGTGCAAGGAGGTTTAAAAATTATTATAAAGGGCACAACGTACTTTATAATAATTTTTAGACTTCCTTACACACTTTTTAAAAACTTTAAAATATATGTTAATAGAAGATAAAGCAAATATTCAAAATAAAACTATTATGATTAAAATATACAAAAAATAATAAAATAAAATAAAAAATACATTATTATTCAAAAAATATAGCATAAAATAAAAAAAAATACAAATACAAAAAAGGGGTTTTTTTTTCCAAGAAAACAACACCTCCACCCACCTCATCCGCTAAAATTTTCCACACCCTACCCAACCGCACAAAAAATAATTTTGTCGTAAATCATTTTCCTGAGCTTTTTGCAATCATTAATGGTGTTGTTCCCTTAACAGTTTTTAAAAAAAAAAAAAATCTCACACCCTTCCTCGAGAATTTTTCTAGAGTCAAAATTACATATGGCATTGTATCGAACGCGAAAAAAAAAACAATTAACGAAATGATTTACACGTCAAATAATTATTCAGGGGTAGGGGAAGGGCGGGAAAAATGTTAGCGGATGGATGGAGTGGATGAGTGGAGAAAAACAAAAATTTCAGAGGAGAAAAAATAATCACGAGGGGCGGGGGTGGTGATGTGAGCGTTTTTTTTTTTTTTTTTTTTTTTTTTGAATTTTATTCGCCATGTTTTCAAAGTTTAAGGTCTTTTATTTTCTAGATTTTTTTATTTATTATAATAACATGTATTTAGAATGTATTTTTCCATTTGTAAAATATTTCAAAATTTGTAAAAAGGGCGTAAGGAAGTTAAAAAATAATTATGAAGGGAGTTATGCCCTTTATAATAATTCTTAAACTTCCTTGCACCCTTTTTACTAATTTCAAAATATTAACACCCTTTTTAATAAATAGTAAATGTCGCATGCCCTTTATACAAATTTTCCCTAGAACCAATTGTAGTTGAGGGATGCATGGCACAAGACAATTATTAATACCGTTAGAAGTGGTGTCCGGAAAGACAATATTGTATCGTTCTAAATTAATTTTCGCTTTTAATTATATATCTTATTTGCATGGTAATATAATACATTATTAAACGAACATCACATAAAAACTTAATTAAGGGGTTATTTGTACGGGGAGAATTAAGTTTATTGAGAATAGAACCATGCATAGTCAGGAGGAGGGAAAGCAGAACTAAGGCTGCTGAAGCAAGCCGCAGGGGAAGATGAGGAAGAGGGCCAGGTTTGCTGCCCTACCCGATGCCACCTAAGATCCTCCTGTTCAGCTTTTGATCCGGACTCGTTGACCCTGCCAAAAGGCCAAAAAGTGCAACATGCGATATACACTTTAAAGAACCCGAACGGTAAATTGTGTTTCTTAATTATCTAGTACCAAATCATTAATAACCATCTTCGTAGAACACATAATAACACATAATTCACGTTTATTTTTATATCTTTCTAACCACTTAAGTTAGCACATAAAAAAACCAACTATAACTAACACCAAACCTACAAAACCTAATCTTCATCTACTCAACAAAAGCATGGACAAAATACTGCAGAAATTTCCAAAAAATATAAAATACTTAAATACTTCGTATAACACAGAAACAGGACATGAACCTTTCCAAAGCTCAACCCAGCTCGCTGAGGCGTACGTGACCTAGCTAGGCTCACCTACGCGAGTTTGGAAACTTTCCAAATTCGTTTCTACTTTGACACGCAGTTGCTGGAAAAATGCAAACACATAACCTTAAAGTAAAAAATATAATGAAAATATGTGGTGCGCAGAGCATTTTCGCGATGCAAATAATTAACACTTCATTCTTCATTATATATGATTGAGATATATACTTAGTTTTGAATCAGATTAAATATATATCCATGGATACAGCCCCGTGGATGTGTGCATTGAGAGGATATTGATTAAAAAAATTCTACCCCTATGGATAATGGATAGGGTATGGGTAGAAAATATTTATGATCGGTAGGGGTATGGATAGTGCAAAATCCGTATCCATCCGTATCGATCGTTATCCTACTACAAAAAAAAAAGTATACAATGATGTTTTCATTTGTTCCCTTACTAGCTATGTAGCACGGGAAAATTAAACACATTAGCCACTTTAAAACCACAACTATCTTCTATAATTATTAATGGAGAATAAAAAAAATTGAGTCATTGAAGGCACGTAAAAATATTGAAGAGGCCACTACATAGTTTCAATGTAAAACAAACAAACAAACAGTTATAAAAAAGAGACACATCGTAATTTTATATAATTGATAATAGTTTCTAGTCTATTTATTAATATAAGTCTCATCGTTATCAATAGTTTAAAAATGTATTTTATTGATTCAAAAAAAGAAGTGTTTTATATTCCAAAAAAAAGGTGTGTTTTTTGCTTTGTCATAACAATTTTATTGTATAATTCATAAAAGAAAAAGAATAATTGCACTCTGAAAAAGAAAAGATAAAAAATAGAAGCATACGCGTAGGGTAATAGGTGTTTCTTTTTGTCCTTCAATCCGCGTACGCGTACGTTAATACGTCCGTCCACGAGCCTCCCGGTTCGTATAGAGCAAAAAATGGGAATTTTCGCCAGGTTATGTATATGGAGTTCCCCGGGAGTTGATCCGCTGGAGTTTAGGACTCTACAAATACAAATCACCCAGCTGAACCCACCCCCCAGATCATCTCCGAAGCTTTTCAATGCATTCCTGTTGATGCAGAGATCAGACGAGAAGGCCCATCTCTTTACTAGAATCCGATGTGATAGAAGGAATTGGCGCATGCAAGGCGTCATACACCGATACTTCTACCGCACTGAGCTAAAGGAGGCACGCCGCGATACCACTCGCACTCCACGAGTGGATTAGTTGAGTGGGTAGACTGAGATTTGAGATGAATCACTAAACTAAAGAAAGTAGGAAAAATCAGGGTATGGGTAGAAAATATTTATGATCGGTAGGGTATGGATAGTGCTAAATCCGTACCCATCCGTACCCATCGTCATCCTACTACTAAAAAGTATACAATGCTCTAATGAGTTTATTATATATACCATTCATTTTTCATAGAAACAGAACATGAGCCTTTCCAAAGCTCAACCCACCTCGCTAAGGCGTACGTGACCTAGGCTCGCCTACGCGAGTTTGGAAACTTTCCAAATTCGTTTCTACTTCGACACGCAGTTACTGGCAAAATGCAAACACATAACCCTAAACTAACGAATTACGTGCAAAAACTTGGAAAACATTTTACTTTAAATAATTTTAACAATAAAAATCAAGCATTTTTTGATAAAAAGACCTTATTGTCTTATCAAGCAACACCTCCTACGAACCAAACTCGCAACTAGCCTTCAAATCTATGTGAATCTACGAACAAGAAATAATTCTAACATGAATCTTACGAAAATCTGATCTAACCAAGATCAAAACTAACAACCCTTACAAAAAGACTAAATGTATACAATCTAACGACGATTATGAATGCGAAATCGCTTCCTGAACCGAACCGAACCGAACCTAGCACTATGATTAGCAAACACAAACAACACGGTCAAATCATCATGTCGGACTTCGGGGGTCCCGCTGTGTTGACGGTTGTATTTTTTTTTATGCTTTTGACTAGTCAAACTGGGGTATAAATACCCATTTTCCCAACTATTGTAATTAGAAAAAACAATTCAGAAAAATAGAAATGAAATGAGGATGGGCTCTCTCTTGCCAAAAACCTAGCTTTCCCGCTTCCGTTTTCATTTCTCCGATCTACTTTTTCCACATGGTATCAGAGAGTGAAATCGATTGAATCGCTCTTTTCGCTGCAATCGAAGGTATATTCATGGCTAATCAGGAGGTAATTCCAGTTTCGAGTCCCTTTTACATTCACCCCAACGAAAGCACTTCACAAACCCTAGTTCATCCGGTTTTAGAAGGAAATGATTATCACGCATGGAGCAGATCGATGCGGATGGCACTTATTACAAAGAATAAAGTCGGTTTTATCGATGGAACGATTGCTCGACCAGCAGAAGAAGATAGGCACTTCGATGCATGGAATCAGTGCAACACGATGGTTACCTCGTGGATTTTGAACTCCGTTCATAGTACGATTGCTCGTAGTCTACTCTGGATCAATACCGCGCAGGAGGTTTGGGAGGATTTAAAGGACAAGTTTTTTAACCTAGATTATTATCGTTTATCAGATCTTCTCGAAGAATTGAACAATTTGAAGCAGGGAAACGCCTCGATAAGTGAGTATTTCACTAAGATGAAGGTGATTTGGGATGAAATCTGCATATTGAGGCCAATTCCGAAATGTTTATGTCCTCCTGGTTGCAATTGCAAAGCTATATAGTCAAGGTGTTTGTTGATTATTTTGAGAACGAGCATACAATTAGGTTTCTAAAAGGCCTTAACGAAGATTACTCACAAGTCAGCAATCAAGTCATGATCATGACGCCTATGCCAAACATCAAAGCAGTGTTTGGAATGGCAATTAAGCTGGAAAGACAACTGCAATATGCTGGTGGAAAAAATAACACTGCTACACCCATGGTGTTTGCTAATAGGATTCAGGAAAGAGCACCTAGAATCCAAGGTGAGATCAGAGCAAATAGAGGTTTTGTGAATGGGCAGACACAAGGAAAGAAAGCACAATGCACACACTGTGGCTTCCATGGGCATACTGTTGATACCTGCTATAGAATTCATGGATTTCCACCTGGTTTTAAGTCAAAACGCAAAGCAAATATGATAGACGGAATGACTGGATCAGAAAGTGCAACACAGGGAAATGCCAAGGAAAGTGCTACACAGAAAACCGGGACAACATGCTTCACCACACAGCAATATGAAGAAATTATCAAGCTTATACAGAACACTCAGGTCGTTGGTGCTACTCAGAGGACACTTGTGGTCAACCAAATGACCACACTAACTGCAGCTCTCAATCCCATTGATGGAAGTGCAGGTATACATTCTGCATCCTCTTTTTTATGGATAATAGATTCGGGGGTAACTGACCACATAGTGTGTTCAGTGCATGATATGCATAGTTTGAAGCCAGTTAGGGGTATAAAGGTTGGTCTACCAAATGGCAATGAAGCTGTTGTTAGTCATATAGGCACTGTTAAGCTACATGGGAACATGATCTTAAGGGATGTCCTGTGCATACCAACATTCACATATAATCTTGTTTCGCTGGATGTCTCACAAGAGATAATCATGTCGTAATCGCTTTGAATCGATTCTTGTGTTATTCGGAGACATGAGGAGTGGGCGTAAGATTGGTGCAAATAAGCTCAAGCAAGGGCTCTATCTTCTCAGTCCAGATTTGTCATTAGAAAAGAGTAACACTGTTGGTAATAAGGTCTGTTGTGCCACAACCGAGGTAGTCCCTTCTAGTATGTTATGGCACTTCAGACTAGGTCACTTGTCACACAGTTTGTTAGCCAAGTTGTCTTTGTCAGGCATTACTAATGCAAATAATACACAACATGATAGGGAAATATGTCATGTCTGTCCATTAGCCAAGCAGAAAAGGTTGTCTTTTCCGTTGAGGGAGTCTGTATCCGGGTGTATCTTTGAGCTGGTTCATATGGACATCTGGGGACCATATATGACCTCTACCCTACATGGACACAAGTATTTTTTGACTGTAATAGATGATTTTTCTCGTTTCACTTGGGTTTACTTGTTAAAATCTAAAGGGGAAGTACAATTTTTAATACAAAGTTTTTATGCTTTTGTGCTTACACAGTTTTAGTAAAAGATTAGGGTAATTAGGTCAGACAATGGAAAAGAGTTTGACCTAAAAGATTTCTATGCTGAAAAGGGTATAATACACCAGACTAGTTGTGTAGAGACTCCTCAACAAAATGGCAATGTTGAGAGGAAGCACCAACATCTATTAAATGTTGCTAGAGCTCTAAGGTTCCAGTCTAATCTGCCTGTGTCTTATTGGGGCTATTGTCTCCTACATGCTACTGATTTGATCAATAGTTTACCTACCCCAATCCTGAAACATGACACTCCTTACCACATATTATATCACAAGGAAGTTGATTACACTCGGTTTAAGGTTTTTGGGTGTCTAGTTTATGCCGGCACTTTACATGAACATAGATCCAAATTTGATCCAAGGAGTAGGCTGAGTGTTTACATTGGAAATTCGAAGACAACCAAAGGCTATATTCTGTTGGATTATTCCACTAGAGAGGTGTTTGTATCTAGGGATGTCATATTTCATGAATCCTATTTTCCCTTTCATGCTTCCTTCAAAACTGGGCCTACACAACTACATGAGCTAGTCTCTTTACTTGTACCTTTTTGCACCACCAATGAGTACTCATCTTCACACATTCCTACTACCCATGAGGAAGATCAACACTTAGATCTTCCAGCACCTTCACCTAGTCCTGCTACATCAAGTGTCTCTCCACTCAGTGTTTCAGGTTCCTCACCTAGTACATCCTCATCTTCATCAAATGCTGATAATATTGTTGTTCCTGATATCCCAATAGTTAGAAGATCCCTCAGATCCAAACAGACCCCTAGCTACCTACATGACTATCTTTGTAATCAAGTCATCCATAAATCATCCCACAACCTGCCAGACCCAAACACTTCCTTTTCCTACACCACAATTTAGAACCTACATCATACAATCAAGCCATACAATATCCATAATGGAGAGAGGCAATGAGTAAAGAAATTACAGCCCTAGAACAAACACACACTTGGGATTTAGTTGATCTCCTTAAACAGAAACACCCAATAGGGTGCAAGTGGGTTTACAAGATAAAATACAAATCAGATAGGACCGTTGAGCGGTACAAAGCTAGGCTTTTAGCAAAAGGGTATACACAAACCTTTGGGGTGGATTATGAGGAAACCTTTTCTCCAGTAGCTAAAATCACAACAGTCAGAATGCTTCTAGCCATTGCTGCAATAAAGGGATGGTACTTGAAGCAATTAGACATCAATAATGCCTTCCTCCATAGGGATTTGGAGGAGGAGGTATACATGAAGTTGCCTCCAGGATACAATGGGACGGATCCTAACCAGGTCTGCAAGTTAAGAAAGTCCATTTATGGCCTTAAAAGGCCAAGAGGCAATGGAACCATAAGTCGACCGGGCCTGACCGCAAAGTCAAGGTTTCGCATAAATTGTCATGACTATAGCCTTTTCACTAGGGGACAGGGAGAGAGTTTTATGGCAGTAGTAGTCTATGTAGACGATATTATCATTGCTAGGACTAATTTGGTTGATATAGATGTTGTAAAAGGTTTTTTGCACTACTCTTTTCAAATCAAAGACTTTGGTGATCTTCAATACTTTCTTGGTATAGAAGTGCACATGACAGATGCAGGTATTACTATTTCACAGAAGCAATATGCCACAAAATTGCTGGAAACATTTGGCTTTCTTGCTGCAAAGCCTGCTAACACACCCATGGCCACCAAGACAACCCTACAGTCTAGGGATTCAGAGCCTTTACCTGACAATACAGAGTATCAGAGTTTAATTGGAAAGCTGCTCTATCTTACTATCACTAGACCGGACTTGTCCTTTGCAGTCCAACAGATCTCTCAGTTCTTGGATACTCCAACCATTGCTCACTGCACATCGTTTGCTGCGATATATCAAGAAGGCTCCTCATCAAGGGATATTTTACCCAGCAGACAATAGTATGGTCGACAGGGTATGTTGATTCGTGATCAGGCAAAGTTGCAAGCTCACCGTAAGGTCTCTGCTTCGGGTTTGTGATGTTTCTTGGGACAACAGTAGTGTCATGGAAAGCAAAAAAACAAACCACGGTTGCTCGGAGTTCGGCTGAGGCAGAGTACCGTGCCTTGTCTAATGCAACTTGTGAAGTGCTTTGGCTGCAGTACGTTCTTCAAGATTTGCAAGTTTTGACGGCAAATCTACCACAATCATCTCGCGGACAACCAAAGTGCCATGCACATCGCCCATAAACCGGTCTATCATGAACATACAAAGCACTTGGAGATTGATTGTCACCTTATACGTGAGAAAGTTCAAGCTGGTTACATCAAGCTCATCCCCATCTCCACCATTCACTAATTGGCAGACATCTTCACAAAGGCATTGGATGCACCTGCTTTCACTCTTTATTGAGTAGCTTTAATGTTGTTTTATAGCTTGATTCCCAAATTGAGAGGGTGTTGACGGTTGTATTTTTTTTTAATGCTTTTGACTAGTCAAATCTGGGGTATAAATACCCATTTTTCCAACTATTGTAATTAGAAAAAACAATTCAGAAAAATTGAAATGAAATGAGGATGGGGCTCTCCTCTTGCTGAAACCCTAGCTTTCCCATTTCCGTTTTTCACTTCTCCGATCTACTTTTTCCACACGCTGAGGCGGCGCTGGCTCCCGCCTCGGTGAGCCTTCGACTTCCAGGAAACTTGTAACGTGAAAGCATATCATGATGAAGCAACTAAGTTCCAGAAAACCCCAAACTCGCCAAGGCGGGGGCTTACCTTAGTTAGGTGAACCGATCGAAACTTAGAAAACCCGGAACGGAGAAAATTGAGAAAAAGGGTGATTTGTAGTCCCTTTTATAGGCTCTTTCAATCCCAATGTCGATTTTCCTTTACCTTAGATGAAAGAAAAAAACTTAAAAAGACGAGAAAAAGGAAAATAAATTTCAGTAAAAAACAAACTACCTTGATTAAAAGTGAGAATATGATCGTTATTGAGCAAGTATGATATAGTGGTACACTGGTACAATACCATCACAAGATTAGACGTTGTTTATATCATACTCTTTATATTAGATTGTGTTCATTCTTATTAATCATCAAGGTGTTACTAATAGAAGATAAATTTTGAAAAGATAGATAAATGCAAAAGCCAAAATAGATAGAATTGTTATATTGTAAATTCAACTTAAGTTGATAAGTGTTTCTTTATTGATAGGATTTAAATAGATTCTAAGTATATCTTTAGGATTTTTTATTATTTGAATTCTTTTATGATTTATTTATGATTTACATCCTTTCTCTCCTAGGAGACACCATGTATCATTTTAGATTAATTCAATAAAAACGCGTTTCAGTATTTTACGTTTCTATTTATGATTTTCTTCATCAGATCGTCGGAGAAGCGCATGAGGTTCCGGGCCTTGATAGCGGCTGCGAAACTCACTCGATCTTCTTCCGCTTTAAACTTTTTATTTTATTTTTCATTATACGCATCCCATTAAAATCAGCACTTTTCATTATAAACCCATTAAAATATGCACTTGCATCCATGATCTATTGTTCAATCTTCCAAAAAAAAATTTAGAACAATTGTCGTTCTTGAGTCCGGCAAATTATTTGTCCCAAAAAAAAAAAAAAAAAATTGCATCCAAAACAGTCAGTCCAGAACCATGAGTCATTTCCTACTTATTATTTTTTTGGGAGATTGAGGGAAAATGATAAAAAAAACTTACAAAATATATATAGGGTCGAAATTCATACATGACAGTGCTTTTAAACTTAAATGGTTGAGGCGACGATTCTTCTACACGTGTTATAAATAGGATAGACTTATTTTTTTAGTTGTAAAAATGACGAAAAATTTCAGACGGACAAGAATACCTTTTTAATAAAAGGGACGCGCGCATATCTGTCCTTCCGCCTAGGCTTCCAGCTAGACCGGGCCAAATGAAACCGGACCGGTGGTTTGGTCAATTGCCGGTTGGTGGAACCGTCGATTTGGCGGTTGGGGGCGGTTGGAGCATTTTGGCAACCGGAACCGGACCGGAACCAGTGATTGGAACCGGACCGGCCGGCGGTTGAACCGGCCCAACGGTCAGAGTTTTCAACGGCTATTTTTTTTTTTGTTTTTGCTCCAAAACACCTCAAAAAAAATCCTATAAATACTACCCCATTCCATTTCAAAAATCCTACACCAATCTCCTCTCAATTCTTACAACTTCTTCTCTCATTTCTTACATCTTCTACTCATTTATTTGATTATCAAGTTTGTTTAGTTTTTAAAAACAACAATCAAATTTACTTTACGATACCGATTTTTGAAGTTATTCTGATTTAATCGTTACGTCAATACAGTTTTAGTTTTAAGTAATTTGTATTTTATTCAACTAATTATTTTACAAGTGTAAAAAAAAATTCAATTTTATAATCAAATTTACTTTACTAGACCGAAATTTGAAGTTGTTTTGATTTAATCGTTACATCAATTCGGTTTTAGTTAAAAATAACATAATTTACATGTAAATAAAATAACACAAAATTAATATTATATTTAAAACCGAATAAAAAACTGTTTATAAAAAAATATATATTACATTCGCTTTAGTAATTATAGTGAAAAGAATAATAATTTGTTATTGTAGTGAAGATAATAAGTATTATATGAAAATGTAAAAAAAAAATAAAAAATTTTAAAACTATGGTTAAAACCGTGATCTGAACCGTGAACCGTGGCGAACCGGCAACCGCTGGTTTTAATCCTCCAACCGCCGGTTTGGCAACCGGCCCAAACCGGCCAAAACCAAAACCGCCGGTTCCGGTTCCGGTTCGGTTCGGTTGCACCATTTGGACAGGTCTTCTAGCTTCAGGTTTAGTTCTTTTTTTTTTTGTTTTTATTTCAAACACTCGTAACTTTTGATTTATAACTCCGATCATCGAAATTTTTTCACCAAAATTCATCCTTTTTTTGCTCTTTATTTTGAGCCCAAATACGGTACCCTTCCGACGTAAATTTTGAAAGCCGAAAAAATATTTGCATTAATCGGAGCTTTTTTTTATAAACGACCTTAATTTTTTATTTAGAACAACGATCATCAAAATTGTTTCACCAAAGTTCATATTTTTTTTATCTTCATTTTGAGACCTCATTTGATACCTTTTCAACGTAGTATTTGGAAGCCGAATTTAATCGCAACATTTACACTAACACAGTATCAGTACACAGTATCAGGCTCATTTAAGGCTTAATTCACGTGACTATTTCAGGGCACACATATCTGGCTCATATAAGGCTCATTTAAGGCTTAATTCAAAGGGCACAATATCATATCTCGCTCATATAAGGCTCATATAAGGCACACAATACGAGTAACAATATCATATAAGGCACACAATATGAGTAACAGTATCATATAAGGCACACAGTATCAGTACATAGTATCAGTAACACAGTATCAGGCTCATTTAAGGCTTAATTCAAGTGACTACTTGAAGTCACACATATCTGGCTCATATAAGACTCATTTAAGGTTTAATTCAAGAGACACAATATCATATCTCCCTCATATAAGGCTCATATAAGGCACACAATATGAGTAACAATATCTTATAAAGCACACAAGATGTCGATTACACGGTATCGAGAATACAAAGATCGTGCTCAAAAGGACTCTCTCTTTCGGTTTTTTGTTGCAAGGTCTCAGGTCCCCTAGTCATTGATATGAACTAAATGTCTTCTTACAGTTCAAGCACTCATATTTACTTCTTTTCGGAGCATGTTTCGATACTACTTTTTCTTTAGGATCATTTCTTTTAGGCCTCTTCTTGTTCTTGGGTTCAATCACATTAGGCCACTTGTTCTTGGCTTCATAAATAGCTGCATTCTTGAAAAATCCTTCGAAAGACGTATCCGATTCGCCTTTTTCACATTCATCCAAATAGTAACCTGAATCAGAGCTTTCTTGCTTATTAACCTCTGCTTTACTATCCATTTTATTAGCTTCTAGAGTAACAACTTGAACAAAGATGGGATTTCGAGCGATTTTTGTCTCAATAGAAGATGATTTAGTCTCTAAAACATCAGATTGATTGTCAGAAGATTCTACAACTGAATTCACCCCACCCTAGTTACTAGAATCCTTAGATAACATCATCAAATACATAGCCACTTCTTCTTGATCTTGCTCATCAATCTCCGAAACCGAAGAGGAAGAACCATTACCTAAACACAAAGGAGATGACTTAAGCAAACCACACACCAGCATATTTGAGAAGAATTAACTCTATATTCTTCATTCTTCTTCTTCTTCTTCTTTTCCTCCTCCTGGATATAATTTTTAATGGCGGCGAAAATGAAAAAAGCAGCGGAAAGTAATAAATGGAATAATGAGGGCACAGTAGTAGAAATAGTAGTACAGAGTGTTCCATTCCTTTGCTGACTCCATTGACAAAACGTTGATAATTGTCGGTGCTGCGGCTGCTAATGGCCTGTCTACTTCCTGGACATAAAAGGGACCGCGTAATTTTATAGTACCTGGAGGGATATTTTTGTGAGAGAATAGGGGTATATTCGTCCGGTGGAATTTATTTGTCTTTAATGCAACTAAAAAATTGAAGCTGGATTAGTATTTAATTAAATGGGAAAAAGTGGACTATAAACTAATTTTTCCTTATTTTTTTTTATAATCAAGGTATTAGCTTTCTAGGAATCACCATCATCAGTCGGCATTCTAAACAAAGTGACCTTGTTTCTCACCTCCATAAATTTTATTTTTTATTTTCAATCTGCTTTATCAATAAACAAACTTTACACATAGCATCAACTCTTTCATTTTGGCGTCATTTCTCTATCTTTTTTAGGTGCAATTCAGAATGGTACATATGTGCTAGTATCACAGTTGGAGGTGAAACTATACAAAATCTGAAGAAGAAAGAAAAAGGCATAACAAGACTCTCGGAAGAGCCGGAACAATGAGCATCGAGAAGTCAATGGCACAATACACAACCAGACTCCCGGACGAGTCGGAAATACGTGCACCGAATAAGTCAAACATACAAACTAATGGACTCCGAAAAATCCGAAAAAGGGATGCCCCGGAGTGGAGATGCCCTCCAAAACACACAACTAATGGACTCCGAAAAAGCCACCGGAGTGGAGATGCCCTCCAAATTATCCAAAACCAAACTCAACCTCGAACCCGGCCTCGTTTGAGGAGGGTAATAGAAGATAAATTTTGAAAAGATAGATAAATGCAAAAGCCAAAATAGATAGAATTGTTATATAGTAAATTCAACTTAAGTAGATAAGTGTTTGTTTATTGTTAGGATTTAAATAGATTCTAAGTATATCTTTAGGATTTTTTATTATTTGAATTCTTTTATGATTTACATCCTTTCTCTCCTATATAAAGGAGTCACCATATATCATTTTAGATCAATTCAATAAAAACGTGTTTCAGTCTTTTACGTTTCTATTTCTGATTTTCGTCAGTTACAATTGCATGATTAATATGTAATTGTCACATGCACATTATTGTAAGTATCAGTATAGATACATGCAACTTTCAAGCATTATTACGTTTTGTTTGATTTACTTATTTCATTCGCCCTAATTAAGTATCTATACACTCAACAGCTATTGTGATTGTAATTAAATAAGTTTATAAATTCAAAACCGTAAGATAATTAAAGGGATAAAAATCAAGTGGTTTTAAAAAGCTACTCCCTCCATTTTTTTTTTTATGTGTCACATTTCAGAATTTGCTTTTTTATTTATTTATCTGTCATTTTATATTTTCAATGCATCATTTATTATTTTTTCCTCATTTCCCCAATAACAAAAATACATTTCCAATACTAAAAACCTCTTCATCAACAAAATATTTACCTTTCCAATAAAAAAAAACATTTCAAATACTATATTTTAAACATATTAATTATTTTCTTAATTTATATGATTTTTCTCTCTGAGACATATATATAAAAACGAGAGAGTATGAGCTTGTGAGAGAGTTCTTGATCAATACGGCAACGGAAGTTTTTAAAGCAAAACTAAAATTTCCAACAAACCCAACCATACGGCTATTAATCCTTTTTTTCTATTCAAAAAGTGGACACCATTTATGATGATTCCCTTTCTTTCCCTCTCACATTTAATTGTCATTGTGTTATTTTATTTTTGTTCAAGTTTACATTTTCTGTTTATAATACTTATTTTCTTAACTAGGTGGCTACTGCCCTAATAATAAAATTTAAAAAAACAAAAGCCAAACTAGGGGCTGCTAAAGTTTTATAGGAGTGATTGAACACCAAGTTTTACTTGCTCATTTAATAAGATTATTTAGATTGGAAGAATGTTTAAATTTCTCGAAAATAAAAGACTCACCTTCTCCCAAAAAAAAAAAAAAAAAAAAAAAAAAACCTCACCATAAAAATAAAATAAAATAAAAAAACCTCACATTTGGAGTTTTTATGGCAACACTTGATATTTTTAGTTTTACTTACAACCTCATTTATGGATAATACAAAGTTTCTGAATAGGAAAATGTCTTGAAATGCCTTGAGAAGCAATTGAACATGAGATACATACAAGAATGCCCTTGTGAAAAAATAAATACACTTTCTAAATGTGAATACAATATGACTTAAGAAGTAAATTTTTTAAATTTTAATTGAATTTTTTATTTATTTAATTTTATTATAAATTAAACTGTTATTTTCCTTTTGAATGAACATGTAAATATATCCCGGCACATTCATATTATATTAGGTCTAGTTGTAAGGTCATTAACACTCACCTACCTTTTCTCTCAATTTAATTAAGGGAATTTTTTATGTGGAAAATTCTACATATATTTTAAATGGAAAATTAGGGATAAGGACACAATCTGAAATATTTTTAAGTAACAGGACAACTACATATTTTTTATATGAGAAGGACAATCGCATAATTTTTATAATGGAAGAATGAATAAAATGAATCCCGAAAATCGGTGAATCTCCCTAGTGAATCCCAAATCAAGTGAATTTCGATAGTAATTTATAAATAATCAAAATTAGTGAATTTCGAATTTAATGAATTTTGAAAAATAGTGAATTTCGATAATTGAATTTCACAAATGAATTTAAACAAAGAATTTCAACACAAGTGAATTTCGACAATAATAAATAGTTTTGTCTTTATGCAAAAGTTTTAAAAAAACTGTCCTTCTACTCAATTGATGAAATATTTCTGTCCTTCTCCCTCATTCCCCCTATTTTAAAATATAAGTCAATCCTACGAGTTTTCACACAGATTAAGGAAATAGTTGAATGTCATAAATTTAAAGATAAATGTCTAAAATACCTCTTGACTGTCACAAATGCAATAATTGTTTGGTAACGAAAAGTGATTGAATTCATATTAAATTAGGCGTAAGATAGAAAAAAAGGCAATAAATATTACATTGGTAATATAGAATGACTTATATTGTAGGATAAATCTAAAATTATAAGATGACTTATATATTGGAACGAATGTAAAATATGATATAATAAACTAATGACAACATCATAATAACGTCAGGCAACATCAGACCAATACGGAGGATGAAAATTTAGGTTATTTTATGGTATATATATATTTTAATTCTTCTGATAATTTCACGGTCATGCAGCTGTAGATGGATATTGCACTTAAAAACACAAGTATATGTAAAGATTTATATACACATCGTGCAATGCCCTTGTTCTGGGAGGTCGGATCCTCTGCCGTAGGTCATTCACGGCATACGCTGCTGTGATGCCAAAACGGCGTCGTTTGGCAGGGAGACGACGTCGTTTTGGTCCTAGCTTAAAATTAGGACAAGGACGGATACACTTGGGCGGCGTCGTGTGGAGACAAAACGACGCCGTTTCACTTCACGGCAGACACGGCAGAGGCGGTTTCACGGCAGACGATCCCAATTCCTTGTTTTGGATATCGAGTCCTTATCCGGACATGAAACGTTCTGCACGTGATATTTAGAGTAAACCCTAAATCCCACGTAAGGCTCGTGTCATATCAGAGTAATAAAAGAATTATGCGGAATATAACGAGCTGATGACTCGGGAACTAGACTCTCAGGGTCTTCCAATAACAACCAACATCCGGAATACAATTATTGTCAAGCTAAATCATAAATAACTGAAAATAAACACTATCATCCGTTTCAACTGACATATCTGAAAAGAAAGAACCACACTATTGGAAACAATGCCTTATTTAAAAAGAACGGCTATAAAAGAAAAACTAAAGCATGAAAAACTTCATTGCTCCATCCTAGGCTAGCACTCCAAACTCATCGTCAAAACAGCATGTACCTGCAACCTTCTTTTTCAAATAAAGGAGTGAGCACTAGCTAGATGCTCGGTAAGGAGAAAAAAGATCAAAAAGGAGATCATGGTTGTCAAGTGCCGGGAGATACGACATGGATCCACTTTATCCACTTTCACAAACAGTTTAATGAACAAAACATAAAGGAAACCACCTTAATGTACATATTTAATGCATAGAAAATATGTCTACTTACTTTATCAGTTTATCTTGCACATACTTGTTAAGTTACATTACTTACTTACTTAGCCTACTCATGTACTTGTCATATTCTTGTCTTCTCTTGACTTGTCTTGTCACTTACTTAACATGAGGGCATGGTGTGACACGGGAACATGACTTGTCATACGTCCAATGTAAGCGTGGTCATGGCACCCGCTCGGTACATCGCCTCGAGAACGATACTGGAATACCACTAGTCACACGTCCGACACGGGACTTAGAACCCATGGTACTCCATTCGACTTCATCGCGAGGTCACTAACTATAAACACATAAGAGCACATGAAGCACATAGGACCATGTCTAACCTACGAGAACATTCCAAGGTCATATAGACACCGAATCCCATCCTATCTCCACTACTCGTAACCAAAACACACAATAATTTATAGGAAAATAATTAGAAATAGAATAATGTTCTGAAAACGCAGCTTAACAAATACCCGGCAACACGTAATTATGATGTTGCATTAAAACAATATTCAAATCAACATAAAACATAATCTTTAAACTTAAAGATGGAACCTTTTGATAAGAAGAATTTCGTACCTTTAGACGAGCCGAGACCAACCAAAAATGATGATTAACCTTTGAAACCTTGCGATCCTATGAACAAACGAAAACATAACATGATTACTATGAATCATAACTATACACAAGGTTGATACTATGAATTAAACAAAAATCTATGATATTCACCTTCTTGAGAAGAACGGAGAGTCGAAACTGATCCTTGACCTGGAACCACCTTGAAACTAGTACTATGGTTTGCACAAGTAAACTAGATCGATCAAAATAGATCATGAGGAGCAATACTGGGTCTCTTAACCTACCACAGTGCTCGGCTCAGCGAGTTGGGGAGTCCTAGCACGTTTCTAGCTTGTCCAGGTATCGTGCTGGGACACGCCCCAGACAACCTGGGCGTTTAACTAAGGGCAATTCTGTTAGGAATCTACGCGGGAATGCAGCGGAATTCAAAAATTTATTTCCTATCGACCCAAGACCGACTTCGCTTAAGCAATAAACAAATAAGCTAAAGACGGTGGTTACCTTTATTGATCTAAAAGATCAACGCTTTGACCATCTAAGGAAAGTAGCGATGCACGGAGCCGCCCAAGCGTTCAGCCTCTACCGCTAGTCCACACGAACAACCCGCCGGAATCCACCATTGGATTGCCACTAGAAAAATCCGACTGCTAGACCGGCCTTTTCTCTCTCAAAGCTCTCTATTTTTCACAAGAACTATTAACTTTTGGAGTTGTGATGCATAAAAGAAATTGACACTCACCTCCTATTTATAATGGATGTGGCCCCCCATGTAGAGTAGAGATGAAGAAAACCTTTACTAGTAAAATAAGGAAAATATAATTGATTGATTTATCTCATTAATATTCAATATCTTATATTAAATATTTCTAATATATTGTCAATATCTTATATTGACATATTTATCTTATTAAAATAAATCAATTTACACATGTGTATATATCACAAATATATATTACACATATAAATCTATACATAAATATATTGGAAACAAATGTGCACATGCATATCTAATATGCATTACACGCATTTAAGCACAAATATATAGATATTAATATCTAATATTAATATATGGTAATACCATTAATTAAATTACACAATCCAAGTGTATCTTATACACACACAAATTGTGCCACCTTAGCCAATAAATTGCCATCCGGAATATTCTTTAATTAATCAACATAATTAATATCTTGTATTATATTTATTCATAATAAATAAATACCACCATATTAATTTACCACTATAACATTTATAGTCCCGAGATAAACTTTCATTATTTGGTTATCATCTATAACCACATTTTAATCCGGCTAGATGTTCATATGTGTGTGACCCGATAGGCTTCCGAATATGTTGGCCGTAGACACAAAGTGCAAATTACTAAAATGCCCTTCATGCCTAACGATCACGGGATATCGGCTAGCAACACACCGTGACCCTCAATCATCGGAAGAGTCAAATGCAATGACTACTACCTTTCATGTGAAATGCTTGATTACACGTGTAACTTACAATCTATCATCGTAATAATATACATACAATGTTAGTCGAGTGTCAAAACATCAACGACCATATCTTATAATATGGATATCATGCTCTCTCAAGTAACTCATTTACTTCTACTTTGCAAAGATTCACGAGAGTAAGACATTCCTTATAAGAAGGCCTTTCGGATATTCACCCCACCGATAGGCACGCGATTTCCGCACGACCAAACATGTATACTCCGCATGCTTCAAAGATCACACACAATCACTACCGCATGATGATCGCCCGTGGCTGTGGGAAACCTCAATAGTGTCAAAGCATGACAATCCACACCGTGATGCCATGTAGAATCCGGTCCTAAGGATAATTACACAACCGTCACATAAGTGTGACACTTATCCATGTAAGTGGGTCGATCCTAACATACACATTCTCTAATACACGCCCACGCATAATCCAAAGTGTCTCTACACTTTGATAGACAAGATCTATCCCCGCCTTAAAGATGTAAGACATCTAATACGCATTAAGCCTGCTCGCATACTATCAATGTCCTGTTTAATAGTACATCGCCTAAAGACATTTAAGTATCAAACTTATTAAAGTGATTAGAGATCTCATCAACCATAATCACCTATCATGGCTTCTCTATCAAAGTTTAATACTAAGGACGTTATCATATAACAATTCACAATTGGTTCTTTAAAAGAACAAATATATGACAACAGAAAGCCATTTAATATATATATATATATATATATATATATATATATATATATATATATATATAAACATAAATAGTAGATTCGATCCGACCGGTCGGATCCGGTCCAACCCGATTGGGTTTAGGACACTATTTCAACAAATTCTCGGTGCAGCGAGCCGAAAGAAGCTGGAAACTCTACAAACACGATTTTTATGATGTGTAGGGCTACCTAGGGTACTTTTTATAGCCCTTTCTTAACATAAGTCGGTTTTCAAAGTCTTGTGAGAAAAGAAAACCTAAAAAAAAGGAAAAAGGAAAACAATTTCGAAAATAATGAAATACCCTTACAAAGAGATGATGGGTTTTACACACTGTAACATATGTAATATAATATTCACATCCAAAAAATAAGAGAAATATTACCAAAATGTGATATTGAAAGATTATGACTCAAAATATTAAACTTGAGTTTTGGCAACGTTAGACCTGAGTTCTAGATTAACCATTTTAGGCATGCAAATGCTCGTGCTTAATTATGATTGATGGAGGTCGGATCAACACCTCGTCACGTGTCATCCCCGGAGTAATCTAACAGTAAATGAGGGTAAGTAATAAACATCTTAAGGGCCAAGAGCCCCAAGGATCCGAACCGAGCTCTGATCGGCCGCTCCCCGACCTCAGTAGGTCGACCTAGGCACAAACGAGCCCTCACGGCTCGGCCTAAGTCTATCTTATAGCCAATTCCTCCACGTGCATATTAAATCAGATAAGTACGGAAAGAATCCCCAGCCATCTTGGCTCTGATCTTTATATTCAAATCACCGAGATTATCTCCTAATATCAAGGGGATCAAATCATAATTATCTCTTCCTTAGGGAACACAAAATTAGAGTCCAACATGGACACGCTACACGCAACGCTAGGGCACAAGCCCTTCTATAACAATCCCTAAGGAACTATGAAGACTTGATTCCAATACAGACATTGGATACGTAGGCAGCTTGAGATACAACTTCTCTAGTGCAGTCTAAATCACCACCCAAACACCCCCCTTTCATCTCTCTTTAGGGTTCCACCTTGAACAGATTGTCAATAAGAGGAGGGAAACCCTAGATTTAATACCCACGATTTCCAACATCGTCAGTTGGCGCTAGAAGGAGGGCCTCTCAGACAGTCTTGTTTGAAGTTTCGGAATCAACATGATGACAACAAGACATTAGGCAGCAAATGGCAACCACGCTAATAACGCGACAGATTCGGATGCCAACTACCAAAACCAACAGTAGGAAGAAATCACCCTCGATGCTACCCACCAAGCATTGGTGGATCAGCTTGTGGCTCTTGACGGTGCAACCAAGCAAGCCGTCCTTGATGCTGCCTTGGCAGAAGAAGACGAGAAAGAGGAAGATCTGGAGGAGGAGGATCCTCTGAACAAAGATCTGCAGGAACAGGACCTGCAGGGAGAAGATTTGTCGGAAGAGAACTCACTAGAGCAGAACTCAAAGGATGAGGACCCCAACGATGGATCATGGGAAGAAACACATCCCTCTCTTCCAAAGCCTAAATGGGCTAGGAAGGACGATCATTCGTCCTCTTCAAACTTGAGAAGACAACTGATAGTCCCATAAGCAGTGGATGCAGCCAGAGCTGAGCTGGATATTATAGCCGGGAAGAGATCTGCCCAACTGACCCTCGAGTCCCCTTTTGCTGAGCAGGTGGACAATTACCCTCGACCTGCAAGATTTAGGTGCCAAAACTGGAGCCTTACGACGGAACTAAGGACCCACAGGATCACCTGTTTCAATATCTTACTCATATGAATCTCGATTACGCCCCGGATGAGATGAAATGCAAGGCTTTCCCAGCGTTACTAACTGGCCGAGATCAAGAATGGTTTAAAAGAATCCCGGCCAGATCAATCTCCAACTTTGAGACTTTAGGGAAGATGTTCCTTAATGCCTTCATCACGGCCAAGCCATTCTAGAGAAATGCTACCCATCTGTTTACTCTCAAGCAAAAGCGGGAAGAAACCAAACTATAATATCTGAAGCGGTTCAATGAAGAGTCGATGCAAGTCTGAGACGCGGATGACCACATCCGAATTGCTTTCATCATGGCGGGGCTACGAGAAGGAAGGCTATACGCCAGATTGAGCAGCAAATTACCCGCGTCCATGGAGGAATGCATGGAGATGGAAGCATTGTCAAGGAGAGGAAGCTAACAGGCTGAAACAAGAGTCAGAAAGCAGAGCACAAGAAGGAGAAGACAGAGGATCCTTCTGACAGGAAAAGAAAATCGACAGGGGACCGAGCGTCCGGTTCAGCCACTGATCGGTCGGAGAGAAGGTACACCCTACAACGAAGGGACTTCCCAACGTTGAACATGACACGAGAACAAGTCCCCGCAGTGAGAAAAAAGGCCTAGCCCGAACTCCACCTTCGATGCGAAGTCCCCCAGAAAGGATGGACCAAAGTAAATTATGCACATATCACAAAGACATTGGGCATGACTTAGACAATTACAGGGACTTTCAGAGAGATATCGATGTGGCGATAGCTGAAGGGAAGTTGGACGAGGTCATGGACCGACCTCACCCTGCTGATTCGCGGGGTCGGCACGACTACCCGCGAAGGAATTTTAATCAAGATCGAGGTCGACCCTCAGAGAAAGAGAGATCGATCTCTAGAGGGAGATCGATAGAAAGATAATCGCCCAGTCAACACCATTAACACCATCATGGGTGGCCCCACCAACACATTTGAGGGAGTTGGTATCCCTGATGTGTGACCTGGCAGCTCGCTGACAAGCAAGATGGATCAAAGGCCAACTCGGGAAGTAACCTATGGTCCTAGGGATCCGCTTCGATTGGTTACAAACTGTTGGTCCCTTGAAAAGGCTTTGGTTAATTTTAGAGGGGGGTGAATAAACTTTACACTTAAAAATTTTGGAGTTGACAAACTCAAAGAAGGTCAGAGCTTCGCCGATCGCCGATGGTCTGCTTACCACTCAATAGTCTGGTATGACGCTTGATGTTATCGAATTTGTTGCAAATGGAATATATTTAGTTTAAGCCTTATTACTTGTTGTTAAAAGAATGATACTAAGTATTAGATACTCAGTCGTGTAAGTGTGTGATTCATTTGCTAGTTTCAAAAGGTTGATGTGATCAAGATACTAAATACATAAAGTAAATGCAGAGAAAGTAAGTAGGCAAATTTTATAGTGGTTCCGTGGTGGTGTAATCCTCATCCCAATCTTCTCTTGTGATGTTGGAGGAAATTCACTAGAGATCTTTGAGGTTGCGATTACAAAATCCCTAAGTCGCTTGTCCTTCACCAATGACTATGGCTTCACAAACTGAACACTTGAAACATGTAGAATTGTTGCTCCAAAGTATTCCACTGGTCCTTGAAGGGTAGGATTGCCTCTTCACCAGCTCCACCACACAAACAACAGTTCTTGACACCTAAGTACTTCTCTGTCTTCAGCAGGTTTCTTGTAAAAGAAAGATTGAATCAAGTAAATGATTCAATTGTCCGCAGCTTGATCAGGATGAAATGATCACGAGCTCGATGTCTTCAAGTGTATATACTTGATGTAACTTGATAGCAGGTTACACTTGAAGAAATTTCTTGATCAGTAAGTTTAAGCTCAGTAAATGTCAGTAGGGTGATTTTCTTGATTTAACTTGATAGCTTCGTATGGATTATATGCTCATCTAATTTTCATCACTTGTATCTGAATCAGGAGTCTTCTATTTATAGGTGAGAATCCTGTGACATATGTTTGAATTTCAAACATAGTCGTTTCAGACTTTTCTCCATCTTGACTTGCTTTTTGTCTCTGTTCATAGGAATGACACTGTCAGTTAGCTTTTTGACAGTTTTCAGACTGTCCACCCTTTGACTTGTATCCATTAGATAAAGCTCTGAATCTTTCCAGTGTTCCTTTTATCTTGATCATTGATTTGTTGATAAAATCAAGGCTTGTAATCCATCCTTATCCATTTAATCTTCCAATGTAACCTTTTATTAAATCGAGAATTATACTCAGCAAATATCTGAAGTATATCAGTCTGCTGATGTACAAGTCTGTCAGCAGGTTTAAGTCTGCTGTGTTTTAATAATAATTCAGCTGACTTCTTCTCATCTATCTTTTTAATTGTGAAGTTAGAGTACATCATTTTGAACATAACTAAGTTCCAATCACCACTTAACATATGGAACTTAGACCTTGTACACAAGGTATATGTAATTAGTTTAAGTCATCACAGACTTCCCTAAATTCTGATTCCATATCCTTGACTTTAAATACTAATTTTGATCCCTTAGCCTTCAATAACTGAGTTTGAACCCTCAGCCTCCAGTCTTTAGCAGTCCCTAGTAAGTCTCATCGACTCAAGCAGTCTGGCGATAAAGTCACCGACCATTTACAAAGGCTTGTTTGATCAAACCTATACATAGATAAAACTCTAATAAACCTATACATTTGATCTAGACATCTTTTTGCCTTTGCTCTATAACAGCTAGTCTGACACTCATCATTAAAACTTAAAATATGTCCAACACAAACAATGAAGGTCTAGTCATAGAGGCCGTGGTGAACAGGAATTTGGTAAAGAGGATTTGCATCGATACATGTAGTGCTATCAATGTTCTATACTATTCGGCCTTTCATTCTATGAATCTCAAGGAGTCGGAACTAACCCCGGTCTCAGCCCCTCTGTTCGAATTCACCAGTCCTCAGTCCATCCGATGGGAATGGTTCAGCTCGCAACAACATTTGGAAAAAAACCAGAAGAACACTTATAGTAGATCGTAACTTTCCTAGATGTCATATCTTACCAGCAATGTACCGGGTCAATTGTAGTAGAGTCTAACGGTCAAGGTCGTATCCACGGGGATTGTGAGGTTGAACACCGAAAAGCTATTATTATCTTGATCTAAGTCGCAATAATACAAGAAGGTGATTGTATCTAAAAATCTACTCCTACAAAGGGTGATAAAATGATAAAAAGTCTAGCCAAGATAATGCATTGATCAAGAAAACCTCTATTAGCATCATGAATGAACTACCTACCAACCTTTTTATTAGTGTTCAAGTGTGTGTTACCGGTGCACTCCTAAGCTAGCAATTTCCCCTCATACGAGTGTATGAAATTGCTCTATGTCTCCTCCTTGGTCTAAGAACCCTAGACCTAATGATTCAACATGATATGAACTTGAATGCAATGACAATGTCAATACTCCCCGGATAAGAAATCGAATACCTCTAGAGGTCGATTTTACCTTCCGGTTTTCCTATCCCTTCTCTCACACCAAACATCTCCTTTCGGTCTCAACTAAGTGTGTGTGTGCAAGTGCTAGGTGATCAATCCAACACCAACAAGCAATTAAATGAAAATAGGAAAAGATAACAACAACCCATGAAGCTATGAAATACAAACTAACATTCCCAATCAACCAACAGAGATTAATAACTATCACAAAAACTTTATCTTGGCTAGTATAGAACTAGCCACTCATAGGTATGAAATACAACATGTCAAGCTTGAACTCATACTAATGAGAACAATTAAAACAAAGTAAAAGTTAAGAATTTACGAACAACAAGCTAAAAACTTGAAGATGGAAGCTTTCATTCGAACTCAAGAAACTTCAATGGAGTTTGCATACCAAAAGTGATAAACTTGCTCCAACAAAAGCTAATATAGAAATCAAACTAATAATCCTTAATGTTACAAAGTTATTAAGAGCTAAATATTTGGGAAATTTGGCTAGAAGAGCCCTTTGCGGCGGTTTGCCTCCAAGAGACAAGAACGGGGGTTTAGGGAAGAAGATGATATATTTTGGATTAGGTAAAAATTCGATCCAAATTGGGTTTATATGACTGGAAACTGCTATCTTCAGCACTTGGTGTGTGCCATTAAAGGTTTGGCATGCGCCATATATGAGGAGAAACTCTCTGAATAGCTACAGTGATGTTCGGCGCGTGCCACTTTTAGCAGCTTAGTAAAATGCCCATACCTTGAGTTGTAGAGCTCCGATTGATGTAATTCAAAATGAATTGGAAAGCTAGTTTCTTGATCTACAACTCTCATGATGAAGACTTCTCCATAAAATGCCTCTAAGATTGGTCAAATGTCTATTGAAGATAGGCTATAGTAGAAGCACCAAAGACAAAAGATCCGTTTGACTTGTTAGCTTCCGGCACACTCTTCTAGCCCTCAAAAGACGTGCTATGCTCACACATGGAATCACTCGGAGTCTTGGTTAACTTATAATCCTGCAATACAACACAAAAATACCAAGCATAAACCCGACACGACGCTGCGGTCAGTATAATCGGTACAAAACTATCAAAATATGATATTCTATATAATCATTACTATTTTACACATTTGAGTGAAACTAAGCTAATAATGGCTTGAATTGATACAAGAACATCAATAAATGCATGAGAAATGAGGACAAAACATCGAAAAAAGTATCATCTAGTTGACTTACATCAATAATCGCTTATGTTCTAGTCAGGGTTTCATCAGCGTATAACATCATCTTGGGAAGGCCTGCTCTAATCGATCTCCGAGCCATAATTTCTCCGGCTCACATCAGCTTGAAGTTTCCTACTGTGGATGGCTCAGTCGAAATCAAGGGAGATTTGGAGGTCGCCAGGAGCTGTTACGTGGCCACAATCAAGAGCAAAGGAGTGGTCTTAGCTTGAGGAGCTCGGCAAGTTTCTGATACTTGTTATTTTTCATTCGTGCAATTTCATTTACGCTTGCTTTCCTGCAATTTCATTAGCAGTTCTTTATGTTTGGGACATTGTCTGAATAAATTGCGATCTAGGAGCACCTAGTTTTTCAGATCTTTTGTTTATCTTATCTTATCATTACAAACGACGATAAGTCCATGAGGACAAATTAACCGAGCTCTTAATTTTGGATACGGAAAACATTAACGCAAGAAGTCAGTCCGACCTGGGCCTGCTCGCCGTTAACTTAAAAGGAGAAGTCAGTTTCATCTGACCTTGCTCGTATCAATCCATTAACGCGAGAAGTCAATCCGACCTGGCCCTGCTCGCCGTTAACTTAATAAGAGAAGTCAGTTTCATCTGACCCTGCTCGTCTCAATCCATTAACGCGAGAAATCAGCACAACCTGGCCCTGCTCGCCGATAACTTAAAAAGAGAAGTCAGTTTCATCTGACCTTGCTTGAATTAATTCATTAACATGAGAAGTCAGTCTGACCTGGCCCTGCTCGCCGTTAACTTAAAAAGAGAAGTCCGTTTCATCTAACCATGCTCGTCTCAATCCATTAACGTGGGAAGTCAGGCCGACCTGGCCCTACTCACCGTTAACTTAAAAAGAGAAGTCAGTTTCATCTGACCCTGCACGTCTCATCCATTAACGCGAGAAGTCAGCCCGACCTAGCCCTGCTCGCCGTTAACTTAAAAAGCGAAGTCAGTCCGACCTGACCCAACTCGCCGTAAATTAATCGAGAAATAACCCTAATCAGGCCAAGCTCGGACTCGGTATCCAATGTACGACATGTCGAACTCAACAAATGAAAATCAGTAGAAAAACTGACTCTAACCCCCTCGGTCCGACCCGGCCGGGGCACTACAGGTTAACCCAATAATCGGACTCGGCAAAACAACTTCAAACAGAAATTTAAAGTATGTCATCCGAAGCCGTTGGCTGATGCATGACATACTGTGGGTGCAAAGGAAGTACACTCAAATATCCAAAAATAAAAATTCACAACAAAAGTCTTCATTAATAAAGAGAACATTACAATAAGTTGAAACAGAAATACAAATAACCCAATAAACTAAGCATTGGGGGTCGGATTCTATGGCTCTGAAGAGGGAGTTAAAGTAGGAGCAACAGCAGGATGAATGGAGTACTTGGATACAATGTCCACTCCTGCCTTGAAATCCTTCACACATTCATCATAAGCCTTACTCATCCCTGGCCTATAATAGACCTTCTTGGGGAGATTGTCCACAACAAGGCTAGGAAATTGGATCATCGCCTCGTTCACACTTTGAGTGTAGCCGTGGTTTAAGACGGGGATGAACAGTACCTTCAAATCCTTGTCAAAATCCCTTGAGGCCTTGTACCTATGTACGGCTTCAGCACACCGAGCTGGAATAGCTGCCTCCAGTTCAGATAACTTTGTTTGGAACTCGGCCACGGACAGCTCCCTATCCCTATTCTCTGAGGCCAGTTGGTCCAACATGGACTTAAGCTCCTCCTCTCTGATCAAGATTTGATCCTAGAGAGTCTTTATCTCCTTATCTTTGAGCTTAGAAGCAGCTCTAAGCTCCCTCCGAGTCCGTCTTAACTCGGCAATCTTCTTCTTGTTATCACTAGACTCTTCAGAAGCTTTCCCCAATCTTCAGAAAACCTCCTGACCAACTAAGGTCCCCTACACAAGTAAAACAAAAAGGTTAGTAAGGCCATCAAAATCATAGCATCAATATAAAAGGATAGCCCCCTACAAACTCCATAGATTTAAAGCCAACATCGGCCAGCTCCTCGTCCGACATACTGACGATCTACTGCTGTTCGACAGCAGCCCCCTCTTGAGGACCAGATTGGTCTTGAGATCCTCCTAGAGCCTTTGATTTGCCCCTTTTTAAAGGCCTACTCACTTGTAGGGTCGCGGCCTAGACCGCCCCATCTTCCCAAGGGACAGGTCCCCTTCCATTGTCTTCTGTGGACCAAAATTGTCCAAAGGACCCACATCTGCTTGTTCCTGAGGAGGGTCCCATTGCAGTAGCATCCACAGAGGGCTCCTCATTCATCACGCCCCCGGGAGAGAGGGTCGGCTCAGGCTGACGGACCACGGCATCATTCTCGGCACCGGCCAGTAGATCAGCAAAGTCGGACACTGTAATGTTGGAATAGTGTCCTAAACCCAATCGGTTGGACCGGATCCGACCGGTCGGATCATTTCTACTATTTCTTTATGTTTATACATATATTAAATGGCTTTTCTTCGTTGTCATATATATGTTCTTTTAAAGAACCGATTATGAATTGTTATATGATAACGCCCTTAGTATTAGATCGTGATAGAGAAACCATGATAGGCGATTATGGTTGATGAGATCTCTAATCACTTTAATAAGTTTGATACTTAAATGTCTCTAGGTGATGTACTATTAAACGGGCATTGATAGTATGAACAAAGCTAGCACGTATTAGATGTCTTCGCCTTTAGGGTAGGGATAGATCTCGCTGCATCGAAGTGTAGAGACGCTTGGACCGTATGCGTGGACGTGTATTAGAGAATGCGTGACGTTAGGATCGACCCACTTACACGTATAAGTGTCACACTATGTGGCGGTTGTGTAATTATCCTTAAGACCGGAGTCTTCATGGCATCACGGTGTGGATTGTCATGCTTTGACACTATTGAGGTTTCCCCTAGCCATGGGGCGATCATGCGCTAGTGATTGGGTATGATATTGAAGCATGCGGAGTATACATGATTGGTCGTCTGGGAATCACGTATCCTATGATTGGGATCGAATATCCGAAATGGCCTTCTTATAAGGAATGTCTAACTCTCGTGAATCTTTGCAAAGTGGAAGTAAAAGAGTTACTTCGAGAGAGCATGATATCCAGATTATAAGATACGGTCGTTAATGTTTGACACTCGACGTACGACCGTATGGATATTATTACAGCGATAGGATTGTAAGTTACACGGTAACTGTTTCACATGAAAGGTAGTAGTCATTGCATTTGACTCTTCCGTTGATCGGGGTCACGGTGTGTTGCTGACGCCATCCCGTGATCGTTAGGCATGAAGGGCATTTTCGTAATTTGCACTTTGTGTCTACGGCCAACATATTCGAAGCCTATCGGGTCACACACATATGAAAATCTAGCCGGATTAAAATGTGGTTATAGATGATAACCGAATAAGGAAAGTTTATCTCGAGACTATAAAGGTTATAGTGGTAAATTAATATGGTGGTATTTATTTATTATGAATAAATTAAATAAAAGATATTAATAATATTATATTAATTAAAGAATATTCTGGATGCCAAAATATTGGCTAAAGGTGGCGCAACATTAATGTGTATATGATACACATGGATTGTGCAATTTAATTAATGAAATTACCATATATTAATATTAGATATTAATATTTATATATATATGCACTCATACGTGACTTGCACATATGATGTGCATGTGCGCACCAAATGTATATACATATATAGATTTATTTTGTGTAATATATATATATATATATATATATATATATATATATATATATATATATATATGTGTGTGTGTGTGAGATATATATACACATGTGTAAATTGATTTATGGTAATAAAATAAAGATAGCCAATATTAGATATTGACAATATCTTGGGAATATTCAATATAAGATATTGACAATATCCTAGATTTATTTAATATAAGATATTATAATAAATGAGATAAATCAATCAAATATATTTTCCTTATTTTATTGGGAAAAAAGTTTTATTCTCCTCCACTCTAGTCAGGGGCGCCACTTTCCCTATAAATAGGAAGTGGGTGTCAAGCTCTTTTCAGACATCACAATTGCAAGAGCACATAGTTCTTGTGTAAAATAGAGTGCGTCTTTTGGAGAGTTGGAGAGAGGGAAAAAGGCCGGGTCTAGCAACCGGAGTTTTCCAATAGCAATCCATGATGGGATTCCGACGGGCTGTTCGTGTGGACTAATGCGGTAGAGGCCGAACACTTGGGCGGCTCTATGCAGAACTACTCTCCTAGACGGTCAAAGCGTCGATCTTTTAGATCAACCAAGGTAACCACCGCTCACTAGCTTAATTGTTTATTGCTTAAACGAAGTCGATCTTGGGTCGATAGGAAATAAATTTTTGAATTCATTGCGTTCTCGCGTAGATTTCTAACGGTGGTAGTAGAAGCGAGCTTGAGCTTAAGCAATAAGCATGTTATTTTATGCGTAGTTAATTTTATCGTTTAAATCACATTATTAAAAGATGAAAGAATTTTGATTCACAAAAGTGATACATGAAAAGAAAAAAAAAAGGTAGATCGGGTGGTGCTCGGCCGACTGGCGGCGGCGGCGGCAAGGAAACCTGCTTCCGGCAGTCGGTTGACCGGTCAATGCTGGCGGATCTTCAAATTTTTGTTTTGTGTATTTTGTGATTCAATATGGTTCATAGTTGTGATTGGTAATTCGTCTTTTGTTTAGTTGTGTCATATGGCTAACCAATGGTTCAAATAGTTTAGGCCATTGGGATGCCACATGACATTAAAATAAAATAATAATGGTCTTTCCAAACTTTGTTTGGAATAAGCCTAGGCTCTTTCCAAATATTTGATTTGGGAAAAGGCTGAGCTTGTGCCACCACTTCCAAAATTTTGATTTTGGAAAGTGGTCGCGCTTAAACCAAAATTATTTGGCCTTTCCAAATATTTGATTTGGAATAGGCTGGCCCTTTCAAATATTTGATTTGTAAAGGTTTGAGCTTGAAGCCATTTCCAAAATTTTGATTTTGAAAAGTGGCGAACTAAACCAAATTTGGTTTAGGTAACTAAAGCATCCTTTTGATTACGAATCAAAAGGAAAGAAACAAAAGAGAAATAATTTTAATTTTGATTTATTTTGGAATAGTTCTAATTAATTAAAATTAAAATTAAAATCGGTTTAAAATTAATCGTTAATTTTATTTCGATTAAAATCATTTAATTAATTAAATGTTAATTAGTTAATTGATTGGATAAAATTATTTATAGATTAAATGTTAATTGATTAATTAAGACGCAAGTAGTTAAATTTTAATTTTATCTTTTTCATAAGATTTTATTGTATGGATTAGATATAGTAGATATAATATGATTATATGGACTCGATTGATCGTGACTCAATCGATAGGATAGATGTGAATGATTTAATTTTTCTGTTGGTTTAAAAATTGTCCTGAGGCAGTTATGAAGAACGTGACCTAGTTTATTTTCTCGCATTTATCCCATTCCCGTTAGCTCCTCCCGTGTGCGGCGGGTGTATTTATTTTATTCGATAGAATTAAATGTAACAAGAATGGAGCAGAAGATGGAGACCAAAGAAAGACGAAAATAAAGATCCCATTGGAGAATGGAGCATTAAAGATCATATTGGCGGTTGCAGCTACCCTTAGATTGTGACCAGCGGTTTCGTCGATTTGTATTCAAACCGCACTTAGGAAAAGTCCACGATCATACCGGTTACTTTACGCATTTATTTATTTTGTGCTTGTATTTATTTTATATGATACGATAGATGCATGACTAGATGCGATCTAGATAAATGCGTAGGATGTATGTTTATAGAGATAGACATATTTATGATGAGACCATAATTAAAATTAATTAAGTGAATTAATTTACATAAATACTTCCACCTCAAAAGAATCAAGTTGAAATTGCCTCCCATATTATAATGACGGTGAAGTGCCCTTGTTCGGATCCAACTCATCACCCAAAGCAGGGGTTGACCTACCTCGGGTATATCGTTATTATCGAGATATGATCGTATGAGATCTCACGAATATTGGGGTTATGACTTGACTAAGAATTCTCTCGCCACCACCAAAGCGGGTCGTTTGGATTTTAGAGGCAAGGGTTTGACTACTTAATAAGATGAAAATTGTCAAAGAGTTGACTAGTCAAACAACAAGAATCGTATAAGATACGATTGACAAAAAGTTGTCTACCTATTATGCTATTTTCGCCCACCACCAAAGCGAAGTCGGGGTAGTTTAGTGGGATCTTGTCCACTAAAGAAATTAATAATTCTTGAAAGTCAATTGGAAGTAGTTGACTAGTGGGAGCAAAATCATAAACCAAAAGACCATTTTTGATTTTGCGTGTATAAACAACAACACTCATTTATTTTCATTTTTATGTTGTAGTTTTAGCAAACTTTATATTTATGTTTTATTCTCGATTGGTAAAAGCAAATTATGATCGTTAATTTTGAGAAACGCTTCTCAAATATGGTTAAGTAATTTTAATCCTTTTAAAATAAGCAATGACATTAGCAATCCCGTTATAGTAGTTAGAGACAAGGAGATTACATAATTGATGCAGTGCTCCGAGACTTTAATTATTAATGAAAGCGGAAGCTCATGATATGATTAAATCTATTGAAATAAGTTTCAACGAATTAGTCATATATTGGATACGATCCAAGATGATCATTCAGTCATACGATGACAATTAATTCAAACATTGGATAAGAATGACCACGTCTAATTTTGGAAAGGTTGTTTTTAAAATTGTAAGATTTAAGTATCGACTTAATTCTATCATTGCTTAAAGGTTAATTAAATAGTCAATGTTTTGAATATGATTCAAAAGGTTAAATAAACTATTTAATAAACTTTAGATTTTCTTTATGAAAGGAAATTAAGGACAATGGCTCTTGTGATCTTTCTTAAGTCTTATGAAGACTACAATAAGAAACATTTTTCAAGTGCTTAAAGGATTGAAAGGAAAGTTAGGGCATGTGCTTAAATAGAGAACTTATTGAAGTTTCTATTCTAGGCAAGTGAGTTGAGATAAATCTGTCTAAGTTCAAAGTCAACTCTAAGATATATGATATCTTACGAGTATGATTAAATTAGAAAGGTTAATACAGATATGGAAGGTGAAGCAAACGTTGTAACATTTACCACATTCTGGATCTAGTAAACTGATAAGAGAACTAAATAAATGTTATTATGTTCCGGTTCTTATGAAGAACATACTTTCAGTTATTTGTTAGGATTTAGTAGACATATTCAATTGTAAAGAATAAATGTTATTCCGATAAAGTTGAAAGATCACTGAATCTAACATACTATATTGATGTCACTATATGGTTGATATATGTGATGAGATCTCAACTAAATTTTTGTATGGCTGTTACCCTTAATATTTGTGGTTGTTCTAGACATAGTCTCTCTGGAAGGAAAGCGTGTAACTAAACGTCATTCGATGATGTTGAACCATATGATTATGAATCACGTGGGTAATACGTATCTTATCTAAAGATGACTAAAATACCACTTTTATGAAAAGTGGTCGTAAACTCTATAAAAAATGTCTAAAGCCTAAACATACCGATGTTTGTTGGCTTATGACAATTAATGCCACAAATAATTGTTTGTTAATCTTTATGACTATTTATAGAAATAGTCAAGTGTACTCATGAAGTGCATAATTCGAAAGCCGAAAAGTTCGAGCCAAGATTTAATATGAGATTGATGAGCTACTTAGGAATTAATCTTCAATTGGATTGAAGTAATTAATACCGAAGGTGTTTCTGAAGTCGCCTGCGAAAGGGAATAAGATTCTCCTTGAAGGATATCATCTTTGGGATACGCAATTAGATTGTGTTCCCAAAATGGAAATAACACTTTATATGATAAAGGTGTGACGCAAGCCATGCGATGTATCCCTTACCCGTTTTGGGATAGTGCCCTTATACTTAACCTAGTTCCAAAGAATAAAGGTTGAATAAATTCCATATTAGATATGGAAGGCGATAATGTCAAATCTATCCTAACCGATAATTTGAAGTTGTCATAAGCAAAGTCAGAAAGGCTTGGAACCTAGTACGACATATGCAACTTTGTGAAATATCTCAGCAAGTACGCTAGATATTATTTACTCGTCCGCGGAGCAAAAGGTGTTTGTCTCCAAACATGTCAGATTCTGATAAGTGTTTCTTCCAAGGAAACAAGGGAGTGAATCGAGATCTCAAAAGAGTTTGAGAACCGCAAATATATATTCAACCATAGGAACATGAGCAGACGCCACATAGCGATGAGGTGTAGAACACTGCTCAGTGAACACAAAATTTCTATAAGTCTGTAGATCACCTCAAGCCTGAAAGGGCTGCAGGTACGTTCATCTTGAAGAATGAATATCTCACGACTTATGAAAGAATGTTTGAAAGGCAAGGTTGAGAGATATGGCCAGGAGCCATAATATCTGAATTAGATTCCATCAGTGACAACCAGGTTATGAACCTAGTATGTCTTACCTAGAGGGAATGTCCCTGTAAAGCTGAGCTCAGTTCTATTCAGACTATGCTTGTTGTAACTTCGTATCATGGCTATATGATAGTGTTGAAGGCGTTGGGCAGAAAGCTCGATGTTCATAGACGATGACATGATATGTAAGCCCACGAGATTCATTTATGGACTCAAACAAGTTTCTCTAGAAAATTTCTTTGGTTGATAATCAAAGGAGTTTGATTTAGTCAAAAGAAGGATATGCCCAATGTGCAAGATGGATAGTGGGAGTGTGTTACGATTTTTGAGTAAGGTATTATATATCTCTCTAGAGAATTATCACCCCATGTTACAGTCAATTAATGTTTGGTAGTTCAAGGTCTTTACGAAAGCACTTGGATTAGAAGTTCTTATTTTAGAGATGAGAATCTATAGTGATAGATTTAACTACTGTCAGATTATAGTTTACCTATATAGATGTGATGCTAATAGAAGTTTAGCATAGATCGCGACAGGGGATACTGCTAGCCTGTGTTCTCAAGGTCTATCTATGTTAGGACGTTGGTCCTAAAGATGAGGTGAAAGATGATGCTTATGGAAGGTTTCCTTCGCTACTGCGATAGGAACCATCTTATAGGTAATGCCAGATGTTCATAGTCCATGAATAGTCATGAGTAAGTATGAAAGTAAATCTGGTGAAGGTCGAGAATATCCTTAAGCAAGTTAAGGAAAGTTTCCTAGTTTATTGAAACTTGGAATTAAATAAACGATATATACTGCACGTATATCCCGAGTCTTATGAAGGCGAGTGGGAGTCATCATGCCTGGTTTGCGAAATACTTTGATAAGTGATACAAGTGAGCTGGAAATGTTCTAGCATATGGGTCATCAGTAATTCTACAAACTAGGCCAAAACAAGTAGTGCCATAGAGGAGCAAATGGAGGGAGAAGTACATGGATCTGAAGGTTCATTCTCTAACCTTGTACGGTTCTTCCACCTTTCTATATAGCCGATATAGTAAGTGGATTCATTGCTTGAAGCAAGGACTAGGGTCTCGTCAGAGATTCATGTGTGTGTTGAGGCGGTTCCTTTGACTTGGTCATTTGGAACATGATATGAAGATAGTATGAGTCCCCACGGATAGTGATCTGAGGTTAAGCAGCCGACACCAAATCGCAAACCCAATGATAGCCCTGACACCATTGGGGGCTATCTGGGTGAGTCCTAGTTCGTAATAGCCAAGTATGACGAGGAGAGCTGGGCAGAAAGGGAGCCTCAGGCCAACCTTGAAGTATTCCCTATGAACGGCACAAAACCCCTTCGGCGGGTTAGGAGCAAAAAAGTGCGGATCAGAAGGCAGCATGAGACCTTTCCTTGTTGATCCTGTACAACTCGCAGATTTCATCCAAGTCTCCCTGACCGAGAATGGATTTAACGTCCCTGCTATCGGCAATAGCCATCTCAAGGTCTAGGGTTCCGACGAGGTTAGTTTAAACTGGCTTCGGAAGATAATAAAAAGCAGGCTACAACGGAAGCTAAATTGTGAATGAATACAAAGAAGCAACTTACATGCAAAGGCATTTTGAAGATTGAATGGAGAAGTATAGCAATCGGTAGCCGGATCATGGTCTTCTGTTTTAATAGCAAGTGGTACGCAGGAACGATTGATATGACAGGGTTATAACTCCCCACTCACCTCGAGGGACACCTTTGTTCAGAGTTAGTGGGCAACGATGCCTCGATTCTCGAGACCGTTATGACGGTGTCGTAAAAGCTTCTTGCCACCTGGAACTCAAAAATTCAAAAAGCCACAAGTTTGGATGACCGGGCCGAGTCTCAACTTGGGTATATCTGAGCTGATCTCGTGAGGTCAGCTGGATTTAGGGGGCTTATGACGGATGTCGGATCAACACCTCGCCACGTGTCATCCCCACAGTAATCTAACAGTAAATGAGGGTAAGTAATAAACATCATAAGGTGCAAGAGCCCTAAGGATCCGAACCGAGCTCTGCTCGGCCACTCCCCGGCCTCGGTAGGTCGGCCTAGGCACAAACGAGCCCTCACGGCTCGGCCTAAGTCTATCTCATAGCAAATTCTTCCCCATGCATATTAAATCAGATAAGTACGGAAAGAATCCCGAGCCATCTAGGCTCTGATCTTTATATTCAAATCACCGAGATTACCTCCAAAAATCAAGGGGATCATATCATAACTATATCTTTCTTAGGGAACACGAAATTAGAGTCCAACATAGACACGCTACTGCTGAAATAGTGTCCTAAACCCAATCGGGTTGAATCGGATCCGACCGGGTCGGATCATTTCTACTATTTCTTTATGTTTATACATATATTAAATGGCTTTTCTATTGGCATATATATGTTCTTTTAAAGAACCAGTTATGAATTGTTATATGATAACGTCCTTAGTATTAAACTGTGATAGAGAAACCATGATAGGCGATTATGGTTGATGAGATCTCTAATCACTTTAATAAGTTTGATACTTAAATGTCTCTAGTCGATGTACTATTAAACAGGGCATTGATAAAACGTCTGCACTAGCACGTATTAGATGTCTTATGTCTTTAAGAAGCGAGGGATAGATCTCGCTCTCATCGAAGTGTAGAGACACTTGGGTATGCGTGGACGTGTATTAGAGAATGCGACGTTAGGATCGACCCACTTACACCGCTAAGTGTCACACTATGTGACGGTTGTGTAATTATCCTTAGGACCGGAGTCTTCATGGTATCACAGTATGGATTGTCATGCTTTGACACTATTGAGGTTTCCCCTAGCCACGGGGCGATCATGCGGTAGTGATTGGGTGTGATACTGAAGCATGCGGAGTATACATGTTTGGTCGTCTGGAAATCGCGTACCCTATCAGTAGGGGTGAATATCCGAAAGGGTCTTCTTATAAGGAATGTCTTACTCTCGTGAATCTTTGCAAAGTGGAAGTAAATGAGTTACTTCGAGAGAGCTTGATATCCAGATTATAAAATACGGTCGTTAATATTTGACACTCGACGTACGACCGTATGGATATTATTACAGCGATGGGATTGTAATTTACACGGTAACTGTTTCACATGAAAAGTAGTAGTCATTGCATTTAACTCTTCCGATGATTGGGGATCACGGTGTGTTGCTAGACGCTATCCCGTGATCGTTATGCATGAAGGGCATTTTCGTAAATTGCACTTTGTGTCTACGGCCAACATATTCGGAAGCCTATCGGGTCACACACATATGAACATCAAGTCGGATTAAAATGTGGTTATAGTTGATAACCAAATAAGGAAAGTTTTATCTCACGACTATAAAGGTTATAGTGGTAAATTAATATGGTGGTATTTATTTATTATGAATAAATATAATACAATATATTAATTATGTTGATTAATTAAATATACACATATTGTATGTGTGTCGAAATTATTGTGTATATTGATACACATGTATTTTGTAAATTAATTAATCATAGTATTATATTAATTAAAAAAATATTCCGGAAGCCAATTTGTTGGTCAAAGGGGCGCCACTTTCAATGTGTATAAGATACACTTGGATTGTGCAGTTTAATTAATAAGATACCATAATATTAATATTCGATATTAATTGATTTTTGGAAAATAGATTTATGTTAATAAGATAAAGAAATATTCAATATAAGATATTGTCAATATATATATCGTGGAATATATTTAATATAAGATATTGAATATTAATGAGATAAATCAATCAAATATATTTTCCTTATTTTACTAGTAAAATGTTTTCTTCCTCTCCACTCTAGTTGGGGTGCCCTTCTCACTATAAATAGGAGGTGGGTGTCAAGCTCTTTTGCAAATCACAACTCCAAGAGCTAATAGTTCTTGTGAAAAATAGAGATATCCTTAGAGAGAGTTTTGGGAGAGAGAAAAGGCCGGTCTAGCAGCCGGGTTTTCCTAGTAGCAATCCAATGGTGGATTCCGGCGGGTTGTTCGTGTGGACTAGCGGTAGAGGCCGAACACTTGGGCGGCTCTATGCGGAACTACTCTCCTTAGACGGTCAAAGCGTCGATATTTTAGATCAAGCAAGGTAACCACCGTCTACTACCTATGATGGAGGACCATCAAGCCATCATCATTTTCTACATAGCTCTTATGGTCCACGATTTCACATTGATGATCATTAACCGTCTAAGACTTATATCAAGTGATTTGCATGAGATCTGCATTCCCTTCAATGTGGAAAACTTATGGAACTTTAATTTATCATTTATTTTGATAAATTTAAGTTACTCATAATTATCAAGGGTCACTTCATTGGAGAATACAAGTTGTCCTTTATTTGGGCTAAAGTCGGTAGGTTTGCATATTCTGGCGGACTTGCACATTTTCATCGATCTAGTTGTCATCCCGTGGACTATTTTGATCCAAGAGAAGCCCAATGTGATGAAGTACATATCCAAATGAAGAGAATGATTTCTTACTTCGACTCATTTAACACATTTGGGCCGAAGAGCATGGATCATACACTGAAGAGAAGAGAAGATGGGCTTTTTGTTTCTTTATTTTTATTTGGAGTCTTATTATTATTATTAGTGTCCAATAAGGTCTACCAAGACCATCTAGCACGAAAAATTAGAAGTATTATGGTGATTGATTTCATCAAATCTTCATCTTATTTTGGTAGATAATCAATCAATCTGATTGGAGGATTATTTACTAATTTATGATTTGAAAATCTTTTGTATTTTTGGAATTATCTTTTTTTCTTTATTTCACCTAGACTTAGGAGTTGTCTAGGTTCATTTTATTTTACATTTTCTTATTTTATTTTTATTTTCTAGGAAACAAAATGCCAACATCCTTTGCCTATAAAAGGAGGGGCACACCATATGTATTTCACACATTGAATATAATTATATTGAGAGTTTTTCTCTTAGAGTTTTACAACTTTTGTTAAGTGCATTTTAAGTTTGTGAGCATAGCTTAAAGTGTTTCATTGTAGTCTTTGGCTTAAGGATCATTAGAAGGGTCTTGGCTTCTTCATAGCCATTGGTTCTTCTAGTCTCATCCTTGAGTTAAACTACTTTTGCTCAAGTCTTTTACTTCATCTCATTCTATTTTTATTTTCATTTTGGGATCTAAGCGTGATTATTCATTGTATTACTTAGGATTCTTGACAATTTCATTGTTAGGTGTCCAAGGTATACATCAACCTATTTGTTTATTGCTTAAACGAAGTCGATCTTGGGTCGATAGGAAATAAATTTTTGAATTCTGCTGCGTTCCTGCGTAGATTTTCTAACAGCTACACGCAACGCTAGGGCACAAGCCCCTCTATATAAACAATCCTAAGGAACTACGAAGACTTGATTCCAATACACACATTGGTTACGTAGGAAGCTTAAGACACAACTTCTCAAGTGCATTCTAAACCACCACCCAAACATCCCCCGTTTCACCTCTCTTTAGGGTTCCGCCTTGAACAGATTGTCATTAAGAGGAAGGTAACCCTGAATTTAATGCCCGACGATTTCCAAAGATCGCCAATGACCAGCAGTGACACACAATCAAAAGGGTAGGCCGGCGGGTAGGGGCAAAGCTCCTGGTGAGATTCGAGAATGTTTATTTTAATTTTATTGAAACAATGTCAGTCTTGCTATAAAAATATGTTCTACTAAAAATACTACCTCCTACTTCAAAATATGTTTCATCCTAGAATTTTCACATTGATTAAGAAAGTAGTTAAATGTAATTAATGTATGGATAAAATGTCTAATACACCCTTGATTATCATAAATGCAACAATCGTTAAATAAATAAAAGTGATTGGATTGATATAAATTAGAGATAAGATAAGAAAAAATATTTATTAATGCTCTCTTAGCATTGTGAATGAATTATATTATGAAACCAAAGTAAAAAATTAGAATGACTTATATTTTGGACCGGAGATAGTATAATTGATGTTTCTCGTGGCCGTAATTGTTTCTCGAGACCATGCATCCGTGTCCATTTATTTCTGTAGCTACCCATTCTTACTCAGATATATTTGAATTGTTTCCACACAATGTTGTTACTGCATTTATTTTACTGTATATGTTCATTTTGTTTTTCTGAATATTTTATAATTTTGAATTCTTTCTTGTGGAAATTTTATTTCGATGGTAACATTAATGATAGAGACAAAACCCTACTTATCAGCTCAAAGTCTACCCAATGTTTGATCATTCACATACCCCTAGTATCTAGTGTGACACTATATCGTAGACCTGGCCGGTTCCGGTGCTGGGGCCGGTTCCGACCTGGCGGGTCCCGCTTCCAAACCGGCGGGTTGCCGGAACCAGCGGGTCCACGGGTTGCCGGAACCGGCGGGTCCACGGGTTGCCGGTTCCCGGAACTGGCGGGTATACGGTTCCACTCCGGTTTAAGGTTCTACCGGACCCGGACCGGCCCGGAACCGGCGGTTCTACGAACCGGACGTGAAGCCGGCGGTCAAACCGGCCGGAACCGGCCCGGAGGACCCGTACCGGCGTTTTTTTTCTTTTCTCCAACGTCTATTTTTTCAAATTTTTGAATAAATTTTTTTTAAAAAAAATTTAAAATATCACACGCTAATCACACTATAAATACATATCCACTTCATCACTTTTTACTTACATTATATTCTAACTCTCCTATTATCATAATATTATCTACCATTATAATATATTTCGGACAGTGATTTGAAGTTGTTTTGAATAAATTTGTTTACTTTATCACATTCGAAATATATTATTTTGCAATGTCTATCATTGCATGTGTCAGCTTTTCGATTTTTTTTCGTGTATAAAATGTTACTGATGCAACTACCGGGGAAGTGAATCCTTCAAAATTTAAGGTTGTTTGTAAGGTTTGCAAAAAAGTCTATCATTATCAGCGTGAAATCGGTCTTGGTTCTTATGTACGACACTTACGAACAAGGCATTCCGAGGAATATGAAAATTATATGCATGATGCGCGGAGACGTTGAGATGGGTAGCCGGGTAGGATGTGACATGTAACAACGTTTACATGCACGTTATGAAAAATTGATGTAATATCAATGTTGAATGTTGTTTTTGTAGTGTTTTGTTGTATTAATTTAGTTTTATCAATGTAACTGCTTACATAGAATAATCGGTATCCATCATTTATTGTATTAGTATGGTGTTAAGTAATGTGTATCAAGTGATTCAAGTGTGCCGTCATTGATGTATTTTTCAATTATGTAATGATGTTTCTTAATAAAACAACTTTTATATAAATTTTGCATCGATTCATTAAGATATAAAATCAACTTATATGCATAATATTATAAGTATAAATCAACGTAATCACGATATGAAATATACGTTTATTCACTTACAAATTAATCATAAAAAATAAAAAATTAGAAAACTACGCATTATGCTTTAATTTACTTACAAATTATTTAGAATATAAGTTCCAAGCCGTGTGTTTTTTTTTTTAAATATAGTTATGAAATTAAATATATTGTATTATTGATTTTTTTGGAACCGTGATCTGAACCGTCTGGAACCGGGAACTGCCGAGACCCGGAACCGGCCTGGAGAACCGCCAAACCCGCCGGTTCCCGAGACCCGGCAGAGCCGGCTAGAAATTGGAAGCGGTTCCAGTTCCATTTTGGACCTGGAACCGACGAGTCCAACCAGAAAAACCGTTCCGGCCAGGTCTACTATGTCGTGGTGTAAGATCGACTTCTCAAAAGTTTATTATTTTTATTTTTAGAAAGACTTCTCAAAAGTTGAATATGGTCGTTTGATCAATTAAAAATCAAAGTATCATAATTTGGAATCACTTTTATAGATATTGAATTTATAATAATTGTGTCTCACAAGTAAGTTTAGGGGAAGAAAAATAAAATAAAATAAAATAACCTACAGTGGGCTTCCTCCGGAAGTATTTTCTCTCTAGTTCCTTTCACTAATCCTTCTCCGTCTACTTTATTACGACCGAGATTTCCTCCGGCTACCGGCCGGAGGTGCTTCGCTCCTCCGACTGTAATACTCAATCAATGGTGGCATCATCATCCAATCCTACAGCTAACCCAGCGCTTTCTACAAAATCGTATGCTCAAGCTCTCAACCAATCAAAATCACCAACTCCGGCTACATTAGATATGGTCGTTCAAAATTTCAGTTCCGATTACACGGTAGGGCTATTGGATTTCAAGCATGTTTTAATCAATTTCAAAGGGGAACAAGATTACATTCAGTTGTACTCTAGACCGCAATGGTTTGTTACTAGTAAGCCAATGCGAATACTGAAATGGACGCCTGACTTCCATGTTGATGTTGAATCGTCAATTGTTCTGGCCTGGGTAATTTTTCCTAAATTACCTGCCCACCTTCATGAGAAGGAGATTTGGGAGATAATTGTTAGAGGTTTTGGAACCTTTCTACAGGCTGATGCTGCTACAAAAAGTTTTAAACGTCCTTCCTTAGCCAGGGTGCAAGTAGAAATTGATCTTCTAAAACCAATACCGAACAGGATTTGGATTCAACAAGGGACCTCTCAAGGCTTTTGTCAAGAAATTTGTATTGAAACCCGAATTGCCACAAGATTGTAAATTTCAGAGGCACGTTGGTCATGATGAAGATACACATCGTTATAAACATCCCGATCTAAGAGCACAACGGGTAGAACTGAACATAATATTTCCAGTGAGGAGCAAAAGAAGGAAAAAAAGGTATACCCAAGTCTCGGTAGAGAAGAAAAGGAGACCCCTCCAGGGCCTCAGAGAAACCTTCAATCCAATCTTCAAAAGCTGCTGAGGTTGAAACAACACATGTCTTAACTCCAAAAAACGGGCCATTGCTTTCTATGGATACTAATATCATGTCCTATCTAAAAAAGGCTAGGAAAGTTAAGGAAAGAAGGGACAGTGGATGTGTCTCTGACCAAGACCTCCCAAGTACAATTGGTTTTACTAGGCAAGCAGACAAGATAAACTTCCAGCATGCTAAACAAATGTTTGAGGATAGACTTCATCAAAGAGAGGTCCAGCTGGCCCGTCTAGGGAAGGTAATTAATATTGAAGAAACACCTTTGGAAGATGAGTCTGATTTTATTTATGTTACCAACAGAAGGAGAAAAAAGAAGCAATAGAGCCAAACATAAGGGCACTATCCTTAGAATTTCGTTCAAAACTTCAACAATGATGAAATGCCTCTTCTGGAATATTAGAGGGCTTGGCTCTACAAGCTCTATTAGACGTCTGAAAAAGCTAATAAAAATCAATAAATTTTCTTATGTTGCAATATCTAAACCGATGCTCCAGAATAGTGCTTTAGATTCTATAAAAAAAATAAACTAGGTTTTCAGCATTCTTTTGCTGCACCTTAGAATAAACTTTGGGTTTTTTGGTCTTGGCTGGGTAATTTTGATGTATACTGCACCAATGAACAAGCTATACATATCAAGTTTTCTGGTTCTCCTAGCTGAAGTGTTTATGCTAAACGTACTAGTCTTATAGAAACATTCTGTGGGAAGATTTATGCAATATGATGGATTCTCAGATCCCTTGCTTAATTGGTGGTGACTTTAATGTTATAAGATCCTTGGATGAGTATTCTGGTATGGCTCAGCCTGATGCTGGAGCAATGAGGGATTTTAATCAAATGATTGCTACTTGCTCTCTCCTTGAACCTTCCACATCAGGTCCCCTTTTTACTTGGGCGGGATGGAGAAACTCTGTTTATGTTCAAAAAAGATTAGATAGGGTGCTGATAAATGAAAGTTGGCTAGACATTTTTGGTTGTGGTTTAGTCAAGATTTTGGACAGGGCAGGCTCAGATCATAGGCCCTTGAGTTTTGATCCAGAGGTTAGAAAAAAGGGTCCCTCTGTCTTTAAATTTCAGAATAAGTGGACTATGCATAAGAATTTTCACAGTATGGTTCAGCAGGAAAGGAATGCACATGAGGTAGCCACTTCTATGGCAAGTTTTATGTATAAACTCAAACTTCTTAAGCATGCTTTGAAGATCTGGAACAAACAGGTCTTTGGGGATGTTCATAAAAAGGTGTTGGAGTTGGAAGCTAAGGTTTTGGAGCAGGAAATTATCTATGACCAAAATCCTATTCCTGAAAACAGGGAGAAAACTCATCAATTAAATGCTGAATATTTTCTTGCCTTGGCACAGCAGGAGGAGTTCTGGAGGCAAAAAGCTAAGTATAAGTGGTTTAAATAAGGGGATAGAAATACAGGCTTCTTCCATGCCTCTGTAAAAGATAAGATTAGCAAGATGCAAATTCTTAGAATCCTGGATGCGAATGGAGAATCGTGTAGTAATCGGACTGATATTGCAAAAGAGGCCATTAGATTCTTTTTTGTCTTGCTTAATCAGGAAGAGCAATCTGAGGAAAGTGATATTCAGTATCTTCTAGAGTTCATACCTACCTTACTCATAAAGACAACATTTCCTTAACTAAACCTATCACCATGGAAGAGGTTAAGAAAGCCGTGTTTGATTTAGATCCTGCAAGTGCCCTTGGGGTTGATGGTTTCTCTGGTTCTTTCTACAGACACTGCTGGGACATTATTCAAATGGATGTGTATCATGTTGTACAAGATTTTTCTCCGCAATAACATCCCCAAAGCAAATGGGATCTACTTTAATTACTCTCATTGCTAAAAAAATTTGCTCCTACATCCTTTGCTTTGATTATAGACCTATATCTCTCAAGACCTTCTTCAACAAGATCTCAGACTAAGATTCGACCTCCGCACTCCAACCCTTGCATCCTATAATCATATCTCAACAACAATCGCTTTTTTTGCAAGAAAAGGACATTGCCGATAATGTCCTGTTGGTCCAAGAATTAGCACAGTTCATCCACAAAAAGCTAAAGGCCATAATATTATTTTTAAGCTTGATATCATGAAGGCTTTTGATAGGGTTTCCTGGTATTTTCTCGGGCAAGTTGCTTCAAAATTTGGTTTTAAAGAGCCATTTATACATTTGGTTATGAACAATCTCTCCGGCAAATACTTCTCTATTCTTCTCAATGGTTCTCCTGTTGGATTTTCTCTTACAAAGAGGTATTAAACAAGGTGACCCCCTCTCTCCTTATTTGTTCATCATTCTAACTGAAGCTATTTCTAGAGGTTTAAAAAGAATCATGACTCTTGGTACAGATACTTATGCTACCCCTACTGGCTTTGCTCATATCACTCACTCTCTTTATGCAGATGACCTTATTATTTTTGCAAGAGCAGCTAGGACTACCATTAATAAGCTGGCCAGTTTCTTGGCTACCTATGAAAGGGCCTCTGGACAGAAGGTCAACAGAAGCAAAAGCTCTTTTATTATGTCTAGTAGAGCTCCTCAAAATGCCATTCAGAATGTGGAAGCTATAACTAGTTTTCAACAGGCTACTTTACCCTTCACTTATTTGGGATGCCCTATTTTCTAAGAAAGAACCAAGTCTTCCTACTTCCAATCTCTGATTGATAAATTTGAAGCTAAGCTTAATAAATGGTACACAAAATACCTAACTCCTGGGGGCAGACTGATCCTCATCAAACATGTCTTATCCTCTGTCCCTATTAACATTATGTCTCAAATCAAGTCGCCCATGGCTACTATTCAGAAACTGGAACAGATTATGGCTAATTTCCTTTGGCATGACAGTGACAATCATAAGAGAATGCACTGGAGAAGCTGGCAAAATGTGTACTATCCAACACCAGAAAATGGCCTTGGTATTAGAAGTCTAAAGATCTTTCAGCAAGGCTAGCTTGTAAACTATGGTGGAAGTTCATCAAAGAATCCCCAAGGTTGTGGGCAATAAATGTGATTTACGATCCTACCCTCTTTATAAGCTCTATGCTTGGAAGTCTGGGTCCAAGACAAGAATGCACTCGACTGTAATATGGTGTATCTTACTAGTCCTATCAACAAATGGGTATGGACTTTAGTTAATTATGGTCATTTTTTTGTTTCCTCTGCTTATGAAGTCCATAGAACCAAGAGATCATCCCTGTTCAAATTAGGAGAAATCTGGAAGCCCTATATTCCTCTCAGAATTGCACTTTTTAACTGGAAACTTTACAATGGGTTGCTGCCTTTTGCTGATCAGCTGCATAAGATGGGGTTTTCAGGACCTTTTAAATGCTTAAACTGCTGTCATGATGATAATATGGATCATGTTTTCTGGAGCTGTCCTAGGGCCCAAGAATTATGGAAGTTCTTTCAAAATGCTCTTAAATACTATCCGGCTACTGAAAACCTACATGATGTGCAAAAGGCTTAGAGATATACTAACATCAAATGAGCTCTTGGCAAGGTTATTCAGATCATCCCTTCCCTCGATTCTTTGGGGTCTTTGGAAAGATAGATCAAAGATTTTGCATGATAATACCATGGATACCAATCAGATTATCAAGAATATTGTTCACGATCCGCAAAACACATGCCAAAGTTATGAATCTCACCAAAAGAATAGTGATGACTTAATTCTTGTTAACACAGCCCTCTCAAAAATCTTGATGCTAGACCACAAAAGACTGCCGTTGCTGTTAGATGGCATGCTCCTCCTTCTGCCTGCTATAAAGCTTAATACTGATGGCTCCTCCCTTCAAAATCCGGGCCTAGCTGGGGGTGGTTTCATCATTCGTGATGAACACATCACTCTTATTATTGCAGGTACTAGAGCTTATGGTATAGCTACAAATTTTGAGGCAGAGCCGAAGGCTCTTATAGATGGTATTCAGCAATGCATTGACCTGCAACTTCATAATGTTGAAATAGAATCTGACTCTAAGCTGCTTGTTGAGATGATTCATGGAAATTCCTAGTCTCCATGGAGATATGTGACTGAGATTTTTCTCTTGACTGAGACCTTGCATCAGAATAATTTCAAGATCAGGCATATTTTCAGAGAAAGCAATATGGCTGCTGATTTCTTGGCTAAGAAGGCTAGTTCAACCCAACACAATAGTACTATTCACATGGGGGAGGTTGATGGGAAGCTTAGAGCTATCCTTCTTGAAGATTTGCTCCAGCTGCCCCATGTCAGATACTACTAATGGATAGAAGCTTTCAGAAGGTCATTACACTTGGAAGCACCCTTCAGTCCCTCTCTAAAGGGTGCAAACCAGGTCGTATCTACATTCTCTGTGCCATTTTACATATAGCTTTTATCTGCAGATTATCTTTTGATATGATTATTGGCAGGATTAGATCGATCAACAATCACTACGATGACTTCATCACCCAAGATTTCATGGATTATTGCTTGGCTTGCGAGATGGTAGCGAGTTTCATTTGGGCGCTTTTGCGTGAGATCAAAGCGTAAGATTACAAAGAAATCGAATGATGGGCGATTTTCCCATAGATTACATGTCATTTTTAAGGCTTGATAGGACTTATAGGACTTTTCAAAAAGATGTTTTTGGTTTTTTCCTTTTGCTGGGAGGTTTTTCCAGTGTGTCAAGGCCCGTACTCTTCCCCTAGCACCCGATTTTTCCCACCCTGGGTTTTTCGGACTAGGGTTTTAAGGAGGCGGGGTTGTTCACTGAAGACATTATTGGAGTGAGGAGGCCATGGATGGCAACACTTGTAATTTTTTCTGCTTATTAATAAAAATTACAAGTTTATCAAAAAAAAAGTTTAGGGGAAATTGGAAATTCAGGTCTTGTCCCTCCCTCTTGGAATTAAAGTTTCATTTTGGACCAAACTCGTATTTAGGTATAATGACAATAATATTGTCGATTGACATCTATTAACGACAATAATATTGTCGTTAACCCACACATACAGACTATAGATCATTATTGGCGTAACGAGGTGTATTTTATGCCAATAATATTGTCATTAAATACGTAACGACAATATTATTGGCGTTAAATACCCCTCGTTATGCCAATAACGGTTTAAACGATGCTATTATTGTCGAAAACTCTTCTTCTCCCCCAAATTATCATTCTGCTGCAAAAAAAATCCAAAATTTCTCAGAAAATGATCTGATTTCGCAATGGATTCCGGGGCTCCTTTGGAACAAATGGATCAAATTGCACAACGTCAAATAACCCCTGAGGTTAATATTAATGTGTATCTTTCATTTTTTTTCGCATAAGAAGCTAAATCTTAGATTATTTGATTGTTTGATTTTTATTGTGCAATTTGTAAGTATTTTTGTTTACTTTGATGTCAAAACGTGTTGCTTATCATGATTTTGCAAAAGGAGGGGTAGATTGGTTAGGGTTAGGGGGTGTTTTTGAATTTCCTGAAAAATCTCACCATTACGCTCTGAATAATGATTTAACGCCAATATTTGGGTGTTATAGATTCGTTGTTATTGGCGTGAAATATGTTTTTAACGACAATAATATTGTCGTTAAGTGCTGTTTAATGCCAATAATATTGGCATAGAGTGTTTTTTAACGCCAATAATATTGACGTAACGAGTTGTTTAACGCTGTGTATAATATTTGTATGCAATGACTTAGCAATTTTTTAGTGTTTAATATAATTCAATATACATAGTTTGTATGTATAATAATTTAATAGCCTTGTTATAATGGTGTGCACATAATTTGACTTAGTATAATTTGGATGTAATATTTAATAGCCATGTATAATATAATTGCCTTGGCCTTGTTGATAATGTAATGTAATTGCCTTAGTATATTAATATGCTCAATATCACTGACAATGTAACCTAACGAAAACGACGATGATGAATAACACATATAACATTACACAAATAAGAACGAACAACGACAATAACATCGACGAATTCTGTTCTGCCTTACGGTGAATGCCTCCACCCGAAAGGGAGGTTCTTGTAGGTCTAGATTGTTTTCAATTCCACTCTTTCCTTCTCACCAGTTATGGCCTTCCTCATGCCTGTAAGAAATGAGGTTCTATAGGATAGCTCGTAGAGGATTTGTAGGTTCTCTTATTCATCTCTCCACTCAACAGCTTGGTAAAGCCTTAGCCGGAAGCGAGGCTTCCTGTAGATTATATATTATAGTGTTGTTTCGCCGGACTCGTCCGGCATCTCCATCACTCCTCCCATGGTTTACTAACAAACAATGCAACTAAATGACACAAAACTTAATATTCAAAACCTCACCGTTACTTGGAAATAATTGACTGTACGCAAGTAATGTTATTATAAACGTATATCCTACATTGTAATTATATTTATATGTATGCTGCCTTAAACTTTTAACAAACAACAATGCAACTAAATCACACAAATAACTAAACAAACAAAACCTCAAATCGTAACAACTTATATGAAAATAGAGACGACACAACACGACTTTTACGTTTATGAACCTATATGCATATTTCCATGTATGTATATGTGCATATATATATATATATATATATATATATATATATATATATATATATATATATGGAAATATGCATATGTATTTCCATATATAGAAATATACGTTGTAGCCGTGTAGAGCTCAAGAGTAAAAGTTTACACACATATGTGTGTTTATTAGACTTATTATAAATATACGTGAAATTTGTAATGTATATATATGTATGTATACATAGGTCATATATATATATATATATATATATATATATATATATATATATATATATATATATATATATGACATATGTATACGTATATATATATACATGACAACTTTTATATTATATTTATATACATAGTTTGATTTCAAATCTATATGAACACACACATATAATATATATGCACACACACACACACACACACACACACACACACACACACACATATATATATATATATATATATATATATATATATATATATATATATATATATATATATATATATGTGTTACATATGATGTAATATTTATGCATGCTCGTTATAATTGTGATTTGCAAATGTAGGCACCTCCGAGCGTATATAATTGATCCATGGAGTCAATTCAAGGGAGTGTGGAATTTTAAAGGGAATCCGTAAGTTGACAAGTGTTTTAACAAATTTAAAAAATGTGAGCGTGGGTGATGTAGATTTTGAAGTCGAGTTCGACGATCCATATTTAGGCATTTTATAGAGGCGAATGAAATACATGAAAAGTGGAAGTTCTGTGGGATGATTTTCAGATATCTTGGATTCAACATGGTATACCCCGACATGCCTGATGAGCTACATTTTAGGTTTGGTAACCCCGGGACAACATGCGTGTTTCGAAAGAGAGAGTTCGCCATGATATCTGGCTTACGGTTTGGCCATCTTGATCCGAATTTGGCTACGGGTACTTATATGTGCTTTGGACCCGGATGTTACTTGGAAACATATAAAAAACAATCGATTACCATAAAACACTTGGAGAGGGAATTTGAGCATCATGTACGAGACGGTTCTCATACCAGTGAGATTTTATACTGGTTAGCGTTGGTGTATTTTATTTATGGATATCTATTAGGTTGGAATGACAGTCTTGGAATCCCAAAATAAATATTCTCCCTCGTTGAAGATTTGAATATTGTAAACGAGTCTCCATGGGTGGAGTACTTGTGGCGAATTACTTATGAAAAGATATCAAACCTCATATAGATCGTTAAGCGCTTCAGTGTACAGAAGCAGGATCGAAACCAGCACAAGCCACCGGTTGACGGGTGGGCACCTGCTTTAGTATACTGGGCTTATGAACTTTTCCCATGTTTGCAAACATGCAAACCACCTTTTTGTGTGCGTATTGACATTGAAGCCATCCCTCGGATGTTGAGATGGATATGCGTGGATAGTACACCGCGTGGACCCACCATGGAAACGAAAGTTATGCATGAGGTAATAAATGACATTCCATTTAATAAAATGCATTTAAGATTATGTCATACCGTGATTAAAGATTCTTTTAAATGTCTTGATATTTTTTGTGTGCAGGTCGGTATGTTGGATGGTATGACAACCGACAACGCTGAAGTTGAATTTCTACGTGGGCTCGGCCCACTGCAGAGCGAATTTCACATCCCCGATGCACGTTTCCACAACACCGACAACAAATTTCCACAGTGGGTTCAAGCAAGCCGCGGCCATTCCCACTCATGGCAAGCGTAAAGCAGTTCAATCTTTTATAATTGCCACGACTGTAGGTACTAGTCAATCCAATGTTCCTTGTTTAGACCATAATGATGTACCTTCCACTATTAGACATGAATCGGCATCCCGGGGATGCGTCTGTAAGATGTAATATCGTCGGATGGATCATGGATCCACCCGATTACGCAGCGGAAAGTACAAGATCTAGATCTAAACAATCAAAGCACATAAAATAATAGATCTAAACTACGAGGGGGTTTAGATTACCAACCTTTTTATGGTGCAATTACTCCAAGAACAAAAGGTCAATTCAAGCTAGTTGAGATCCTAGTTGAGAAGCCAAAGTCTTCCAACGTGTGTCTCCAAGCACGACCAGGTGGATGGTGTTTCAAACCGCTTGACCTCCTCAATATGCTACCGGAATAATCCCGAGGATTATCCCAACTCGAAACCCTAGTGTTGAAGCCGAAAATTCTAAGCTTCCAACACTCATGTATATCGCATTATTTGTGATGTTTTAAGGTTTGAGAGAACTCTCTTTATATAGGAGAGTAATCCTCGTCCTCCAAGGATTTAATAATTAAAATATAATTATTAAATTAATCCTTAATTTAAATATAAGATAAATATAATATATATCCCAAACAAATTAGGATAAATAAATATATTATCCAATATTCTATGATTTATCATTTAACAAATAAATAATTAAATCATATATTAAATAATTATCCAAGAAAACTAATTTCTCTCTAATTAAATAATAATCCAAAAATACGGCCAATACCCTAATATATTAGGTCATCCACGCATCTCACACACTTGGGCCGAGTCCACGAAAAAATTCTTTTCCATGTATTTAATTATCTAGTCTAACTCAACAATTAATCCATATATCAATTAAATAGTCCAATCCAACTATTTAATTATAAATAAGGTGAAACGACGAGAAAACATATGCATGTTAGGAGCCACGTCGGGGACCATGGACCAATATTCAGTAGCTAAAATAAATTAAATAATATTATCCGTCAGACCGAACAATAATATTCAATCTATTAATTCCGGGATTACACCACCATAAACCCGAAACTGAACTCTGCTTAATATAGATAACTTACACTCAACCATGAGTTGATAAGGTGTCCACCGATATATTCATTACATACGGATAAATCCTCCATAGATCGCTTCGCTTCGATTCGGGATATCTCCGTAAACCCTTCTCGAAACCTCTTATCCTTATTTACCATTAACCCCTAAAGTGATCAATTAGTTCATAACTAATATAATATGAACTCCCGGATCGATCGCTTTAGGATTAACAAATAAGGGAATCTGTCTCGCCTACTTCCCGAGGAAGGAATGGATTCCATATTCAGATAGCACTGTACTACTCACTCATCCTAAAATAGAGCCAACGAGAAGTGTTGGACCACATACTACTAAGTGATCCTTACTAACACATCAAACTCTACCCTAGTCTAAGTAGTTGTCTCAGATCACCCTCAAGATTGAGATTAATCCATATATGATCATCTTGTGATTCGATAAGACTTCTCAATCACGGAATTATATCGAGAACTCAAATCAAATCGGCCCAAATTTATATGATTATCATCATATATAAATGCCCCACTAGGTACCCTATTACCGATAAAGACGGATAAGATCACACACCTAAAGTGTTCAAAAGCGCATTATTAGCAAATTAATCTTGAGACCCGCATCTGATTAATAAACGCTACGGACTAAGTTAATTTTAAGTACATCTCACTAACTCAATCCTTTTGTGTATAGCCATACAATCGAAAGTTATGTGATTACATAAACGAGGTACTTAGGGTTTTCAAAGCAGTGTCTTAATTATAAGCATACACGCATATAATAAGATGAATTATTAATTCAGTCCTAAAACAATTACATAATTGTCTTTTGGGCACTACACCTAACAGCGTCCTACGGGGTGATGATGACGATAATGGGGATGACGGTATTGATGGTGAAGGAGAAGATCATGCTGATGTCCATATCCAGTCACCTATGCAGCGCCGTACTAATGTTGTTGATGGAGGGAACACTATTTGAGGAGACCCGGTAATTGATGCGGTTGTAGAAGATATAATTGAAGGAAGAAGAATATATGTTCTTGGAATATATAATCCGAGTTAAACATTGAGATGGAAGCAAATAAACAAATGTATTTGTAAGGATATTTTGAGTGAACAATTTGTTCGTTCTTGCATGGGTACATGGGTACAGTGTCAAGTCTTTTCACCAGTCGTGCATGGGGTCTAGGGATTATACGACGATAATATTGTCGTCAAATGGCCTCTTACATCGATAATATTGTCGTCAAATGAGAATCCCTGCAATGTGTGGTAGCTATCGGCTGGTCCCACACGTCAAGTGGTGGTGAGTTATGACCGTAGGCAGGACACATGGGTACAGTGTCAAGTCTTGTCACCAGTCGTGCATGGGTCTAGGGATTTTATGATGATAATATTGTCGTCAAATGGCCTCTTACGTCGATAATATTGTTGTGAAATGAGAACCCTTGCCATGTGTGGTCACTATCGGCGGGTCACACACGTCAAGTGATGGTGAGTTATGACCGTAGGGAAGGCACATGGGTACAGTGTCAAGTCTTGTCACCAGTCGTGCATGGGGTCTAGGGATTTTATGATGATAATATTGTCGTCAAATGGCCTCTTACGTCGATAATATTATCGTGAAATAAGAATCCCTGCCATGTGTGGTCGCTATCGACGGGTCCCACACGTCAAGTGGTGGTGAGTTATGACCGTAGGCAAGACACATGGGTACAGTGTCAAGTCTTGTCACCAGTCGTGCATGGGGTCTAGGGATTTTACGATGATAATATTGTCTTCAAATGGCCTCTTACGTCTATAATATTATCGTGAAATAAGAATCTCTGCCATGTGTGGTCGCTATCAGCTGGTCCCACATGTCAATTTGTGGTGAGTTATGACCGTAGGCAGGACACATGGGTACAGTGTCAAGTCTTATCACCAGTCGTGCATGGGGTCTAGGGATTTTATGACGATAATATTATCGTCAAATGGCCTCTTACATCGATGATATTATCGTGAAATAAGAATCCTTGCCATGTGCGGTCGCTATTGGCGGGTCCTACACGTCAAGTGGTGGTGAGTTATGATCGTAGGCAGGACACATGGGTACAGTGTCAAGTCTTTTCGCCAGTCGTGCATGGGGTCTAGGGATTTTACGACGATAATATTTTCGTCAAATGGCCTCAAACGTCGATAATATTGTCGTCAAATGAGAATCCCCGCCATGTGTGGTCGTTATCGGCGGGTCCCACATGTCAAGTGGTGGTGAGTTATGACCATAGGCAGGACACATGGGTACAGTGTCAAGTCTTGTCACCAGTCGTGGATGGGGTCTAGGGATTTTACGACGATAATATTATCGTCAAATGGCCTCATACGTCGATAATATTGTCGTCAAATGAGAATCACTGCCATGTGTGGTCGCTATCGGCGGGTCCCACACCTCAAGTGGTGGTGAGTTATGACCGTAGGCAGGACACATGGGTATAGTGTCAAGTCTTGTCACCAGTTGTGCATGGGGTCTAGGGATTTTACAAAGATAATATTGTCGTCAAATGGCCTCTAACGTCGATAATATTGTCGTGAGTAATTATACTTCATACTGTGCAAATTTGTCACGGCCGGCACTTTTACATACTTGACAACTCTGTATATATCATGAGCTTTTACACTACCTCTGTATAACCCTTTGTTTTACTTCACCCTAATCACAATGTCTGAACCGAATTCCCCTACATCTTCTGGTCCTCCGGAATGGCTGAACCAAATTTCCCCGGGTCTGATAATCCTCCGGCATGGAATCCTCATCAACCTATGTTTGTTAATGACCCTAGAAGGGGTGTTAATAATCACTATTACGACTGTCAGACACTAAGGTTGAGGTTTAGAACAGACGAAGAGCATTCAAATTGGATTTGGATCTTTCAAGATAGAGCTTTTGTCGGAGAGAGGAGAATTGTATAGAAGAGTCTACCTACCAAGATGAAGAGTCTCTTACGCAGGATTTCAATGGAGCGCCTCGCAAATAGTCTTGCACCGATATCGACTATGAATCGATCAATTGTTCGTGAATTCTATGCAGTTTTCAGGTCAAACGTAGCTGGGAAGTACCTCCCCATAGCATCAGGGGTGCACAAGTTACGTGAAGTAGTTAGTTGTTGCCTTGGAGGTGGACTGGATCAATAACTACTATGGTGTAAGTGGAGTTGAAGAATCTAGTGACTTCTTCAACCGTTCTTACAACGTTCATATAATGCAACGTCTAATTACTCCGTTAACTACTGCCTACCGAATGGGAGCGTGTTATGATCAAATGGTTTGCCAATAGCGTCTATGGTACTATACACACTCTTGAACCGCCATTTGATTTGTACGTTTTGTTGTACGCAGTTCTCAATTACGAAGTTGACTTTGGACGTTACATCATTAGTAGGATTTATGACATATCGCTTGGCAGAAGTGGTGATGGTTATATCTATTATCCATTTCTTATCATGGCTATCACAAGAGATTTTCACGTATAGGAGTATGACACGGATGAAATTTCGGAAAATTATGACATTTCCTTTGATGTTTAGAACTATAAAAAAAATTATGTAGAAGGGTTGGGGTAGAAGTATGAGCTCAGTAAGACATTGTTTGGCAATCGGTCGATGTCATCTTCAATAATCCGGTTAAGGGTTTATTTAAGTAACATTGTCTACTAATTTGATGTTGTCTTTTTTACTTTGATGTTTTCAACTTTAAAAAACCAAGTTTGTCTTGTATTAATGGCTCCAAATTATTAAGTATTCATACTCAAACGATTACACGTTGAATAGTGATACATTGAGATAACAATAAGATGACGCTTAAATAAACCAAGGGTGATCATTAAATACGATAGGATGACGCCTAAATAAATGCCCTTCAATGTTTAGCAATCACCACATTAAACACGACGTGATTTTCTCTAGGTTGATCAACGACTTCAAAGTTGCATTCATCTCCAACATTTAGGTCATTGTGCGTAATGAAATCATTCAATGTAATATCCCGAATTTTCGACTTCTTAATTTTTGGTAAAGGATTCAAATTTTTTTTTTTTGAGGACTATCTTTGGCTTTAATTAAATGGAAGGATTTTTTTATGATCCTTTACTTTTTTTTTCTTAATTAAAAGAAGGGAAAAATACTAAAAGGCTATTGGTGATTAAAAAGGATTTTAACCCTCAGAAACTTCCAATTAATCAAATTAGATTTTCTTTCCTCCTTACTTCCAAAGAAAAAAAACACGTGAAACCCTCCTTTCTCCCCCTAGCCGCCGTCCTCTTTGTGAAAAGAAGGAGAGAAATCTCTCCTTCGTGTTAAGGATTGTTGCCGCCGTCATTGTCGCCGGTAAGGTTCGCTCTTCTTGTTTCTCAAATTGAGCATGACGATCGGCCGCCAAAGGCCATGGCCGATCCATACATGCGTGTGTGGGAGGGATGATGTCGTTTCGGTTTGCCTTTTTATTCATTGGAATTGTGTTGTAATTTTAGTATCTTTCCTTCTATCTATAGATATAGATTCGAGCTTCGTTGAGGAACGTTTCTAACTTAGCAAGGGCTTTCAAAAACGCAGCAATTCCGGTAAGGATATTTCTAAGTTACGTTTTCGTTTGGTTCGAAAGATGGGAATTTTAGTAATGTATAGGGTGGTGTAAGTTGTTTGGGTTGTGTAGCATTGTTGATCAGGATTTTAAGTACAAGTTGGGGCTGTTTACTGTGTTTTTAGAATGTATAGGCCTTTGTGTTTGTGCTTGGAAGCAGAAAACAAATTGCTGTAAATCTTTTGTCAAAAGCGTTTACGTGGTTGGTCATGCTTTGGAGTATTAAATGTCCGTAAAATGTGTTTGGCTTTGGGTTACAAGTTATAAATGTTATGGTGCTGTTGGAGAGATTTTGCATCACTAAACAAAAGAAAATTTATAAACCCTAACCTAATTGCAAAACTAACTCCTAACCGGCCGAATACCGGGTTGTTGATAGTAGAGCGAGATAAGTAAGGGTCGATCCACGTGGAATTGGGATGTTGAATCTAATTTCATTAACTCTCTCAATTGTTACTCAAAGAATGAATAAACAAAAGAAACGAAAGAACAAAGCATAAAAACAAAAAACATAAACGAACAATCAAAATAAAGCTAACCTAAGAAACATGGGAACAACCAAAGTACAAACCTAAGTGATTTCAATTCTAGTTAATCTCATGATTCTAATTCAGCTTTGTGGTTTCACCCTTTCACGAGACACAAATCCCTAATCTCTTAGTGAACTTATCTCTCAAGCTATGAAAGCCTACTTTCAGTGAGTGAATTCAATTATCTATCTCTCATCTTTCGAGTGTTGAGACTGATTTACCAAACAAAACACGGGTGTAGATTCAATTAACTCTCGCTTTTAAAGAACCTAACAACCTAGGAATCTAACTCATTAACTTGTCATCATTAATGGCTAAAAACCCTATCTTTCTATGGTGATCTAACGCTTACGCAACTTCCGTATTATAAACATCAATCGTGAACTAATCTTTCGATTCTAATTCACATGGCATACAAATCATAGAAAAAATACAAACTAAATCAAACGTCATGAAGAAAAACTGGAATTAAATTAATCATAAGAGAACTCACATAGTCTTGATACAATGGTTGAACTCCATGGAAACGAAAAGAAAAGCTACATAATCTACTCCCAATCTAACCTCGGTTCACCCGAGCACAAGGCTCGGGTGACCGCCTTCAAACTCCCAAGTCGGCCGCTTTGCTCCTCGTAAAATTCGAGTATAAAAAGTATATCCTTAGGGTTGAGGATATGGCTCTATTTATAGAGATAAGAGGCGGTTTGGTCGAAAGTCGGCGGCGACGGGCGCTCATTATCATGGACGCTGCTCATTTCTTGAACGGGATCGACGCTTCGTCTGCATACGCGTCTGAACTCTCTCGAATGTAAAATACGATTATGGACGCCGCATGGACGCCAGCTTCACCCTTGGACGCTAAATGCTTTCTTATATGGACGCCGTCCACCGACGATCAAATCTTGATTTTTCCATCTTTATCTTGATTGATTTCTTTCCTTATCTCTTTTATTCTTCCATAAATTCAATTGATCCTTCCTCAACTCGAAATTGGCTCTTTAGATCACCTTTTCCATCATTAATTGGGTATCTACAAATATAAAAACATACCAAAACGTAATAATTTCCAAAATAATATAAAACATCAAATAAACATAAAAATCGATACGCTTTCATATTTAATCATTAAAACCTCATTTACTCAATATTTGACTATAAGGCCCGATATCTATGAAAATAATCCATATATGGGGGAAATTGATTCATAAAATATATATGAAAATCACTATAATTTGGCCCTAAACAACACCCCCACACTTATCTTTTTGCTCGTCCCCGAGCAAAACAAAACAAAACCAACTCGAGATAAATAAACATCTATGCAAATATGAAGTATATTCAATAACTTAGAAGTTCACCCAAGTGAGTGTGTGCATAGCCATAATAAACTTCCACTAAGTTCCACAATTTGAAAGTTATTCAAACCAAAACTAGCCCGGTTTCCCATCTAAGTTAGAAATATTCAAAACTATAACAGGCACTTTACAAGACATACATATTCCGAAAAGAAATAGTAGAGAATACCTAAAACATTTCTGACAGACTCAGAGGATAATCCCTACAACATATCCTTCAGTTTATACTGGGGATAAGGTCGACGATAACTAAGTCCTTACTTATTCATAATAATATATTTCAATATTCTCACTTTTTCACACTCTTCTAACACACATCAGAATAAGCTTTTGCCCTCATAGCAGAATAGGACATTTCAAGATAATCCCCTACCTCACTCCAATCATAAGGCAAATATAAACCGACCGTCGTGAGCTTTGGTCATCATAGTGGAATAGACATACGTGGTACACCCTACCTCACCCAAATCATAAACCAAACTTCCGACACACACAATTACAATTATGTTACTTAGAGATTTCACGGCAAGCGGTGGAAAAGATTATTTTCTAGTAGCACGCACTCACTGAGCATAACACCTCAAGTAAACAATTTATTACTATTGCAAAGACTTAATCACGTTTCACTTATCACATTCAAACTTACAGATATTCACGATATGTCATACTTTAATCCTATAATACAAACTACTAAACTTCTCAAGAATTGTACATAAGCAAAGAAACATGCTATAATCATCAAAAATCTCCAACTAAAATGGGGTAGGCTTTCAACATTTAGCTCATCATTTACTATGGCATGTGAAAAAGAGTGTCGGGTGAAACAACTAAAATTACTAAATATACAGAGTATAGCAAAAATGATATAAACTCAAGCAAAGATATGCCTTTGTCTACTCGGGATAAAACAAAAATTTTAAAATTAAGCACTTTTCATAGAAATACTAAAATTATGAGCAAACGACAGTAGACACATAAATCATCTATCCCTTCCCCCACACTTAGATTGCAACATGTCCTCAAGTTATACAGAAATAATAAATTAGAGAACTTAGCTGATTGGATGCTGACAATTCTGGAGGAACCAACAAGAACCAGGATTGCTTGCATAGCTCAGTAGACTGTGGAGCATCACAGGATAACTGAATACATCGTGAAAGTGCACAATAGCTATCGAAAATATCCTGCAGACTTGACCAGTGCAAAAAGAGTCTACGGGGAAAAGATTAGACTTATACAAATAAAGCACATAAGGAAAAGAATTTATAGAGATATTCAAATTATGCTCACATAAAGATGGAACATATACATGAAAATATCACAAACTCGTAGGCTAGGTGCAACTACATGAAAACAAAGTACAATGCAATCTACATGACAAATCCTAAAAATAAAAAAACGAGGTAGTATTACGGAAACCGACAGTTAACTACACTCAAAAAAAATAAAAGAAAAATAGAAAAACAATGCAACTATATGCAACTAAATGATATGCATCTAAATGATATGCAAAAATAAAAGAAAATAAAAGAAACGAAAACTAGCCTACTAATGTGCAACATAACATGTATAAAATAAACGTCTACCAAATAATGACAGGTTACGATAAACGACAGTGATGTCACTACATGCAGACGCGCCTTAAGACTTATCTAAAGTGATAGACTTATGGAAACCAACAGTTGTCTATACTAAAAAGATATAACTCATATGGTCCGAGTTGTAGCATACGGAAAACCGATGAAGAGCTACCCATATGAACTATAAAAACAAAGGAAACGCACGTAAGTCTTAACGCTAATAAGATTCATGACGAGATATGCAAACCTACGTAAACGACATTAGCTACACTAACATTAACATAACAACTATAGCATACGAGAACCGACAGTTACTATAGCATGCATGAATCAAGTATAAGAAATGAATCAATTATCTAACATGGATTCATAGATGGAAAATATAAAATATGTAGGTTCGGACATCTATGTAATATTACTTAGCCACGTAAGCTCGAATGAAAGCAATCCAAGTTAAATAAAAGCATTAAAACAAGATCAAGAAGAACTCTGGACCATGAATCGGCGTTTAGCAAAACAGACGGGCGTTCACTCGCAATTCAGCCCGGCCGAAGCGTTCATCAAAACAAACGCCGTCGCTTTGAAAACCGACCGGACGGGCGTTCGTAAAGTATAGACGCCGCCTGGTCCTCTAAATCGTAATGAGATTGAAAATATTTGAACGGACGAAGCGCCCAATACTTCCAACGCCGCTCACTGCGCAGATGAAGAAGCTGGGCGGGCGCCCAATGAGCGAGCACGCCGTCCATACAACAAGAATGCACGCAGACGGCAGAAAAACACAGAAAACACTAAATACTTATGAACACAACACAAAGAATACGTATCACAAAGACAAAGCAATTTTTATCAAATTAAGCACAGGGGGTTAGATTAGGTAACAACTAAACATAAACTTTACGTAAAACAAGTTGAGTAAAAACTTTTGCACATTCTTAACCTAACGGTCATCGAAACACGGCAAAATAAAAACTCTCAACTTGGTATACGCTACTTTTATTAAAAACAAAAATAAAACGTAACAAAATCGAAACTAACAAAACTAGATTCAACATGACACCTATTCCCGGCAACGGCGCCACTTTTTTGTTGGAGAGATTTTGCATCACTAAACAAAAGAAAATTTATAAACCCTAACCTAATTGCAAAACTAACTCCTAACCGGCCGAATACCGGGTTGTTGATAGTAGAGCGAGATAAGTAAGGGTCGATCCACGAGAATTGGGATGTTGAATCTAATTTCATTAACTCTCTCAATTGTTACTCAAAGAATGAATAAACAAAAGAAACGAAAGAACAAAGCATAAAAACAGAAAAACATAAACGAACAATCAAAATAAAGCTAACCTAAGAAACATGGGAACAACCAAAGTACAAACCTAAGTGATTTCAATTCTAGTTAATCTCATGATTCTAATTCGCTTTGTGGTTTCACCTTTTCACGAGACACAAATCCCTAATCTCTTAGTGAACTTATCTCTCAAGCTATGAAAGCCTACTTTAGTAGTGAATTCAATTATCTATCTCTCATCTTTCGAGTGTTGAGACCGATTTACCAAACAAAACACGGGTGTAGATTCAATTAACTCTCGTTTTAAGAACCTAACAACCTAGGAATCTAACTCATTAACTTGTCATCATTAATGGCTAAAACCCTATCTTTCTATGGTGATCTAACGCTTACGCAACTTCCGTATTATAAACATCAATCGTGAACTAATCTTTCGATTCTAATTCACATGGCATACAAATCGCATAGAAAAATACAAACTAAATCAAACGTCATGAAGAAAAAACTGAATTAAATTAATCATAAGAGAACTCACATAGTCTTGAAACAATGGTTGAACTTCATGGAAACGAAAAAGAAAAGCTACATAATCTACTCCCAATCTAACCTCGGTTCACCCGAGCACAAGGCTCGGGTGACCGGCCTTCAAACTCCCAAGTCGGCTGCTGCTCCTCGTAAAATTCGAGTATAAAAAAGTATATCCTTAGGGTTGAGGATATGGCTCTATTTATAGAGATAAGAGGCGGTTTCTTTGAAAGTCGGCGCGCACGGGCGCTCATTATCATGGACGCTGCTCATTTCTTCTTGAACGGGATCGACGCCTTCGTCTGATGCAATGTCTGAACTCTCTCGAATGTAAAATACGATTATGGACGCCGCATGGACGCCATTCACCCTTGGACGCTAAATGCTTACTTATATGGACGCCGTTCGTCACCGACGATCAAATCTTGATTTTTCCATCTTTATCTTGATTGATTTCTTTCCTTATCTCTTTTATTCTTCCATAAATTCAATTGATCCTTCCTCAACTCGAAATTGGCTCTTTAGGATCACCTTTTCCATCATTAATTGAGTATCTACAAATATCAAAAACATACCAAAACGTAATAATTTCCAAAATAATATAAAAACATCAAATAAACATAAAAATCGATACGTTTTCATATTTAATCATTAAAAACCTCATTTACTCAATATTTGACTATAAGGACCGATATCTATGAAAATAATCCATATATGGGGGAAATTGATTCATAAAATATATATGAAAATCACTATAATTTGGCCCTAAACAGGTGCTGTTATATGAGGCTTTCTGTGATAAACTGTTGCTATTTGCTGATTTTTGATGAAGAGTCGAGGGGAAAGCCATGTCGAAATCGCTAGGGTTCTTGTTGAAACCCAGGGTGGACGAGCGTCCTAACTTTGGGGACGGGCGTCTGCTTTGGGGCACATCTCAGACGGGAGTCTGGGGTACCTGGACGAACGTCTGAGGTGCTAAAATCGATTCAGGATGTAACAGTTACATTGGACGACGCCTGAGTTTTGGACGGGCGTCCACACCTCCAAACGGGCGTCCAACCTTTCAGACGGGCGTCCAGTTTAAGTGTCCTTCTTTCTTTGTTAGCTATTGATAAATCTTATGAACATGGGTTGTAAGTTGGGTTTTGATGAGTCAAGGGTTTTGATATCATTGTGGGACTTGGTGTTGGGCATTGAAGTTCGTAGACCCTTAGTGGTTGGGCCGGATAGGGTAGCTCCCAAAGCCGTAAACCCGGGAAGGTTTCCTTACGACTTCAATGACTTTACGTATTTAGGGAGTTGCGCATATGTGGTGTGGTTGGGCCGGATAGGGTAGTACCGAAGCCGGGAACCCGGAAGGTTTCCTTGCACCCCAAGACGTGATGGTCCATTTTAACGATGGTACCATTGGCGCACCTTTAGATCCTCCTCTTTAGGGTTTACCCTTTTGAGGGATGTGCACATTCGGGACCTTTAGGTGTAGATGGAGTGTGGTGTACTGTATCTTCTATGTATGGGTTGAATCATTTATAGTTTGGTTGTATCATTTTTGGATTGGTGGCATTTTTCATGAGGTTGGTCTTAACGTATGGTTTGATAGTCTTAATTCAACTTGTTAGTTAACTTTCGTTTTTCATATACTAGATTTATCCTTACTCGACTTTTAGTTGACTTTTCTACTTCGTTGATCCTTCTATGATCCATTTATGGGAGCATTTCTTAGCGTGTATTCGGTTTGGGTGATAGCTTGTTGTTTGGGAGGTTGCGGGATTTGAGAGCCACGTAGCCACAATCACACGCTTGCATTTTATTTGGATTTTTTTTTAAACCTTGAAATTTTGGATCTTCCGCACGTTTTCATATTTCTTTTAAGAGATTGTAATTACTTTAACCTCTTTAATAATGAATGGTGGATGTTTATGTTCCTTCATTGTGGGATGTTGGGTATTCACGCCATGATGTGTGTCGTGTGAGTGACATTACGGTGACCAATACCGCGCCGACGGGATTGGAAACCGGGTGTTACAAAGTGGTATCGAGACGTCCGACTCCGGGACCACCACCTAAAATGAACCTTAAGAATAAATTCACTAAAATAAGCACAGTGAGGATGTGTGGGTAGGTATTGAGTTCTATGTAGAGGCGTGCACGGTAAGTTCGATGTATGTGGAAATGTTGTTGTGTGTTGCAATTAATTTTGGGCAGTAAGTGTTAGTATATGTGAAATATTCTGTGGCATGATATAGGTGATAATTGAATACATGATTGTTTACTTTTTGTAGTTTTAGCTATGCCTCCTAGAATGGAAATGAGAGGACCAAATTGGATTGATCAGATTGGTTAAGATGAATCAAGACCTGATTCAGGCGGTCAACAAGCTGACAGAGGATCGTTCTCAGGGGTCAACTACCGGCATGACTACGGCCGTGAGTCAGCAGAGGCCTAGTCAGTACGATGGTAAGGGAGATCCTAAGGGACTCGAGCGGTGGATTAGAGAGTTTGAGAAGATCTTCGCCACTCTAGGTCGCCCAGAGGAATCAAGGTCGACCAAGCCGCTTTCTACTTGGTTGACAGTGGCTGATTTGTGGTGGGGTGCTAACAAAGATCGGTTGGCTCGCACCAAAATGAGCAAGGGAATCGATGAGTGGTACCCACCGAATCGGACCGAGTTTAAGCGGAGCCGAGGCGTGAATTCTTTCCCGAATCTAAGAGGAAAGAGTCTGCGGGGTGAGTTCGATAATCTCCGACGGGGGATATGACTGCTCAAGAATATTACGAGAAGTTTGTCGACTTGGCGGTTTATGCATCTCGAGCTAGTGCCGATCAAGAGGCCAAGATGGTGAAGTTTGAGCAACACTTAGATTTAGCGATCCGGGATCGTATGGGGGCAGCGGGGGCTTCACGAGCCTAAAAGAGATGTGTAAAGTGGCATGCAACATCGAGAGAGATTCGGAAAGAGGTGAAAGCGGCATATGCTACTAACAAGAGGAAGAGTGTCTCGAGGACAATCGGGGCAAAGAAAACGCATGATTCGGGAACCCTCGAGACGACCCTCTTTTTCGCAAATTCCCACGCTACGTTACGAGCGGCGGTGGTCACCAAACGAGAGGTAACTCTTAGGGTTTAGTCGGCCACGGTTATCACCGCAAGCGGTGTCGTGGAAACCATCCGGGTACAGATTGTTCAGGTGCACAAATCCAATGTCACAATTGCGGGAAGCTTGGACATAGATGATTTGAGTGTTTTGCGGCTCCAACACCTTCCGGTCGGCATCGATTCTACGGAAGCAACATGGGTGGGGCTCCGGGGGTAACACGGGAAACATGAGTAGGGTAACCAAAGAAGCAGTAGTAGTACCGCACGCAGAGCCGGCAGGGGTACACTGCGCCACCGGTGGAAATCAGAACCGACCATCGTGGTCGGCCAAAGACGATCCAGGAGCTGGAGTAAATCGGGCCCGGGAAATTATTCGCACCGGGGGCGGAGAGGAGGCGATCGAGCAACCACGTAGTGACGGGTAATTTTCTCGTTAACTCATTTTTATCCTACGTACTTTTTGATTCGGTGCATCATGTTCCTTTATAAGCGGGTTCGCATGTTTTGAGGTTGGGTCTAGCTACATTCGAGGTGATTGACAGTAAGTTTATGCAACCGTCGGGAGAGTTAGTGCCATGCTCTAAGTTGTATAGAGACGTACCGTTAGTGATTATGGGAGTCAACTTGTCGGTTGACTTGATCGAGTTCCCCCCTCGAGAACTTCGACGTTATTTTGGGTATGGATTGGTTGAACCGGCATAAAGCCAAAATTGACTGTGAGCAGAAGAAGGTGACTTTGAGAGTCCCTAAAGGGGTGCAAGTATCTTACAAGGGATTTGTGGATAAACCTAACGTGAAGATCCTTTCGGTGGTGACTTTGAAATCTCTCGTCAAGAAAGGGTACCCGGTGTTTATGTGTCACGTACATGATGTAAGCACAGGGGGTCCTAAACTAACGGACATTGATGTAGTCCGTGATTTTGAGGATGTATTCCCGGATGAGATACCAGGTATGCCACCCCAGAGGGAGGTAGAGTTTGCAGTGGAGTTGATGCCCGGGACCAGACCAATATCGAAAGCACCTTATCGTATGGCACCTAAAGAATTAGCGGAACTGAAGGTACAATTGGAAGAACTGCTCGATAAGGGGTACATCCGACCGAGTGTGTCACCGTGGGGAGCACCGGTGTTGTTTGTGAAGAAGAAGGATGGTAGTATGCGGTGTATATTGATTACCGGAGTCGAACAACGCCACAGTTGAAGAACAAGTATCCGTTACGAGGATCAATGACTTGTTCGATCACTACGAAGGCGTGTATTTTCTCGAAGATTGATTTGCGATCGAGGTATCACCACCAGGGTAGCAGATGCGGATATCCCAAAGACCGCATTTTCGCACTGTGCACGGACATTATGAATTCACGGTCATGCCTTTCGGATTGACCAACGCACTGCCAGCTTTTCATGGATTTGATGAACCGGGTATTCGGACTTACTTGGACCAAGGTTGTAGTAGTCTTTATTGACGACATCCTGGTCTACTCTAAGACTAAGGAAGAACATGCCGAACACCGAGGCTCAGATCTGCATTTTACGGGAAAAACAATCAGATGCGAAATCGTCTAAATGTGAATTCCGGTTGGAACGAGTGGCATTCTTGGGGCATGTTGTCTCGAAAGACGGTGTATCCGTTGACCCGAGCAAGATAGAGGCAGTGGCGAGATGGCCAACACCTAAGAATGTTGCAGAAATTCGAAGCTTCTTGGGTTTGGCTGGATATTACCGAAGATTTGTAAAAGACTTTTCCAAGATTGCGAGGCCGATGACTACATTAATGAAGAAAGAGAACCGGTTTAAGTGGGATGAAAAATGTGAGGAGGCGTTGCAACTGCTTAAGGAACGGTTGACTACAGCTCCTATTTTAGCATTACCAGAGGGTAATGAGGGCATTGAGGTTTATACCGACGCGTCGAAGAATGGCCTGGGTTGTGTACTGATGCAACGGAGGCGAGTGATCGCGTATGCATTGAGGCAGCTGAAACCATATGAGAATAACTACCCGACTCACGGCTTAGAGTTGGCAGCTGTGGTCTTCGCATTGAAGATATGGCGACACTACTTGTATGGAATAACTTTCAAGGTGTTTTCAGATCACAAGAGCCTGAAGTACATATTTACACAGAAGGAGCTCAATATGCGTCAGAGGCATTGGTTGGAGTTAATTAAAGATTATGATATGGAAATTCAGTATCACGAAGGGAAAGCCAATGTAGTGGCGGACGCTTTGAGCCGCAAGTCGATTCATTCCGTGTGCGAGAAAGTAGCATGGATCAGATTGCGAGAAGAGTTAGACCGTATGGACATCTGTGTCATCCAGAAAGGCGGAGATAAAAACGACTTCATCTTGCAATCCGAATTATACGCTGAAATCCGGGTGAGACAAGTGGGTGACAAGGTAATCGAGGCCAAGAAGGCCAAGATTGGTTCAGATGGTGCAGCTGATTTTACGTTACATGAGGATGGTAGTATCCGGTTTAAGGGTCGGTGGTGTGTACCAGCCGACGAAGAACTCAAGAGGCGGATCTTGAGTGAAGCTCATAGTACGCCTTATTCTGTTCATCCAGGAGGAGACAAACTGTATAAAGATCTCAAGAAAACCTTTTGGTGGCCCAATATGAAACGCGAAGTAGCAGAATTTGTGTCAAAGTGCTTGACTTGTCAGAAGGTCAAGATTGAACATCGACGGCCACAGGGTATGCTGCAGCCGTTGGATGTGCCGGTTTGGAAGTGGGATTCCATCTCCATGGATTTTGTATGCGGATTACCGAGAAGTCCTAAAGGGAATAATATGATTTGGGTCGTTGTGGATAGACTGACTAAAGCGGCGCATTTCATTCCGATGAAAGACACTTGGAGTAAGACGGAGTTGGCTATGGCATACCGGAGAAATATTGTGAGACTACATGGTATACCCAGCGACATTGTGTCGATAGAGATGCGAGATTCATATCTCGGTTTTGGCAGAGCTACTGACATGCCTTGGGGACGGAGCTACGAATGAGTCTGACTTTTTCACCTCGCTACCGATGGTCGACGGAGAGGACCATACAAACTTTGGAAGACATCTTGAGGGCATGGGTATTAGAATTCAAAGGCTCTTGGGAGGAAAAGCTCGATCTTATTGAGTTTTCATACAACAACAAACTACCATGCCATTAAGATGGCACTTATTGAGGCACTTTATGGTAGGAAGTGCAAGAGTCCGGTTTGTTGGGACGATTCGTCCGAGGCAACGATTTTGGGACCGCAGATGATCGAAGATACGATTAAGCAAAGTGCGAATAATCCGAGAAAAGATGAAGGCCGCCGGGATAGGCGTAAGAGTTATGCAGACTTACATCGCCGGGATATTGAGTTCGCCGTGGGCGATAAGGTATTGCTACGAGTATCACCAACCGCAGGAGTGATGCGTTTTGGCAAGAAAGGAAGTTGAGTCCCAAGCACGTGGGGGCCATATGAGATCTTGGACGCATAGGTGAAGTGGCATATCGACTAGCTTTGCCACCGGCGTTGGAGAAGGTGCATAATGTGTTTCATGTATCTCAATTGCGCAAGTAAATGCGTGAGTGATCCTTCTCATGTGATCGAACCGGAGGTTGTTGAACTAGATCAATCCTTGACTAACGAGGAGGTACCAAAGATGTATATTAGATACCAAGGTACGGAAAACAAGGAGACGTGAGGTTAGCATCGTCAAGGTTCTATGGTCTAACCATGCCACCGAGGAGGCGACATGGGAAGCTGAGGATACTATGCGACAGAAGTACCAGCATTTGTTCTCTTAAGGTATGCAATTTTCAAGCCTTGTACGTAAAATCCTTTTGCTTACCTTCGGGGACGAAGGGTGTTTTAAGGGGGGGTGGAACAACGCCCGGTACGAACCCGAACTTCGAGGACGAAGTTTTGTCTTAAGGGGAGAAGGATGTAATATCCCGAATTTTCGACTTCTTAATTTTTGGTAAAGGATTCAAATTTTTTTTTTTGGAGGACTATCTTTGGCTTTAATTAAATGGAAGGATTTTTTTTATGATCCTTTACATTTTTTTTTCTTTTCTTAATTAAAAGAAGGGAAAAATACTAAAAAGGCTATTGGTGATTAAAAAGGATTTTAACCCCTGTAAACTTCCAATTAATCAAATTAGATTTTCTTTCCTCCTTACTTCCAAAGAAAAAAAAACACGTGAAACCCTCCTTTCTCCCCTAGCCGCCGTCTCCTCCTTGTGAAGAGAAGAAGAGAAATCTCTCCTTCGTGTTAAGGATTGCTGCCGACGTCGTTGTCGCCGGTAAGGTAGTCTTCTTGTTTCCTACAATTGAGCATGACGATCACCGGCCAAAGGCCATGGCCGATCCATACATGCGTGTGGGGGGGGATGATGTCGTTTCGGTTTGCCTTTTTATTCATTGGAATTGTGTTGTAATTTTAGTATCTTTCCTTCTATCTATAGATATAGATTCGAGCTTCGTTGAGAACGTTTCTAACTTAGCAAGGGCTTTCAAAACGCAGCAATTCCGTAAGGATATTTCTAAGTTACGTTTTCTTTGGTTCGAAAGATGGGACTTTTAGTCATGTATAGGGTAGTGTAAGTTGTTTGGGTTGTGTAGCATTGTTGATCGATTTTAAGTACAAGTTGAAATGCTGTTTATGGTGTTTTTAGAATGTATAGGCCTTTGTGTTTGTGCTTGGAAGCGAAAAACAAATTGTTTGTAAATCTTTTGTCAAAAGCGTTTACGTGGTTGGTCATGCTTTGGAGTATTAAATGTCCGTAAAATGTGTTTGGCTTTGGGTTACAAGTTATAAATGTTATGGTGCTGTTATATAAGGCTTTCTGTGATAAACTGCTGCTATTTGCTGATTTTTGATGAAGAGTCGAGGAAAGCCATGTCGAAATCGCTAGGGTTCTTGTTGAAACCCGGGGTGGAAAGGCGTCCTAGCTTTGGGGCGGGCGTCGCTTTGGGAGCACATCTCGAGACGGGCGTCTGGGGTACCGGACGAACGTCTGAGGTGCTAAAATCGATTCGAGGATGTAACAAAGTTTACATTGGGCGACGTCTGAAGTTTTGGACGGGCGTCCAACCTTTCGAGCGGGCGCCCGGTTTAAGTGTCCTTCTTTCTTTGTTAGCTATTGATAAATCTTATGAACATGTGTTGTAAGTTGGGTTTTGATGAGTCAAGGGTTTTGATATCATTGTGGGACTTGGTGTTGGGCATTGAAGTTCGTAGACCCTTAGTGGTTGGGCCGATAGGGTAGCTCCCAAAGCCGTAAACCCGGAAGGTTTCCTACGACTTCAATGACCTTACGTATTTGGGGAGTTGCGCATAAAGGTGGTATGGTCGGGCCGGATAGGGTAGTACACTGGCCGGGAACCCGGAAGGTTTCCTTGCACCCAAAGACGTGATGGTCCATTTTAACGATGGTACCATTGGCGGACTTTAGATCCTCCTCTTTAGGGTTTACCTTTTGAGGATGTGCACATTCGGGACCTTTAGGTGTAGATGGAGTGTGGTGTACTGTATCTTCTATGTATGGGTTGAATCATTTATAGTTTGGTTGTATCCTTTTTGGATTGGTGGCATTTTTCATGAGGTTGGTCTTGACGTATGGTTTGATAGTCTTAATTCAACTTGTTAGTTAACTTTCGTTTTTCATATACTAGATTTATCCTTACTCGACTTTTAGTTGACGTTTCTACTTCTGGTTGATCCTTCTATGATCCATTTATGGGGAGCAGATTCTTAGCAGGTATTCCGGTTTGGGTGATAGCTTGTTGCTGGGAGGTTGCGGGGATTTGAGAGCCACGTAGCCACAGTCACACGCTTGCATTTTATTTGGATTTTTTTAAACCTTGAAATTTTGGATCTTCCGCACGTTTTCATATTTCTTTTAAGAGATTGTAATTACTTTAACCTCTTTAATAATGAATGGTGTATGTTTATGTTCCTTTTGTTGTGGGATGTTGGGTATTACTGCCGCGACTTCGTGTCGTGAAGTGACATTACGGTGACCAATACCGGCGGCCGACAGGATTGGAAACCGGGGTGTTACATTCAACCTGCTTAAACGAACTTATTGATAGTTTGCGATAGAAGCTACAATTCTAGCAGGCCATGATTCCCCTGTGGAACTTCGCAGTTCCACGGTCTTGTTTCGCAGCATGTCGTTTGTTCTAGTAAATGGCATTGGAATATTCTACAAATCACAAATAAATTCAAATACTGTTAGAAAGTGCAATGAGGAAAAAATATAAAACAAGAAAATAACAAAAAAGATTTTAACATATCTCACCACATAACAATGTGAAAATGCCCAGTTTGCCAGCGTCATCTGAAAATGGGGATTTTAGTTACCTGCACCTACATCATCATCTGCACTCTCGGACTCAAGAAAAGTCTTCTCACAGGAAGTGTGATCCAGCACAATAGTGTCGAAAGTGAAATCCCCCTTGTATTCAAACACTATAAACTCTCTCTCATTCACGTCATGAGCGGCCACATACTCCTCCCAACCTTCCCCAAATTAATGATGAAGTCCATTGTCTGCAACTCCAACCCTCACTTCCCATGTCCCTAATCGATTTTTAGAACGGCCCTATCTAGGTTCCTCAATGTGTCGTTCAATTTATTAACGTATGCTGGAGGTAGTGTCTATGAAAAAAGAAACATATCACATTTTTTTCAATCATAATATAAGTGATATAAATGTAAGTTAATTAATAATGACATACCAAACTTGTTGCGAAACCGCCAACAAGAACTTGAAAGAAACGATCAATATCCATTTGCTTCACTATAGATTAAAAATGAATTAGAATCAGTACGCATGCCAATCCAAAACAAGACATCATATATACTCAAGCCAAACATAACCAATCACACAAGACAGGACTAGTATCTTAATCCATACTACATACCTGAAGTTCTTCTATTTGTAGGGAGATTTTGAGTGAACAATTTGTTCGTTCTTGCATGAATATATGGGTTGTCTCATAGTATATATTGGGAGAATGAGGCGGGTCGTGCATGGGGTCTAGGGATTTTACGATGATAGTATTGTCGTCAAATGGCCTCTTATGTCGATAATATTGTCGTGAAATGAGATTCCCTGCCTTGTGGTCACTGTCGGTGGGTCCCACATGTCAAGTGGTGGTGAGTTATGTCCGTAGGCAGGACACATGGGTACAGTGTCAAGTCTTGTCATCAGTCGTGCATGGGGTCTAGGGATTTTACAATGATAATATTGTTGTCAAATGGCCTCTTACGTCGATAATATTGTCATGAAATGAGAATCCCTGCCATGTGTGGTCACAATCGGCGGGTCCCACACGTCAAGTGGTGGTGAGTTATGACCGTAGGCAGGACACATGGGTACAGTGTCAAGTCTTGTCACCATTCGTGCATGGGTCTAGGGATTTTACGACGATAATATTGTCGCCAAATGGCCTTTATATGTCGATAATAGTGTCGGAAATAAGAATCGCCCTAGTGTGGTCGCTTATCGGGGTCCTACACGCCAAGTGGTGGTGAGTTATGACCGTGAAAGCGTGACACATGGGTCAGTGTCAAGTCTTGTCATCAGTCGTGCATGGGGTCTGAGGATTTTACGATGATAATATTGTCGTCAAATGGCCTCTTGCATCGATAATATTATCGTCAATGAGAATCCCTGCCATGTGTGGTCGCTATCGGTGGGTCCTACACGTCAAATGGTAGTGAGTTATGACCGTAGGCAAGACACATGGGTACAATGTCAAGTCTTGTCACCAGTCGTGCATGGGGTCTAGGGATTTTACGATGATAATATTGTCGTCAAATGGCCTCTTACGTCGATAATATTGTCGTGAAATGAAAATCACTGCCTTGTGTGGTCGCTATCGGGGGGCCCATACATCAAGTGGTGGTGAGTTTTGACTTCCCATAAGAAAAAGTCTATATATTGACCGATCCTTATGAAATGATTCATCCCTCTCATTTCCCGTCTATTATATTCAATGTCTAACCTGCATGCTCGTATGTTCATTCCCAATGATGAAATGGATCTGTCGTTGGATGAGCAGTCTCTCATAAGACGTTTCGTAGCTGAAGAGGAGATGCGTGAGTACGTGGCTAATTGGATGGCAAGAGTTGTTGTTCCAGAAAGGCGATTCAATATGGAGAGTCTACCTAGTTTGATCAACAACTTGTTCCGAGATAATGGACATCATGGTGTCCCCCAAAGCCTATTAAGCTTTCATCACGTGAATCGGTCTATTATGCGAGAATTCTACACTTGTGTAGCTACGGTAAGGCTCAATGAACGATGCGTGACAGTGCGAGGCGTTCCAGTTATTTTGGATAATACATGGATCAACAACGAGTATGCCATTCTAGAATATCCTCAGGGTTTGGATTTATTTCTTTTTTCAGATGTTCCTGAACTACTACAGCGTGACATAGCTGCCTTATTTGGGGAGACCCATCTGTGGGAACGTGTGAGGCCTCGGCGGCCTACCCGCCCTTTACCATGGTCCTGGTATGGTCCATTCCTTCCTTTCTTGATTATGTTTCTTGCCAGCAATATGTGGTACCGTCAACTACACGGCACCCACATTTTATTTGTACGCACTTGCGTACGCATCTATTACTTCTTACTTCGATGTCGGAGAGTATATTTTGTCTAGGATTCGTTAGATAGCAATGGGAAATGCAGGTGATGGATATATATTTTTCCCATATCTGATCACAGCTATGTGCGTGAGGTCATCCTGGGTGCCAGAATATGATGATGATGATGTTACATACGGTCATGATGACGTTATCACCTACGAAAATTTTAATGATGAATGAAGCAAACATAGATGAGTTAATTGATGATGGTAACGTTACATCCGGTTAAAGGCTTATTTAAGTAACATTTTTTGCCATATTTGTAGTTGCCTTATTTCCTTTGATGTTTACAACTTAAAAAAAACATTATGTAGAAGGGTTGGGGTAGAAGTATGAGCTCAATATGACATTGCTTGGCAATCTGTCGATGTCATCTTCAATAATCCGGTTAAGGGTTTATTTAACTAACATTGTCTACTAATTTGATGTTGTCTTATTTACTTTGATGTTTACAACTTTAAAAAACCAAGTTTATCTTGTATTAATGACTCCAAATTATTAAGTATTCCTGGTCAAACGATTACATGTTGAATAGTGACGAATACGACATTATAGACACGAACATAAATTCAATTTGAAAGTCATCGTTCCGATGAAGAAAGTTTTTCTCTCTTCTCAGAATTAGTATAACCGATACAGTCCATTAAAGATAACAGTAAATAGCATATGAAATAGTTGCAAGAATTCTAAATATCCATGTATTTCACTAATTTAGAATAACGAGCCATTGTTGAGCAAAAATTCTAAATAACCATGCAAGCATTCCAATAGCCAAGTGAGAATTCTAAATAGCCATGCAAGCATTCAAAAAGTTGAGCAAAACATAAACGATTACAGACCATTGTTCTCGAAAAGAAAAATCAAAAGTCGTCAATCTTTTCATATATTAAGTTAACAATCTAAATTATATTGTACATTGAGTGGGCCAGCCAAATGAAGTGGTGTAGGACACTTGTCTTTTCTGTGTCCAGGAAGACCGCGAGTTGAACATGTTTTGATACGCCGGCCTACCGAAAGTATCATCATAATCCTGGCAGCTTTACGTTCTCCGTTTGAATGTATCCTCTTCGTTCTACGTCGGCCTCATTTTGTCCATGCCGTATCCGGTCTCCCGACACATTATCCCACTCAATAGGTGGATGAATACAGTCTGTTCGAAAATTATATAGGAGTTTCCAATGTTGTTCAACAGGAACATGAAACACGCGGCCTTCATAAATACGTTTGAAGCACACTGCTTTGAAATAAGGATGACAACCATCATGAATATTCAAACGACGTTCTGCGACAGCTGCAGCGGCATGTACACATGGTAGCCTATGTGCTTGCCACTCTCCACAATAGCACATCTGCTCATTAAGATTAACTCTGCTGCTGCAATCAATGTTCGACACCTGAAACTCAACGGCGTCGATGGGATAGAGCGTGAAGTTTATTCTACGATGAACGGTCCATCACCTTCGTTTCAACTTCTGGTGCTAATACACTACTACAGCCGTATGCTAACTCTCTCTGCTCATGATACCAACGTTGTAACGTCTTCTTAATGAATTCGAACATATTCGTTATATTCATGTTCCGTGCCTCGAGAAGTACAACATTGAAGCTCTCAACATAGTTGCTTGTCATGATAGCGTATCGCGTTCCAGGAAAATATGCCCGTGCCCAATATTTCACCGACATTCTCCAAATAAGTATGAACCTCCTCATCTTTCTGCTTAATCTCCTCAAACAATATTTCGAATTCCCGTTCTGAACAAGTGTAAGCTGCTTTCTTCAATGTCACCTTACAATATCTTTTATTACCGTAAGTGTCATTGACGTTCATATCAGGGTGGTGGTAGCAATATCCATGGTAAGCATCTGGAAACACTCTTTCAAGGGAAGACTTGATTGCCTGATTTCAATCGGAGACAAATGACAAATCTTCAAGATCCTCACGTTCTCCGATTGCCTTCTTCAAGTGGTTAAAGAAATACGTCCATGAATCATTGCTCTCACCGTCGGCTACGCCAACGTCCAATGGAAACAAGTGATCACCTGCATCTACTCCGACAACAACTAATAAAGTCCCCCCCATACTTATTCTTCAAATGAGTACCATCTACGCATAGTATAGGACGAAAAAATTTGAATCCAACAATACTAGGTCCCAACGACATAAAATACTTGAACATACCCATGATATCCCTTTCTATATGTGTCAATGTATCGGCATTTGCTTCATCAACCATGTGAAAGTAGCCAGCCAACTTACTGTAAGACTGTTCTGGAGTTCCAATCAGACGTAAAGACTCTTGTATACATCTATAAGCTTGGCCATAACTAAGGGATAAGCCGAATTCTTTATTCACCTTAACTTGGACATTCTTTGCTTTATATTTTCCCTTAAGTTCAATAATGTCGTTCCTTACCAAACGGCCTATAGAAGAAGGTGTGGCTTGAGCATGCTGATTAGTTATGTTTTCCAGTCCACAAGTATGTTTTGCCTCATACTCGGTTATCTTGAAATAATGGACATCGTCACCCTAAACCTTCCTACCATTCAACTTCCATTCACAATTATTCGATCACTTACATTCCAAATACAGTTTACCCTTATTAGACCTTTTGAGCTTGAACTGATACATGTTCTTCATTGCGTGATATCGTAATTTTCACGCATCTCATATTTATTTTTGAACAACTTTCCAACATACAAACCATCTTCGTCTTCAATGGTAATCGTCCATGTGCTAGGGCACAACGGTATTTCAATTTCCAGAAGACTGTATCCAAAATCACCTAAATCACTCCTCCGTCCACGCATCACTCTTGCCATATGTGTGTCGGGATTCAACATGGTGTGCAACACTGTGGTTTAAAAACGAACCGCCTAGGCCAAAACTTGGTTGAACTGGAATAGTCGGAACACTACAATTCATTGTAGGTGGAGCGTTATAACTTGTATTCACAACACCACGTAATCGATGACTTGTATTCACAACTGGTATAGTTAGAGCTGTTGTAGCGTCGTTAAAAGGTTGACAACAGCTACCAAATAGTAGTTCAGTGAATGATGTATTCGGTATCTCACCGAGTATACGATCAGACGAGTATGGTGTATCAGAAACCCCGTAATCTAGCATATGATCTGATCGTTCTCTTCCATTATCCAGAGGATAAATTTCAGGAACCCTTGCTAAGAAAATCTCTGGTTGAGCACAACAAACAAGATTGTCATTGTTACTGGGAAAATCTTCACCGTAGTTTTCTTCATTTAAATCAATCGTACACTCATTTAAATCAATCATGGTCTTATTCATATCTCTCGAAGGATCATAACTAACCATTTTTTTGGCATCAACACATAGTTTCACGGGAATATTTGCTAATTGTTCACAGATGTAACCGAACCATGAATCATCGTCAGAAATCTCAACATGAGGCGTTTGGTGTGTTCGACCGGTCGTGTACAAGGCTTTAATGTTCAGCTTATACCCAAGAGGATCAATGCCAGCTCTCTTGTAAATTTTCTCCGTCATTTCGTCAAATGAAATATTCTTGTTCACGCAAGTGATATAAGCGGTTCCATTCGAATAAGACCATTCTTTACCAGATTTGTGATTCCACTTCCCATTCAAAGTAAATGAAATACCCAACATGTTGTCACCTTAGAAAAAATCAATAACCACTCGTCAGTATATAGAAGTAATTTGAAACTTTGAAATAGGTCCGTGTATGCATATGTGTGTATATATATATTTATAAGTGTGTATGTATAGGGTGTGTGTGTGTGTGTGTATATATATATACATATAGGGAAATAGTACACACATACATACATATAAATATAATGACAACTTCTACGTATATCTATTATTAGTCCTAACAATTTCTATGAAAATAGAGATGACATTACACAATCGTAACATACACAATATCCGCAATTGTCCTATTGTGCCGTCTCTCTTTTCATATAAGTTGTTACGACTAATTATAAATATAGTAAAAGTCGTGTTTATGTTAGTGTGCATATGAATGTACATGACACAAACAAACACATACAAAGTCCGAACCCTTATGATATCCATTTGTGACTGTATATATTTATACATACCAGACACAAACAAACACACACGAAAAACCGAACCCTTATGATATTTGTTTATGATAGTGTGTATATATATATATATATATATATATATATATATATATATATATATATATATATATATATATATATATATATATATTCATCTGTACTTTGGCATAGGAAATATTAAATTCCTTAAGAAGGGTAAATAAATAGTCTATGAGGAATAGTGGAATTAATGGGCGTGTGGATATGTTAAAAGACGGATTTGCCCTGAAGGCGGAATTGGGTTTTTTGTCGTGGCATGGAGAACTTGTATGCATACAAGGTTTTGTTGAGAAGTGAGAAGTTTCGTCTCAGGTTCTCAATTGAGTGAGGTGAGAACTTGAGAACCTGAGTTTTCCATTTTTATAATGGCGTTGTGAAGCCCTAATTACGTCAGCAAAACCTTATATTATTACAGGTTTTGCCCCATCTGACCGACACGTGGGTCCCACCACTAATAAAGTAAAGTCGAATATTCGTGCCTTTTCCCTGTAGCCACGTTCTTTTGTTCACTTTAATAAAGTAACAGCTGTATTTCTTTGTCGGTTTATATAATCGGTATTAAATTTTTGCTTTACTTGCATTTTATGAGAAAAGCATTTGCAGTGTCCATTAAAATCAAAATGGAGATTGGGTTAAAGTAAACGGTGTCGGGAGATTATGAGATTGATTGTACCGATATCAAATTGGGATCATCGGTTGATACAAAGAAAATTGATGTGTGTGTGTATATATATATATATATATATATATATATATATATATATATATATATATATATATATATATATATATATACACGACACAAAAACAAACACACACAAAGTCCGAATACATGTGCATACCATTTGTGGCGATATACATATACATAAGATTGGAAATTAGTATAGTCATTCATTATCGAAGTTACGGTGGTGTTTTGTTTGTTTGGATATTAGTGTGATTTTGTTGAATTTTTGGTTGTTAGATGTTTAAGGTACGGCGGTGACACAACAGCTGTCACGACGGGAGGAGTGATGAAGATGCCGGACGAGCTCGGCAAAACAGCACTAAAATACACAATCTACATGATGCTTCACTTCCGGCTGAGGCTTTACCAAGCTACTGAGTGGATAGATGAACAAGAGAACATACAAATCCTCTACGAGCTGTCCTATAGAACCTCATTTCTTACAAGCATTAGGAAGGCCATAACTGTGAGAAGGAAGGAGTGGAATCGAAAACAACCTAGACCTACAAGAACCTTGCTTTCGGGTGGAGGCTTTCATTGTAAGGCAGAACAGAAGTCGTCGATGTTATTGTCGTTATTCGTTGTTATTTGTGTTATGTGTTGTGTGTTATTAGTTATTTTGTCGCCGTCGTATTTGGTTAGGTTACATTGTCAGTAATATTAGGCATATGCATATACTAAGTCATTAAATTATAAAAAAAATGCTAAGGCAATTATATACATATACTAAAGATCTTAAATGATAAAAAGACTAAAGACAATTATTATATTAAATATGATACAAGGCTATTAAATATCAAATTATACTAACGACGATACAATGCTATTAATTACAAGGGAAAAAACATAATTTTCACATAATTAGTACATAATATATTATACATAGTATAATGTGAAAAATATGAAATTATGTGAAAATGCTTGTATATTTAGTATAATATACTTATATATTATTATATATATATATATACTTAATATATTATATACACAAAAAAAATAACTTTTCGCCAAAAAAAAATAAAAAGAACGCCAATATTATTGGCGTTAAACCAGTATTAACGCTAATAATAGTGGCGTTAAAACACTCTTAACGCCAATAATATTGGCGTAAAAAATTGTTTAACGCCAATAACAAACAATCCATTTCATCGTCTTCATCAATTTCTTCATGAAATTCAAAACAATTAATTTACCCCTCCTTTTGCGGAATAACAACTAAATTATCCCCCGACTCCTTTTGCACAACAATAATAAAAAAAAACACTAAACACATTACATCATATGAAGTTATTGCAAAAAAAAACGAAAAATAGTTACCCATGTCGAACTTCCTTGATGGAGCAACCTCTTTGTTTGATGATACCCAACTTCAAGATTAAACCCAGGATTTTGTGTGTATGATTTTTTGAAGGTAAGATTTTGTGTGGTAAGTGAGGTGAAATGGGGGGAATTAACAGAGAAATAGCATCGTTTAAACCGTTATTGGCGTAACGAGGGGTATTTAACGACAATAATATTGTCGTTACGTATTTAACGATAATATTATTGGCGTAAAATACACCTCGTTACGCCAATAATGATCTATAGTCTCTATGTGTGGGTTAACGACAATATTATTGTCGTTAAAAGGTGGCAATCGACAAAATTATTGTCGTTATACCTAAAAACGAGTTTGGTCTAAATTGCAACTTTAATTCCAAGAAAGGTGAAAAGACCTGGATTTCCAATTTTCCTAGGTTGAGTGTGCTGATACCGATAACGACTTCTTTGTTGTGGTTGCTGACCGAACACTATTTGGTGACCAAAGAAAACAATTAATGATATCTTGAATGAAGTTGGATAAAATCAACAAAAATAGTTGGCAAAATGGGGATGATGTGTACTTAATTATTTATGTTTTGAGTGGGATATCCTTACATTCTGGGATTCAAATCTGAAGTTTTCCGATGTCATTAATTGTTAGGACTATTATCATTACAAATACTATACTTTCTGAATCCCTATTAGATAGTTGTCAAAAACATATTTATTAAAAATGTGATTTAATGATACAACTTTAAGGATATAATGACTAAAAAATCCACATAATATAATTAATACAGTATTATTTTAAACTACTTATCTAGTACTGTAACGCCCGGCCTCAGATACCGAGTCCTTATCCGGAAACAAGACGTTCGGCACGTGACATTTAGAGTAAACCCTAAATCCCACGTAAGCCTCGTGTCATATTAGAGTATTTAAAGATTCGCACGGAAGGAAACAAGATGAAGACTCGGAAAATAGACCCTCGGGGTCTTCCAAAACAACTATCATCGAGAGAACAACTACTGTCAAACTAAGTAATAAATAACTAACAGCAAAAGTATTATCCATTACAACTCACTTGTCTAAAAAGTAGAACAACTACAAAAGGAAACTAAAACATAAAGGACGTCATTGCTCCATTCTAAGCTGGCACTCCAAGCTCGTTGTCAAACTCATCATATACCTGCAACCTTCTTATTCCAAATAAAGGAGTGAGCACCAGCTAGATGCTCAGTAAGGATAAAGAAGATCAAAAGGGAAATTCATGGTTGTCAGGATGCCGGGAGACACGACATTAATCTACTATATCAAGTTTACAAACAATTGAAAGCATAACTTGGAGAATACATAAAACACCTTTAAAAGCATCCCTTGACACATAAGGAAATTACCTTAAAACTTAACATGACATATAAGGGAAAAACACACGTAAATCAACTTTAAACCATGCATAGAAAACATGCCTATTAGCTACATTCAATTTATCTTGCACGTACTTGTTCAGTTACATTTAGTACTTACTTAGTTAACATAGTCCCATTCTTAACTTGTCATGTTACATGTCTTGTCTTTTCGTGGTTATATTTGTTACGCGGCACCAAGACACTTAGCTAAGGGACACGGTGTACAACACGGCTAATACAACTAACACACCTCTCATGGGAATTAGGAACCCACGGGACTTAGGGACCGCTGTCTTGAGAATGACATGGATTAGCATAGTTAGTCTTACCTCCGACATGGGAATTAGGGACCCATGGCACCCCTTTCGGTACCTTTCCAATAACTGTGACCTTGCCAAGCATGATGGAGCAAAGACACATAAGCACATTGGAGCACATAAGACACATAATTTCACGTCTAACTTATGAGATCGTACAAAAACCATAACAACACCAAACTACCATCCTATCCCGCTACTTGTAACCAACAGCACATAACAATTTACAGAAAAAACTAGAAATAGAATAACGTTATGAAAACGCAGTTTGGAAAATACCCGGCTACACATAATTATGTCTCGTTTCGTACAGATGCATTAAAACAATACTCAATCAACGCAAAACATAATCTTTAAAGTTAAAGGTGGAACCTTATGATAAGAAAAACTCCTTACCTTTAGACGAGCCGAACCCAACCAACAAACGAACTACAATTAGCCTTCGAAACCTCAAGAACCTACAAACACTGAAACCCTAATCTCAAAGCCAAGAACCAAAAATTAACAAGATCAATCTACGAATTAACGATGGACTAAGATAATTACTTTTTAAGAAGAAACAAGATCCAAAACTGATCATGAATTAGGATGTGCCTTGAAACTGAGTCTCTGATCTACAGACATGTCCTGCACAAGGTCAGACACGTCCTGGACACCAAATCGTGTCGTCAACCGAACGAGCGCAGGCTCGGTTCAACGTCAAGGGTTGATCCTGGACACGTTTTGGGCTATTTAGGACATGTCCTGGGCACTCTGGGACAAGTCTGGGCATGTCTAGGGCACAACAGGATGCTTTACCAAGGGGATTCCTCGATTCAGCGTGCCAGAAGGAGCTGAAAACCCTAAAAACGTGATTTTGATGAAGTCTAGGACTCTTGGAGCCTTTTTATAGACTTTTCAGGGCTTAGGTCGGTTTTTCAAAGACTTGGAGGAAAAGAAAAGCTAAAAATAAAATGAAAATGAAAAGAAATTTCGAATGGACTAAAATACCCTTACAAAGAGGTGAGGGGTTTTATACCTCCGTCCCACAAAAAGTGTCTACTTTTTCATAATGAATTGTCTCATAAAAAGTGTCAATTTAGAATATCAATGCATCATTTAATGCATATTTTCCAAACACACATCTATCACCATTTAATATTTGTATACACTTTTCATATTCCAAAACAAGCATTTATTATAAAATAGGGGTATATATGTCCATTAGTATTTAAAATACAACACATTAATTATTTTCTTAATATGTGTGCACCAAAAAAAGTGGACACTTTTTGTAGGACGGAGGTAGTACTCAATCCGTTTTTTAACTGTTGGAGAGAGAAGAATCAAACAGATTAATGAAGTGATTAATGTGTCTGAAACAGAGTAAAATAATAAAAATACCCTTTATTTCTTACGCATGGAATTGGGTTATTGAAATGAACGGTAAAGAAGGAAAAAACATAATAAATATTGCATTGGTAATGTAAAATGACAGATAAATAAAAACAAAACAAATTCTGAAAAAGTGGCTGTTAAAAAAACGGAGGGAGTATTAAATAAGGATAAAGTGGGAAATAAACAATAAATCTCGCGATGGAAAATGTTCAGATTAGACAAAATGGAACAATGTTTTTAAGCGATCGTGATCGATTATTCCTTTAATCTGGATGGAGTAATCAATCCCATGGGCCAATGAAATTTATCTATAGCAAAATAGTTAAACCGATGTACCAGGACCATTCAAGTCATACCGTGTGGGTCCACTATATGTGTTTATTTCATTTTGATGAAGAAAAAAAAATAAAAAACCTATCCCATGCAAGAGGTTGAATAAATTGTTTGGTCAACAAAACTAATACTGTATAACATGCATGCATTTCCCCCTAAGAAATATTGAATTGAAGGGGGGAGCTTTTTTTCCACTAACGAAAGTTTATTGAAGAAACATGATTAACGTCGGAAATAATGAGCTGGACAAAGCCACCACCCAGTGGACTCAACAAGAACTAAAACAACATAGATCAATCAAGCCTAAAACACAACAAACAACAAAGTCAAATAATGGACTAAAAGAGGCGTGCTAAGCGGAAGTGTAAAATATTTATCAACGATAAATGTTGCTCTGACAGAGGACCCCATTACAATCCAATATTCAACAACACAAAAGCTAAATTAAAATAAAATATATTAAAGATTCTAGCAAAATGACTCTCTTCCAAAGGAACCACCGCGGCAAGTTGCTACTCCACCACCACGCCACCGAGAGCCACCACCAGAACAGAGATAGCCCGTAAGATAAGCATTCATCTCCACTCAGAAAGCAACAGACGGATGGAACCGAAGGCTAAACGAAGACGACAACCAAGCCGCCGGAGATACCAAGCCAAACCCGATAATCACGCCCCAGATCTATACAAGACGATATAGATCTAGCCACCACCACTAAAGCTTGCAGAGAAAAGGCAAGGAAGAGGCTAAGTCTCCTGATGAGGTGGATGCGAAATCGTCGAGCAGCCCCAAAATGGAAGAGCGCCGGATCTGAAAAATGTCCGCCGGCCGGAAGGTGCTTCGGAACCAAACTCCGAGCAATCAGCAGCAGCAATGAGAGATCGAAGGAGGCCGCCGAATCAAGGAGAAGAGCCGGAGACAACATATAGAAAGAAAATCTAAAAAACTAAAGCGGTTGGACGCCAGCAACATAGCGCCGCTGGCGTCGGAAGCCGGAAAAGATGGAGCCGTGCAGATGACCAGAGATGGATTTTAGAGAGAGAGAGAGAGAGGCTAGTGAGAGAAATGCGTGTTTTAGGTTTACTATCAAATTTTGTTAAAGGGTGGAGCTTAAAAAATTGCAATATATATTATTCCATTGCTTTCATGATATTTACGAGTAGGGAAATACTAATATCATAACGGTTGTGCATCACGATTGATATTACACACTTTTATATTCTTGATCATGATGCATGACTCATTGTTAATGATGTATACAGATTGGAAATTGTACTAAATTATCATTGGATTTTCTTAGAAGATAATTACGTCACAGGAATACATCATACGTACAGAAGGATCTTGTCCTTTACAAGCTACTAACTACCTCTCTAAGATGATGATAAGCGTCCAAACTAAGATAAGTCGCCCATAAGGATAAAGACGACAAAACACTTAACATAATAAACATGCATCTTAGCTGAGCCAACTTCAGCTTACTTCATTTCTGTCTCAGCTGCTATCTCAGTTGCATGTGCTAACTTTAGCTTACTTAACTTATGTCTCAGCTACAACTGCATCAATGGCACAAAAGTGTACATGTTAGGTCTATATATGGCCGGATTTAAAACCTAAGGGGGAAATGCCCTCATTGAAGTCTAGAAAAAATAAATTAATGTTAAAACACTACTAATACCCCTCGGGTGACTATAATTTGATTTGGGGTCCCTATTGAAAATAATATATTAATCCTTCCTTGATTAATTGTGTTTTTCGTTGTAGCACACTCGTCGTGATAATAATCTCCTTGGGGTTAGACTTTCTTAATAGTACTTTTGCCAAATTAATTACTTCTAACTTAATTAAAATGAAAATGAGCAACCATTTAATTTCATCATTAAAGATTACTACTACATTTGCAGGTGATGTGCGTGATTGCAGTGATTGCACCAGCTGATATGCATGGTGCATTAAACTTAATTACCGAAAGTACTTAAATATAAATCACTCAACATCATCCACTTTATTTTGCTTTTAGAAATTAATACCAGTAGTAACATGCACGTTTGCAATTGGCTGCTACAGTAGTAATTAAAAGCTTTTAGGCCAAAAGGATGAACGACAACAATGCATGGTGCTATTAAATATATCCCAAAGTTCAACTTTATGTTAGATGGATGTTGTCACGAGAAATTATTAGTCCAGAGAGATACTTCTCTCCTGATCGCTAATGATTTAGATCGAAATATGTGTTTAAATAACTTAATATGCAAATGGTTGTAATGTTGTATATACATGTATCGTCCTGAAAAATTATAGTAAAGATATATACTTGGATATAAAATTGAGAAATAATGACTTGGTGATTTAGATCAATCATTTAAGCCCTAGTAAGGACGATGAGCATAATTAGTTGTTGAATTTATTATGTTTAAATCTTAAGTAACGCCCTCAGATCTCATATTGGATTCATTATGTTTAAATCTTAAGTAACACTGTCAGATATGAGTTTTAAGGCGTAACGGTACTTAGTTTGAATGATAGTGGCTATGTCAATTACTAACATTGTACATATTCGGAAAAAATGTCAATTTGGAATAAATACACTCACAACTTCTATTAGAATAAAAGTAATTCATATTTTTTAAAAGCAATATACTGACAAGTTAAACATATTAGAGTAATTATAAATCATTGTAATTATAAATTGTAATTGTATTCTTTATATATGTTAGGTAGGCTCGACTCGATTCGTTGTACTTTAACTATATATATTGTAACACTCAATTGTGAATAATACAACTCATCTTTCCACAACTCTGTCATGGTATCGAGCCACTAATTTTT